>VDFB02271358.1:760862868-761462868 GCA_007258455.2 Sequoia sempervirens
TGAAATGGTTTCAGGGTGATGGAAAAGCCACCAATGAAATTATTTGTATTAATTCCTTTCAAGGCCCTATAAATACCCACAACGAAATTGACAAAACTCATGAAATCATCCACCAATGCAACTCTCTTTTATAACTGTCAAAATTTTTTGACTATATTGTTGAATTGAAAATGTTGCTGGATACATTAAAATTAACCCATAATCAAACCCCGATTTTTTTATACTAGTTGTCTATTAGTAGCCTTTATTTCTTAATACATAAGATTTTTTAATTTGAAAAATTAGGCTAACCTTTAACTGAATATATGTGTCTTGCTAGAGCACCAGCACAGAACTAATCTTATAGATAACTTCTCCAATTGATCCAGGCATTAAAAGATACTAGACATGAAATCCTTTGTACTCTTTAAGAATCTTAACAACTTAAAAGAACCAGAAATATTAACTACATTTTACATGGAACAAAAAAATGTGCTAAGTGCCCAAACTGATATCGGAGGGGTAAATGAAGCTAGAGTTTATTGACATCAATGTCAAACTAGAAAGCAATGCAACAGTGAAATACTTTTCAAGTGCATTTCGAAGAGTTTAATTGGCAATTTTTTCTACAATAAATTGCTTTCATTCTTGTATTGAATCAGAGGAGTTTATTGTGTGTCTAGTCAAGTTATTTAATAAAGGAAAAACCAAACTGATAGTGAAGCCCCTTTGTCCATATAATAAGACTGAAGTTCCTAAGGTATTATTTTCTACTGATTTCTAAAGGAAACATTTCACTAGGATACTTATAGTTATAATATAGGATCCACATAGTAAAATATCATGCTTCTTCCATTCTATCAAATAAACAACATTGCCATAAGTTGTATAACCATTAAAATAATCAGAAAGCTAGGGTATGCTCGAGGAAGCTTTGAAAAAATAACTACAAAATAGCTACATATCATTTGAGAGAGACACAAAATAAAATAACCAAAAAGCGTATCAATGCATATGCCATATGCATGAACCACATAGGGTCGATGGGAATTAACAAAAGGAATTACTATAAATGCATTCTAAGAAATAGACTTCTGCTCTGTTTGCTTGGTTTGTATTTCAAACCTGTAAATATTTGCAGCTATCCACAAACAAGTTTCATCTGTCAAATTGCCTGCAAAATAGTTGATAGTTTTGCAAATAATTAGTTTATATTCAATCCCACATTCTTAAGTGCTAGCATACTCTTTGAAGGAAGAAATTATTTTGGTCATTATTTTCCTCCTTACCTAATAGTCCGTCTTTTGTAAAATTACAAATAACTTTCAAAATTATACAAGTTCAGGTAACCATAATCTTATAAGTTGGATGTAGAATTAATTTGAACAACTTAGCATCAGCTTAGCATCACAGTTAAAGAATTTTAAGAATAGAAACTTCAAGCTACTTTTGAGAGATGCTCCATACATTAATAAAAATATTAGAGCAATTATGTATATGATACTTCCAGGGTTTCATTACTACATATGATTCACAAGTCAATTTATTTGGTTACAATGAGTACATAACATAGTCAGAATGACAATATTAATTTTGATGGCTTGTGCCAAATCCAAGGGAATATCAGCAGTAATGATGAAAATAATTGTAGTCAGCAGTAGTATAATGTGATTAGGACTTGAGCAAAAGTTATGTGGCAGGATTTGTGTTTCCTAACAAATAAATTATATAGTTTTTAAATTTTCAATACAATTGATATGTATATATGCAAGAAGACTTGAATTTTAAGGTTTGTACCTATATAGTTATCCTAATTTGAAACTTCTATAAAATAAAACATGTTTAAGTGATTTTGTCTGCTTCAAGCCCCAAATATGAATGTGTAAAATTTAAAGAATTTAAACAATAAAGTAAATGAAAGAGATGTTTCTTAGAGGAACAATGAAAGCTAAAAATGGTTTTCCACTCAAACCATATAAATTAGTTGTCTACTCAGATATTATTGTGGATTTGCAATGGTTTAAATGTACAATGAACCAACAGGTTATATTTTCTTGCATTTATTTTTCCTTCTAGTAGAAATCTTAAATAGTCTAAAGAAGAAATGATAAATTTTACACCCAAATCATGGAACACCATTGAAGATAAAACATAGGTACATTTCAATTTTCCAAGAATTCGAGGGTGAATATTCTAAGTTCTTTGCAAGAGAATTTCCAAAAAAATATAACAGGTAGCAAACTTGAACAGTCTAAATAAGAAATGCTAAATTCTACACCTAAATCATGACACACCATTGAAGATAAAACATAAGCACATTTCAAATTTCCAAGAATTTAAGGGTAAATATTCTAAGTTCTTGTAAGAGAATTTCCATATAATGGAGAATGGATCAAAATTGGCTGAAAACTATTTATGAAACATGTTCACCATTTTGTTGTCTATTATTCTGTTTAGCAAATTTATAACCCACAATATTCACAATTCAGATTTACATTATATTGTATCTATCATAGAGAAATAAAAAAGAATTTCATGCTTCTAATAGGTCTATTTGCTAAAACCTAAAGGTGAAAACTAGCTTCTCACATATTAACCGTTGAAGCAAAGCTCTTTTGAGTTGAAGCCCACTCCAAGGAGATATATTTATATGATCTGCTCCAACTCCAATCTCTAAGGGGACCAAATTTAATTAGTTAATCACTTCAAGCTAGACTACATATATGTAAGTGCAACCATGCTTGGTCCTTAATGAGGCAACATAGAAAAAATGTAATAGTCATTATGCCATAATTATTTGACAAGGCAATCCTAAAATGATAATATTAACCCATTCTTATCTCAAGTGATAGGCTCGGCATGTTTCAAATTATCATAAAAAATTCCCATAGTTAAACATTGTAGTTGTTGAATTACTAGTAGTTGAACTACTAGATGTTGCCTAAATTTTGTTTCCTCATAGACAGTCAAATAAAATATGACATGAATTATTGCAGTCTAGTGACAAATGATAGAAAGGTAAATAAACTTCATACATAATTAGCAGATAATATCCGTATTCCTAAAACAACAGTGGGTGTTTGCAAATCGTTATTGCTCGTGTAAGGGCACGCAGATATATAAAAAGTTAAAACCTAATCTAGAAATAATTTGAATGATAACTGATTATAAGACTAGAAATGAGAAAATGAGAAATAAAATCATGTTTCTTCCCTTTTGGTTGTTGGTAGAGAAAAGCATTTACTTATTGTGTCTACTAAACAACTACATATTACAATTGGTCACGCGGAGCTTTGAATATTTGGCAATGGAAAATGCAGTTAGGAAGCTCTTGTTTACATTTCCTCCATAATCTGAAGAGATAAAAAGATCAAAACCTTGCAATCTGGTAGTAAAAAGATACATTACGGTTCAAAGAAGAAAAAAGAGGTTTTGTTCTACAATGTCTCTTGAGTCACGACGGTTCTTCTAGTCTGATTGAACGATGGAACATCTCGGACTAAAACACTATGACATTAATCCATCTAACGTAAATCTAGTTAAGAAAATGAACAAAACATGTACAGTTTAAGGGGTTGTGGTGTATTGGTAAGAAGGGACACTTGTAATAATGTCTCATAAGGCCATTGGGCATGTGGGGAGGTTACGGTGTAATGAATATAGGGTGAATTCTAGCATAACAATGATTATGAACCTAAAGAATGCAATCCAACCATACCGCATACTATGTTACAAGTGACTGACCTCATTCAAGATTTGGCAGGTTAGAAAATTAATTTCATATGAAGTACACATATATGTATACATTAATTATAAATATATATATATATATATATAATTATATAATATATGTATGTACATATATATGTAATATATTCATATACACATGCATGTATATTTGGTATCCAATTAATAAAAATATCCCATAGCATCTGTGAGCCACCACACTTTTATCACTTTTCTTTTTTTTATCTTTCCATATACTTCTAGTAATTTTCCAAGTCCCCATGAATGTGCATCATTTGATGCTCCAAGCCTGATGTAATCCAACGACTAATGGGACTCTCACAAAAGACAAAGAAGGCTTCCTCTTAAAAGCCATAGCATCGTTACGTGTGACAATCCAATCATATAATAAACTTATAATGATGCACCAAGCCAGATCTAATCCAACGACTAATGGGACTCTCACAAAAGACAAAGAAGGCTTCCACTGAAAAGCCATAACACAATTACATGTGACAATCCAATCGTATAATAAACTTATAAGGAGCTCAACATGAGTATTGGCAGATCACACTTCCTTTTATCAGTTAAGTTGAGCTTTAACTTAAGCGAGGAACGTAGCATGCTCCTAAGGGTTAGCATAAAAGCAAAGGGGGAACTTTTCCAAAGTTAGCACAAGCCGTTTGACCTACCGCCATCAAGTTCATCTAATAGGCTGTGAGATGCACAACCATTGGTATACAAAAGTACTCCACCTTTCATCACAACAACGCAATTTTGGCATCCACAGCTTCCCCACATCATCCTAAGAAGGACTATTAAACGAAAAATAGCAAAGACAGGCCCAGTCAAATCTACAATCTGAATTTCCTAGAAAAGTAAGGCTGGGCATTCATAACCAGCAACTGTACATTACCTAGATAAGGAATTTTTAACTACCAAGGTCCCAATAGTGCATTATTAGGTAGCCATCTTCATTAATGAGGTATCTGAGACCACACAACTATGTCCAACCACCAATAGGAACTATTAAGGCACTAAAATCTGCAAAGATTTATTTTCCTCTTCCAATTTCAAATTTCAAATTTCAAATGTAATTTGAGTGGGAAACTCATTGTGGGTTAGGTAGTCTAATCTATCACTACTAGCCTATGTGCCCATTCATAGGTAGATGACATTTTGTATAAATGAGCTATTGAGCTTGATATATTAGTTGATTTTCATCTCCCTTTACTCCTACATACAGGAGCCTCTATGTTTGTTTTTGCAAGAGTAATATTATGGAATGGTTGATAGATCAATGGACTCAATAAGAAACAAATTTTTGTCTGAATGAGTTCAAATCTTGTCTTTGTTCACCTTTAACTATTGTGTACATGTTTTTTTCTATTGATTATTACATGGCGAGCTATTAAGCTCTGCTTTGGTAATAAAGAGTACCTATTTTTTTCTTTTTTTTTCTTTCTACAATCTCTACCCCTTTTCATCCCTCAACACAATATCTTTAGGCTTAGCATTAGGATAGATAGATAGTTGGCCCTCCAATCTTGGAGATTGTCTTAAAGGGTCCACTCTCATTGCCAACCCACATTGTTACCTGCAAGGCTTTCCATGTTATCAGTCTAGTCCTATGTGGCACATTGGCCTCTAAAAAAGGCCTTTAGACCAAGCTAACGATTGTTGTTATACATATATATGTATTATGTATGTATATACATATATACAGACATATATATTATGATTCAAGGAAATAAAAGATAAAAAACCTGAGACTCTATTAATTAATTGAGAAACAAAAAGCTTAAATCAACTCAGAAGATTTCAAAATAAGGACAAAAAAGTTACTGTCCTCTTACTAAAAAGAAAAAGTAAATCACACACAGTTTCAAGTCTGAAATCTCAGCATATACATTATCATAAACTGTGAAAACTCCATGCTATTAATGGTAAACAACCAATATTTGCCTAATGGAAAGAAAGTATTTATATCTACAAAATAAAATAAATACATTCACTAAACCATTATTTTTATAAAGTTTTTGTTAAAAATCCTTTATCAGTTTGGTCCATTTTTCATTTACTGCATGATAAAGTATCGCCTATGTACCTGGGAGAAAATATCTACAAAATTAACCATATCTTCATCCCACCATTACTCCAATTGAGAAATATAAAATTTCTTATAAACCATTCATGGATTGAACAATAGAAAGTTTAAATTCAACTTAGAAGCTTCAAAATAAAGATTTTTCCTCAACTGCCGATGTAAGAAAGGGTAAATGATGATGTAAGAAAAGGTAAATGAGTCAATATTTGCCCAATGTTGAAGCTCCTTTGCACATTATTTCTGTAAAAAAGACTATTATTTCTGTAAAAAAGACTTTTAACAATGATAGACATAACTTTTTTTTTTCTTGTAGAATAAATCACAATATATGTAGCTTAGCCAACATATTTAATTAAAACTAATCATATCTTCATCACATCAACAATCGAACAAAGAAATATAAAATTGGTATGGACCCATTTTTGAATGAGAAATTGAAATTCTATAATCATCTCAAAAGGTTTCAAAGAATCCAACTAAGGAAAAAATATAGAGATTGCCCTCTTGGCTGAAAATAAAGAGTTAACCCATCTTCTAAATTGACAAATGACTTCCATAACACCACTAAAATTGTTGGGTCTTGACCAAGCATAAAAGCCTAACTTGAAACAGAGATTTAGAAACCTCTTTCATTTTCTTGTTCAAGCTTAAACATCATGAAATAATATATAGTTCAAACAAATTAACAATAAAAAATGAAATGACCTCTTTCAACCAGAAAGTTTCAAATGACAAAACCAGAAGCAACAAAGAAAGTACCATATAGGAATAATGCTAAACTATCCTTGGCAAACAGTTTTGCCAACAATGTTCTTTTACAATGGTAAAAACAAAGAATCACTTTGTATTAATGTTTATTTGTTGTATAATGGCCTATAACATGTACATGGCCTAGTCAAAATATTTATAATAATTTCTTCCTCCCAGTAAGATCCAAATAAGAAACATAAAATAATCTACAACCATTCAAGGATTAAGATAAATAAATCTTAAACCCAATTTAGAAGATTAAAAAGAATGAAGCCTACCCTCTTGTACTCAAAAGAAAGGAAAAAGAACAAGTATTTATCTTATGACATTTACCTAATAAAATCAGCACATATCTATTGTCAAACTATTCTGTGCACATTTTTTTAAAAAATATTCTTTATTTTAAGCATTCAACAAAAAAAATTCCTTTCAAATTTGTTTCCATCTTTTTGCCTAATATGATCTATATGTAACTGAAATATCTATCAAAAACAACCATATCTTCATCCCCTAACACTTCAATATAGACATACAAAATTGATTCACACTCACTGGTGGATTGAGTAATAGAATGTCTAAACCAAATGCATAGCATTCATAAAAACAAAATAGCAATTGCCCTGTTTTGCCAACAAGAAAGGAAAAATTAAGAATATCTATTACAAATATCATTCCTTCATCCAACAACACTCCAACTCAAAAATATAAAATTGGTTTGTCTACATTCATAGATTGAGTATTAATAAGCCTAAACCCAAAACAACTATCCTGTAATAAAAAGAAAAAGCAATCGGACACTATTTAGCTAATGTAATTTAAAAACAGAAAGAAATAAAACACAAAGACGCATTCTTAACATAAGCTAAGCAAAACAGAAAATGTCACTGCATTTTTTAATCCATATAATCCTTGCTTGCTAATTAGGGAATTCATGGATTAAATTTCACCATAAGGAATTCATAAATTAAATTAGAAAATTCAAAAGAAAGAAATATGAAGAAAAGAAAAAACACCGGTTACCTTATTTTGCGAAAAGCAATGGAAAAGTATCAATATCCATCATGTCTTATGGCTCCAAGGCTATGGCGCTCCAACTAAGAAATTGAAAACTAGTTTTTACCGATTCCCAGATTGAGCAATAGAAAGCTGAAACCCAACTCAAACGATTGAAAGAATAGAACGAAAACAAAAAACCTAAGAGCAAATGAACAAAATATTTATGAAACACAAGTACTTATAACCACCAAAAGAATCAAAAGATAAGCCCTAAATCAATGAAACTTTCTTGGAATAGCAATCCTCACAAAACATTTTACTTTGTAAAATATCACATAATTTTAGGAGCAACATACCTTAAGAGAACAGGTCAAATGCAAGTCCTAAGTTGAAGGTAGGCCCCTGATCTTCTTCTAAAACTGCAGATCTAACCATCCCATCTACAATTGAAATAACACAGTTCAAATTAAATGAAGAAAATAGACTAGTTTAATACTTAGATTAATGAGACTTCCATATTAAAGGATTCCCACAGATAAATATAAAACAGATTTACACCTGTTCAAGGATTAAAAAAAATAGAGGATTCCCCCTTCTCTAAAAATGCAGAGCAAATGCCGGTATTAGCATGGTGTGATGGTTTATAGGTGGCATTGTTGTTCTTGCCACCAAGGTTCAAACCCCATTGGGGTGGTATTGTTGAATGGTTGTATCCGGTTCCGGTCTACCAGAAAAAATAATCAAATGATATTAGGACAGGCCTAAACTATAAAATAATGGATCTTTCATAATAAATTCTCAAGTTTGAATCTCATTAAAAAATGGGTATAGCTTACCTCTTGCCAAATACAAATTCTTAGACAAAGCTTACGCTACCAAGCTTCTGCACTTCTCCCAGCCAACAGACACAACTGGTAAATTCAAAATTTTCAAAAACGGATACAAGTATTTCATTTAGTAATGTACTAGATTTTCGTTTTAGAAGATTACCTAGATTCAGAATGTTTTTCAATTTGTAAAAGATCAATTCCGCTAGTGGCGGTGAAAAAAGCAGAAATATACATGCTTTTTTCGTGCTTTTCTTGGATTGTTTGGAGGAGATAAACATCGACATGAATATGATCTGAATTAAGAAAAATTCAGACGCTCTTCCGTTATATTCTGTTGGAAAGGCGGTGAACGGATGAAAAAAACAGAAATACACGTGTGTTTTGTGCTTTTTTGTGCTTTTCTTGGATTGCTTGAACGAAATAAACATCGACATTAATATTATCTGAATTAAAAAAATTCAAACGCTCCATTATGCTGTTGGGATTTCTAAATAGGATTAATAAAATAGTTATTTTAATTCAAAAGATTTTCACATATGTTTATAGGTAAATAAGTGTCATACTTGTATTTTAGTTTTGACTTTTGTATTTTGTGTTTTGTTTGATTAATAGCGTGGGTTTTTTACATATGTTTTAGTTATGTAATGTAAATATCTTATTTGATGTTAAATATTTGAAAATAAAATAAATTAGAATAAATGTTTATTGTTTGGTGTTATTTTTTTTCAAAAAAATTAAAGTTGAATACATTTGAATATTTATATAATGAACCGAGAATGAAGTAATTTATGAATTATTTGATTTAGTTGATTTTGAATTTGATACACTTGAAATCTTCAATTAAGATAGTTTATTAATATATATATATAAATATATATGAAAGGAGAACCTACAAAATAAAATAACCTATATTATATTGTATATAAATATATAATATAAATTAATATAACATATAATATAATTAATATATTACCTACATAATATAGGTTAACTTAATTTACCTACAAATTATTATCTGTAATATAAAATATAAATAGAAATACTATATATAAATTATATATATATATAAACCTAATTAGGTTATATATCTTCTATATCTATAAACCTACATTAGATTATATATTATCTTATATATCTATATATTATAGGTTGTAATTTTTTTGAAGAAACTATATATATATTAATATAAAAAAATATTATTAATGAAAAGGAGGAGCACATATATAATCAAATTATACCATAAAATATTGAAAATATAGATAAAGATATTAGTTTAATGGAAATAGTATATATATATATAACCTACATTAGGTTATATATTATCTTATATATCTATATATTATAGGTTATATATATTAATATAAATTAAAATAAAAAAATATTATTAATGAAAAGAAGAAGGAGCACATATATAATCAAATTATACTATAAAATATTAAAAATAAGATAAAGATATTAGTTTAATGGAAATAATAATACAATTTTTTTTATTTAATCCAAATCTCTATAAAATAGTTAATTGATTTTTGTAAGATTTTCTTTAATTAAAAAAAAAAAAAATTACATTTCCAAAAAGATTTAATGAAATGATTTTGTAAAGAAAAAATGAAAAATTATTCCTTAAAAAAATGTTTAATTTGTTTTATCCCCCAATAACACATAAAACTTTTTTAACCAATCATACGCACAATTTTTTTTTTTATAATAATTTATAAAGTTAAATATTTTACAAGTTGACTTTACAAAATTGAATTTTATTTTAAATATTGTTTTTGATCATTGAAAACTAAATTATTAATAATTAGTTAACTAAAAAAAGTCAAAGTCATTGCAATAGTACTATGCCAATGGCAAATACTAACAAATCAATGGGAACAAAAAATAAATTAAAATTTATTGGCTTTGATTATTTTGGTCTTCTTTTTCATTAATTAATGTTTATATATGGAAACATTTTAAGAAAATAAGGGTATTTGGTTTGTTGAATGAAGAATTTATGCTTTTCATAAAGATTTTTAAATACTTAATAAATGTATCTATAATAAATGTATGATCAAAGGGTATGTACATATGAATGAGGTTAGACTAGCATAAATATATTAAATATTAATATATATAAAATACATTGAGAGTTTTCATTTTTATTGAGTGTTTCTACGTTGGAGCTCAACAAATTTTTCATTCGCCTGAATTTTCATGATTTATGAATCACAAAATGACTTAGATGAAATAAAACTTATATATATATATATATACTAAAAATTAAAAGACATATAATCATTGTTAAAGTATATAAACAAAATTAATAAACCTTTCGTGCAAAATGTGTACAAATTTTGTAAATATAAGAAGTTTTGAAGGTCAAACAAGTGCCACGTAGTGGCTAGTACTTGCCTTTATAGTATTGTAGTTATTGTTTTCTAGATTTGAAAAAATAAATGTAAGTTTTATTAATGTGAAAAAATATAAGTTTTGATAATTATAGTGTTTTAGTATTTTTATTTAGTTATTTGCATGACCTAAACCTAACCCTAACCCTAACTCTATCCCTAATCCTAACCTTAACCCTAACCTTGACTATAACCCTAACAATAAATTATAAACCATTATCCTAATCCTAGACCTATCTATAACCCTGACTATGGTTGTAACACTATCCATAACTATAAACCTAATTTTAATCACTAAATTTTAAATAAATAATATATTTAATAAATTTTTATAATACTAATTAATATATTAAATAAATTTTATAAATAAAATATATTTACTAAATAATAATTAAAATTTAGATATTACATTTTGGTGTTGTTTCTTCTCTTATTATTAATATAAAATTGTTATATACTAGAAATCACACCTTGGTGTGCAATGGGTACATCGAAGATTGTGGAAGATCAATTAGAGAATTTTTTGTTTATTTTTTACATATATTTGTGTAGTATAAATGAGGTCAATTGGTAGGCTAATTAGAAAATGATGTTTTTTGTTCAACAAAGATCTCAATGGAGAAATTGATAGCTTCAAATCAAATATGCATCTACTTATAGGGATCCGAATGTTTATTTTTTACATATATTTTTGTAGTATAAATGAGCTCAATTGGTGGGCTAATTAGAAAATGATGTTTTTTGTGCAACAAAGATCTCAATGGAGAAATTGATAGCTTCAAATCAAATATGCATCTACTTATAGGGATCTGAACACAACTAAAACAAAACCTTTGAATCGGGAAGATAATAAGGCTCATTACCAATAGGATCATGTTATGTTTGCAATAGGAAGAGAGGGGGAGGGAGGGAGATGTGGGGATATAAAGAGGGATAGATATAGGGGAAGAGAAAGAGTGCCTAAGTAAGGAAATGGAGATTGATAAGAAGTTAAAGATAGAGATAACTTTGGAAATGGAGATGGAGATGGAGGAGAGGAATATGGAGAGGAGGATGAGAGATAAAGAGAGAGGACAAAGGTATAGATAGAGATCAAAGAGATAAATATAGAGAGAGGGGAAAGAGGGAGAGATAGAAATATAAAGATAGAGATAGGAAGTGATATATAAAGAGGGATAGAGAGAGGGAAAGATATAGGGGTAGAGATAGAGATAGAGATAGAGATAGAGATAGGGAGAGATAAACAAGGAGTGTTTGTGTATGAGTAAGAGAGAGATATGGAGAGAGATAAAGAAGGAGATAGATATGTATAAATAGATAGAGAGGGAGGTAGATGGAGGGAGAGAAATAGAGAGAGGATAGGTAAGTAGAGATATATAGAAAGAGGAAGTGATAGGGAGAGGGAGAGAGGAAAAATAGGGATATAAAGAAGAGATAGAGAGATAAATATAATTTGGGAAAGATAGAGAGGGTGTGTGAGAGAGAGACAAACACGGAGAGAAAGAGATATAAATATAAAGGGAGAGATGGAAGAACAGAGGAAGAGGGAGAGGGAGAGATAGAGATAGGAGGGAGACAATGAAAGAGGGGGAGATGGAGAGAAATATAAAGATATAGGAAGTTATATAGAGAGAGAGGTAGAGAGAGGGATATATATATATATATATATATAGAGAGAGAGAGAGAGAGTAGGAGACATGGAGGGAGAGATGGAGTAAGTAAGATAGAGATAGAGATAATGATATATAAATAGAGAGGAAGAGGGACATATGGAAAGATAGAAATAGAGGGGGAAAAGTGAGAGATAAAGGAGGTGATATAGACAATTAATAGAGGGAGGGAGAGAGATAGAGAGAGGTGGGAGAGATAAAGAGATAGAGATAAAGATAGAGATAGGAAGGGAGAAACAATGAGTGTGTGCATGAGTGAAAGAGATATAGAGATATAGACAGGGAAAGAGAAACAACTTGTTTGGGTGTGTTTCTAAGTGAGAGAGATATTGAGATAGATATAGACAGGGATAGATATATATAAATAGATAGAGAGGGAGGGAGAGAGGGAGATAAATAGAGAGAGGATAGAGAAGTTGAGAGACATAGAAAGAGAGTGATGGGGAGAGATGGAGAGAGAGAAAGAGGGAAGCTATGGATAGAAATAGGGAGAGATATAGAGATACATATAGTGAGAAAGAGAGATGGCAAAAAGATCAAATGAGATGTAAGGAGAGGTAAGGTGATAGAAATAGGGAGAGAGATATAAAGGAAGATAGAGATGGATATGGAGAGAGTTCTGAGAAAGAGATAAATAGAGATAGAAAGAGGGGATACAAATAGAGAGGGAGAGAATGAGAAAGGGAGAGATGGAGGGATAGAAAGATATAGATAGGAAGTTATATAGAGAGAGGTAGAGAGAGGGAGATATATAGAGAGAGGTAAAGACATGTACATATGGAGAGATATTATAGAGAGATATGGGAAGAGAAAGAGAGAGATCTTTTTATATCTTTGTCTCCCTCTTTATCTTTATATTTTGTATTCTCTCAATCACTCTCTTCCTTACTCTCCCTTATTTCTCTCTATATTTGTCTCCCCTTCTCTCTTCTTGTATTTATCTTTCTCACATTTCTTCTCTCTCTCTCTCAATTTCCCTATATTAAAATGATTATTTATTACAAGTTGTTTATTTTTAATTTAACATATAGTAATATATAAACATTAAAAGTAAAATATATTATATTAAATTATCAGGTTTGATTCATAGTAGAGACAAGTGCAACTAAATCTCTTCATTCAAATCGATAATTTTTAAATATTAATGAACCAATGATTATTTAGTAAAGAATTGTAGAGTGACATTAAAAAATATATATATGAGTTAATATTTGGAAGAAAAATTGAAATAAATATATTAGATCAATAAAAATTTGGAGCATTATATCTATTAATCATATTTAAGTTATTTTTATTAACAATATATATTTTAATTTATTTTAATTATTGAATAGTTCTAGCCATAATTTTTACCTTATTCTTAATTCTAATCTTAATCCTAATTATAATGCTTTTTATGATTATAATAATTAATAATAATAGGATTAGAATTATAATTTAATTGATAATTATATTAAATTTAGTTATTTTAATGTAATTCTTTTTTTATTTATTTATGTTTTGAAGTTAATTTAATTGATAATTATATTAAATTTAGTTATTTTAATGTAATTCTTTATTTATTTATTTATGTTTTGAAGTTAATTTAATTTTAAAAATTAAAAGAAGTGGCAATGTCAAATAGTTTAAGATTTAATTTAAATTTTTATTTTAACTGTGTAAAATCAAATCCCTAAGAAGATTATCTTTATATTGTGGATGTACTTTAATTTAAGTTTTATTTTATTATTTTAATATTGTGAATCCAAATCTCTATAAAATATTTAATTGATTTTTGTGATATTTTATTTAATAAAAAATAACAATTATATTCTTTAAAATATCTAAGAAAAAAAAATATTTATTTATTTATTTTAGAAAGATGAAATGAAAAATCATTCTTCAAAAAACTACTTTACCTTGCTTTCCCTACAAATTCTCCAATAACACACAAATTTTTAACCAATCATATGCACAAGAAATAATTCTTATAATTTGTAAAGTTAAATATTTTACAAGTTGACTTTACAAAATTGAACTTTATTTTTATTTTTTTTAAATATTGTTTTTTATTGGTTGAAAACTAAATTATTAATAACTAGTTAACTAAAAAAAGTAAAACTCATTGCAATAGTACTATGCAATGACAAGTACTAATAAGAAGTGGTTATACTAATAACATCTCACTATAATGGTGTAAATACATTAAAAATTCTTCAGCAATAAGAATGGTATTATGACCTTTATTTTCATAGTGATCTTTGAGCATATTTGGAAATGTAGCTACTATAATATATGCCTTTAGAGGCATTTGGGATTTCAACTATGATTTCTGATTTGTTCTGTAAATCTCCCATTTTAAATTTGATTATTTGTTGAAAATAAAAGAACAATAAAATTAAGGTTAGCATTTAGGAATGATAAGAACAAAAGTATCCATAATTTTTCATAAAATAAAATTTAAAAATAATAATTTTTAGTAATACAAATTGTGTATTATTTAGTATATTAATTTCCATGTATTATTTGTTTAAGTTGATAAATAATTTTATGAAAACTTTTGCAAGATTTCATGCAATTGGTTGATTATTTGATTTCATTCAAATAGAGTTTTGAATATAAAATTTAACCATTTGAATAACTTATAAAATGGCTTAGTATGTTGGGATGTCACCAAAATCATTTGAAATACCACCAAAAATAATAATTTCATATGATTTGAATAACATATTAAATGGCTTAGTATGCTGGGATGTCACAAAAGTAGTACAAAGTTTTTTAGCAATCACTACCATTGATAGGATTTCCCAAAAATTGATATTTCATGCATATATGCTTGTTAATTCAAGTTTCTTAACAATTTTTTCACAGTCATCTGAAAGAGATCTTTGTAGAATTTCAATATGGCTTTCGTTAAATTTGTTTGATTTAACTGACACATTTGATATCAAAGGACTTGACATAGATTCTTCTGATTTTGCACTTTGTAGATCATTTTGATTACTTTCTTCCACAACATTTGCCATGACCTATAAGAAAATTCACTAAGATTACTATCTATTTATTAAACTATTCTAGTTAAATTCAATTTTAAAAATCATGAAAACAACCTTTTATAATACATTATTAACGTTTAACATCATAATTTAATAAATTATCTTCTATTAATTCTATTAAATCTAAATTTTGTCTAGAGCTTCATTCTTTGCCCTAGTCTTTTGCTATTGTACTAGCTATATTTTCCAGTTCCATTCATCTATTTTTGGTCATTTGTTGACATTAATGATTACTTGTATTTTACTTTTGTAAGAAATTGCATTAGTGGTAGCATTGAGCCAAGGGCATTGGTTCATCTATTCATTTTCCAATCAGAAACATGGAAAATTGTGGTGTCAATCAAGACAAGAAAAAAATAAGTTTGAAAAAAAGTTGGAAGCCATGCAAAATGAGCTTAACAAAACAATTTTTTTTAAGCCAGAATCATGAAAAACAGTATGTTGTACTGAGAGAACAAAAGAATGAGTTGCAGAAGGAGTTGAAAGAATGCAATGACAGGATTGAAGAATTAAATGCAAAATTGGGCTTGTGAGATACTTGTAACGAAAAATTGGAAGGCAAAGTTGTAGGTCTGCTATATGAAAAAAGGATAATGAGTCAGGAACATGATGAATTGTACAAGCATTTAACAGATGAAAAACATATGCTGGAATATAAGTTTAAATAATGCAATGATAGGAATAACAAATTGCATGAAAAGATGAATGAAGATTTAAACAAACTAAAATCTAGCAACTTCCTCTACTTCAAAAAAATTATAATCCGGTAACTCATTTTACTTGTGGTGCTATAATATAATTAGGGCAATTGTCTGAATAACAACTCTTTGATGTTTTCTTAGCTAATACAAAGTAGTATTGGACTAACTATCTATACTTGCCAATTCAACGTGAAAGCTTTATACTGTGGATATTCTGCATCTATCTTGCAGCTACAAAACCCATCTTTTTAGTGAGTGACTGACCTTTGACTTTTCCATACCAGTTTTTAAATTAGCACATTATATTCTCATATAGCCTATGTTTCAGTTTCAAGGTATTACAATCGTTCCTGTATGAAGTACAATCTTACACACAACTATAACATTAACTAATAGAATGCTTGAGTACTGCTTATCTAACATCAACATGATATTTTCACTAATTTTCCCAAAGAAACTGAACCCGCCTCACCCTTAAAGTCATTCCCAACATCTCGATGTCAATGCCCCCTTCTAGTAGACCAAGACTATAAATATAATTTGAAATAATGATTTTCTATCAAAAAAACTCATCCTGAATTACCCTTTAAGCAAATCCTTGAACCTCCTTAAGGCATCATGCTTCTTCCAAAAAGGAAGAAGAAAGAGTTGGAATCAACATATTGGAATTTGGATAAGAAATTGTAACACCACACTTTCTTGCCCGTTTTTCAAAATTAAACTAAACTCTCCTGCATTTAATCAAAATGAACCACCTTGATTCTAAAGGAATAGATGCATAAGTCCATAGTTACATAATGCAGATACAGTTCATGTCATCCAATATGCATCAATGACCCTTCCAACTGGCCAAAAGGTTTGAGACAATATATTTCAGTTTATATATGACGTTGTAATACCAGTTAATTGTTCACCAATTTAAACCCCACTAAACTGTCTGACATTCAATCAAATTGAACCTCTTTCATTCTAGAGTGCATAGGTATGATGTGCAGATAGAGAATATGTAAAAGACGACAGGGAACGTTTCTGAGGTGCACCAAAACTGTAGGCTAGGCAATCCATTGTGCACTCTATTGCAATATTACTTCACAGGTACAGTTGCAGGGCTTCAAAATGAGCTTCAAACACAAGTTGGAATAGCTGCAGAACTGAATGCAAAAAATAATAAACTCCAGAATGAGCTTGAGGAGTTGAAATTTTTTTTGCAGGAGACAGAGGAAAAGAATTCCAGAGTAATACAAGAACGTGGGGCTCTATGGAAGGATCAAGCGAAGGTAAGAGGAATTTTAAAGAAAATATAAGAGGCTAGGAGGGATTTCTTTGGAAGCCACAAAGCCTTCCATGCAAATTTGGTTTCTCACATTCTTCTAGATAGCCAGTCCAGAGTAAGCAAATGTTTATTAACTGATGCAAAAAATGTCATTCTCCCCCCTAATGCATTGCTTAGTGGATGTCCTTATGGGTGGTGTGGAGGAATAGTTTGAACAACCACTACTCTACCAACTTTGTGAAAATGTAATCATTTTTATTGTTAGCTCTTGTTGAATATAAAGCTATAAAATATCATAGTTAAATTTTATTTTCTGTGAGCTTTCAATATGTACATAAATTTGTTAGAGAGATTGTTCAGTGTTAATGATAGTCTTAATGGTATCATTGTAATTGAAGTCAATTTAAGCTTCTATATTATGGCGGAACTATTTACAGTAATAAGATTTAATGAGCAGCAAAGAAGCACACCCTGAGTCTAATGGTATGCGAAAAACATAGCGTGTGGTCTAGCCCATGATATTATGATGAAACTGGTATTGCATTAGGGATCATAATTTTTTCATAAAAAGTCAAAATTGAGAGTTTATTTTTAATATAATAAAATGAAGCCATGGACTATAATCAAACTGTGCCAGAAAGAAACTTAGGTTTAAATGCTTGTTTTATGGGCGATTTAAGAATTGCAGGTTGGTTATGGGGTGTTATAAGTTTTGATGATTTATCTTATAAATGCGAGCAGAAAGAAAGGAGCACGAGTAGAGCGACTAACCTTAATGTCGCTGCAGATTGTGTTAATATAGTGTGTTGTCTACAGGTATAGATAATATTTTGTAATGTCTATTAATGATTTTCGTCTCTTTCATTGGCATACAGTCTGCCACAAAGATGTTATTTTTGGTCAAAATAGCCATGGGCTTTGAATAAATGGATATACAAAATACAGACAGAGTTCCCTAAAACATGATTACTTCAATTTCATGAGCAAAAACTGAGAAAATAGTGAAGTCTTAAGAAGTTTATCAAGATATTTACTTTATGCTTGTATTTCAAAAGGTTTAAACAACACAATTTATTTCAAGTTCGATTTATTGTATTTGTTTTTCTCAAAAATTTATGGATTTTCAAAATGCAATTTTTGATGTAGTTTGCCAAATTATTTTGTATTGAAATTGCTAGGCTCTACTTATATTATTTTTCTGGGCCCCTTTTACCTTGTGTACCTTTGTGCCTCTAACAATGGTATTGCCATTATCAAATTTTAGAGTCTAAACTTTTGAGCTCTGTAAAATATCAAATTCTAATTATTTATGACAAAAAATAGATGTAACTTTGTTACAGTTGCGAGATTCTTATTTATTTTTACTCCTTTTGTGTAGATTGGTACAAACAATGGATTATTCAGTTATAGTGTTTCATACTACTCCAACTGGCGAAGAACAGAGAAGTGGGATTTACTAGAAGGTTCTATGGACATCTAGATTCTTTGAAATTCATTTGTAATTGAAGTTGAGACTATAACATTCTTTTGTGGTTTGTAGGAAGGGTTTTGTAGCCATGCATTTGAGGGAAGTCTGAGCAGGTATTAGTGTTAGTGCAATTGGGAGATTTTAGGGTAGTGGCCTCATGGTTTTATAGGTGTTTGGATACCAATTTTCAATGCAAGATTGTCTATGGAGGCCTCAATGAGGAAGTAAACCTTGTAATCGACATTTGGAGATAGTGGCTTGATGCTATTTGATACCACTCTTCTGGATTTTTTTACCCATGTTGGGTTTTCCTTAGGGAAATCTTTGTTGTTCTTTAATACATTTTATTTTTATCTCTTCCTACTGTATAATAGCTTCCTATGTTGTCTTGAAGAGTTAACTTCATTTCTAGCACTACCCTATGCAAGCTTTACTTCTAAAGCAAGTTAATTAGCCTTTTATTGATTGCACTTCTTTATTTTCATTTTTATAGTTCAAGGAGTGGAATATCCATCTTGATTTTGGATTAGATTGGTATCTAAGTTTAGTTTTCTTTGTTCTGTTTGATGTTGTTTTGTCGTGTGTGTTTGTAGTTTTTAACTTTTTAGTTTTGCAATTTTATACTCATCACTGGATCAACTAATGCAAAAAGGGAATGTTTTTTGCTTCTTTTGCAAGTAGAGATAAGTACAAGGTAGGGGAAACATCTTGAAAGAATGGACTTTGGAGGAGTTAAAAACTTTTTGACAGTGAAGAAGGATTCAACAAATTGGATGATGTTGCTAACATCTCTCAATCTTTGGGAAGTCTTGACAAAATGGAAAAAGATTGAAGGTTGGAGAAATGAGCACCATTTGGAAGCCAGGATAGTATTTCCTTCCATTTTCACTTTTATGTATTGGTCAAATTTAGTAGCCTTGGGCTTTGACCTAATGATCATACTTAAGAGTAAAGTATACCTTTCTTATATTCTTTTGCTTAGAGTCATCCAATTATACAATTATAGGAGTAATGCAATAACATTACAACATCAAATGCTAAACTAATGTGAATCAACATTTTCATGCAATCTACTAGCCATAGCAGTGAGACATACCTACAGTTCTCTCTCGATCCAACAATCTATAATTCACCCTCTGAATCCCTTTGTGCCTACCTTGAATACAAAATCTGAAACAAAAACTATGAAAGTAGATCAACTGATTTTGGACAATATTGGAGAGGACAACAAATGCTAAACTTGAACGGAAATCAACATTTTCTTGCAATCAAACAATAAGACATACCTATACTTCTTCCTCCACTAGGAAATGTACAATTCACAAAGTGAAATTGGAAGACAAAGCCTCTTTTAATAGAGGTATTCATGAATTGAAAGATAAGAACATGTGAATAAAACAACTTTAAAACTGATTTAAAAACAAAGAAAAAGAATAAAAACTATTGAAAATTGAAAAATAAAATAAAAATACACTATTGAAAAATAAACGAAAAAAATACCAAATAAATACATTGAATTTTTTATAATTATAAAAAATATATTTGTGTTACTAATAAATTTCACCCTAGAAACTTAAAAATTAAACTTAAAAACTTATTAAGTATTTAGTTTTTATTTATTTTTTAATTAAATTGATTTTAGAATCTCAAAAAGCAAAGATTACTTATATATTTTTTAATAAAATTGAAAATATTAGATGACACTAAGTATTTAGTTTGGATTTTTTATTAGTTCCTGCCAAGGAACTATAGGCATGGTGTTTTGTTAACTAGTTATTAATAACTTTTTATTTAAGAGAATTCAACTTATTTTCTTATTTGACAAAATATTGTATATTGTTACAGTAAACTTGCAAAATATATAACAAAACATTTATCCAAAATTAATTTTCTGCAATATAATTGAAATAAAAAAATTAGTTACTTGTCATATTTTCTATTCTATTAATTTATTTACTTGTTTGCATTAAAATAGGGAAAATTTTGAAATTATCCATTTCTCATAATTAATAAAAATTTGCATAACATCACTCCACTCAAATTTAAGCAAAAAACATGTTTAAGCAAAATGCTCTCATTATTTCATAGATATCTTTTTCTATGAAGAAATATATTTTCTATAAAACCAAAGTACATTGGACATATATTTAAAGCTACAATCAATATAAAAATAAATAAATAAATTTCTATTTTAATTTATCAAAAATATATCCAAATCAATTACTTTATATGTAGAAAAAATATTTTACTTTTTAAATAAAAATACATCAAAATTTTAAAATATATTAATGTTACAAATGGAATTATTAAAAAATAGTAAATAAATATATAATATTGAATAGAAATGAAAATAATGAATGATGGATTTTTCAAAAATGAAATTAAAAATCACATGCAATAGATTAATATTTTGAGATTGACATAAAATAATAAGTTGTTATTTAAATTTTTAAAATTATTTTAAAATGCTCTCAATGTTTCTTACATAGGTTTTTCTAAAATAGTTATACTAATATTAATAGATTCTCCATATTAATAAATTCAACTTTGCTAATTTTTTGAAAATTATTTTTTTTGTTAAATAAATATATCTGTATATTCAAACTATATTTTTTAAGATTAATTTTTGGTAATTACACGTTATAAGTGAAAGAAAAAATCTTTGTGAATAAAAACCTTGTGCATTTAAATTGGTGTCCTTAGTGATGGCGATTATGTGAGGCCCAACCCTATCTATAAATTGTGTGACATCTTAATAAGTTTAATTATTCTTGTTGGTGAATGAATTGATGATTTAACCTAATTCCATGTTTAATATTTTGATTTTAGTAGTAACTATTATAAATGATTATTGTGACAAATTCTCTTCATTAAATGAAAACGGGAAAACTATTAAGAATGAATGTGAGCAGATAATATTTAGATTCTCAGAATTATAATGCATCATAATGTGTATTATTAGAGAAACATTATTTTTTTGGCTTCCTTAGTCAATAATTATAAAATGCAATAGTAATGCTACTTCTTGAAGTTATGGTTGTTGTGGGAGCAACATATTTTCTTACAGGAACCTTAGTAAAAATAAAGAATGGAAGTTATACTTTTGAAGATTTATCACTAGATAAAGGAAGGAACTATATGAACCTCTAAAGGGGATTAATGTGTTAAAGGTTGTGGTCGAATAAGATTAAATCTCTAAACCCTTTAATTAATTAAATCAAATTGACAACAAGAATGGAATAATAGAAAACCCTTGAACTGTGTATTGTGAGGAATATTAGCAATCTTATGGTTAGAGTTAAACTCTTAACAAAGGTTAAAACTAAACCTTTAGGGTTTAGGTTGTTTGAAAATAATAATAATAATAATAATAATAATAATAATTAAGGGCCTGCTTACAAATTTGTATTAATATACGCATGAACTAAGAATATTTTACACCTTGACCATGGAATTTCTAGGCCCTATTCTATTACCCAAAGATCTTGATTTACATATAAGTGTATAAGGGTTACAATTCAATTTATGGTTGGTAATAAAAAAAATAAAAAATAATAAAATAAAATAAAATAAAATTCATACATGATGGCATCAAATAAGAATCAAAGCTTGGCAATACATAGTAAATTCAATTTTTAAAAGTGGTCAAAATCATATTTTAGCTTGAATTAAATGGTTAAACTTTAAGTTTTCCTAACACTTTTTGCAAGTAAACAAAGACCTAGTGAATTTAATAAAAATATGACTAATAAATCTTGGAGTTGTTTTACCAATAGACTAAAGTAGGAAATGAAAGAACATGATTCAAGTCATAGGCGAGAATGTGTGGAAAGTTGCAACTAAGTTAAGATTAGTGAAAGTTGAATTAGATATTATATAAATAACTTACTTCTTGAAATTAAACATAAAACCTTTGTGAAGAGATGGTATCTAAATGTGTGTTGAAGTTAAAACATTATGTAGGACACATGCTATTACTACCTCCCTTATAGATGAGCTAGGAGTTAAAGGCTTGTTGGTACCAAAATACGAAATGATAAATGTCTTATAGGAAGTAATAACATATTCAATTAGATGTTGACCTTTAAGGTTGTGTACATGTCAAAAGAACAAAAGAATCAATTGTTTGAATTTATAAATCGGGTGAGGAATTAAGTAAAAGTTTTAGTGAATTAAGTGATTGAGAAACTAAATGGTATCATCAAGGAGATGAAAATTGTCATGAAAGACTCCCAATTAATGTTGTGCATTTCTATACCAATGACTAGTACTCTTGAGGAAAATATGTGTGTGTGTGTGTGAAAGAGAAACACACTGGAGAAAAATTAGAGGTAGGAATTGTTACTCATTGTATGTCTTTGTACCTTATGAAGTTAGAAATAATTGTGATTACAAAAAAAAATAAAAAAATTATGATTATAACATGTGATTAAATGAGTCAACCTTAGTTAGTGAAAATCAATATTTGTTTAAAAATATATATAGGTTAATGAGTTGTGAAAATTATTATTCTATGATTTATCATGTGTTTTAGGAATTGAGTGTGCTTCCTTCTCTTGTATTATAATGTTTCAAAAGAAAATGGTTGATTAACTTGTTATTGAGTAGAAAACATTCTTTATCATGTTGCAATATCTATATATATATATATATATATATATATATATATATATATGTATAATGGAATTACCATATGGATATGTTAGTGAACATGTAACAAACATAGTTGAATGAAAGAGGAAGGACAATATAGATTCAAATATAGAAAACCAATATTGATCATATTTGTGATGTTGGACAATGGATTAGTAAGATAAAAGTATGATATACCATGTATTGGTGAACCTAAGAAAATGGAGTACTACCTAGGCTATAGTTGTGCATCGTCTAGTGATTTCCTTTACATATGCAAAGTGAGTAGAGATTTACAAAATTGAGAAGAAAAGTGAATTTTACCTAAACATAATGGAGCGTATTTAAGTACATTAATTTTGCTATGTTATATGAAAAATTTCATAAAATGTATTGTGTTATGTCATGTGATGTGAAACCAGTAAATGTGTTGTGCCCCAAGTATGAGATACAAGGTATCCGACTTGGGATATGGGTGGTGGACGTCTAGTACGATGCCCTATGTGTACCCTTTGTGATGGTCCATTGTGTAAGTTAGCTAGTTAAGAAATGATGTAAACATGATATGTTTGGACGTGTGTATATTAAATGCAATGTGATGTATTCCTTTGTGTTAGTCTTGTTTGTATGTTAAATGTGTACCCCTAGTCTTTGGTTCCCCCCTAATGGGAGTGTGATGCCAGCTAGTGTAAATAGGGGTAGAGAGGCACATGGTCTACCATCAGGAGATTACGAGCTTAGGGTGTTGTCCCTAATCCTAATAAAGGATCTATGTCAAGACATTGTAATCTTCCCATGGACGTTGACCGTGGCCCACTCCCCCACATATGAGAGCCACACTTGTTGGTTCATAGTGCAAACCTATTCCTTGATGTTTATAACCCATGGGTAAAGGATGGAATAACATGGACTACCAGTGATTCATACTTATGTGGTCAGGGACCACCAGTTACTCATATTCATGTGGTCAGGGACCACCAGTGCTTCATGTTTATGTGGTCAGGGACCACCAGTGATGTATATTAATGTGGTCAGGGACCACCCGTTATTCATATTTATGTGGTCAGGGACCACCAGATTATTGCATGCTATAATACTTATGATGTGGTTAGAGAACCACCATTCCCCTCCTCCCCTTAGGTGGCTTATCAAGTCATGTGGTGCTTGTAATGTGCAAATTTTATTGTTGAAATATGAATTATTTGTAATTCTTGATTGATGTTTTATTTTATTATGTGCTAGCAATGTGTAATTTTACATTTATGTACTTGGGCTATTTAGCCATTTGGAAGTTGTTAAATAGTCCGATTTGCCTCAAGGACTTGTTTAATTTTTCCTTTGAATTATGATTGGAAAGTTGCAATGTAGCTACAATTTATCTTTATTTTGTTTCTCTTGAATTTATAAGTTTCCTCTTGGGAGTTTTATTGAAACTTTGGTTTATGATCTTGTGTTATTCAGTTTGAGGCTTTCTCCTTGGTTGCAAATTTGCTGGCATGTGTGGTGTAATGTGGAATTTGTAAACTGCCACATCCCGGGGGGGTTCCCTGGCAGGTCGTATAGGGGAGTGGATGTGTTGGGGAATTATTTTGAAAGGGGTTGTGAATGGGACCGGTATGGGATGGTCATTAATCCATTCTTCCCTCATTCTATGATTACTCTTAACTATATGGAGGAGTCCTTAGAGAAGGGCCTTGAGTGGTATCCAAGAATATCCATCCTTATAAACCCCATTGTGTGAGCCTTGTGTTGTAAATTGTGTGGTTGTATGAGGATAGGTGCACCTAATTTGGGAAGAGCATCCTTTGTAGGAGGATAGGCACACCCGATTGGGAAGAGAACCCTTGCTATTGTTGTGTGTACATGTGAATATTGCAAGTAAATGTGATGTGTCGTACCTGTGAACTATGTGACAAAGATAGCAACAAATGATGCAAATTTAATATTCCTTGAGACATGAATTGATATTGGAACAAAAATAGTTTCTAACATCATAAGTGATGTTTATAATGCAAAAGGGAACCTTGAAGGGTATCCAAGGATGATAATGTGTTTGGATATATGTTGGTGTATTTTTTTTATCAAGAATGTTAACAGTATGGATGACTACTAGTATTTGTTATATTGCGAGTATATTGAATAAATGTTTTATGATGATAAATTATGTTCTAAGTATTTAGGTGATTGGATTATGGAAGTGGTGTCCCTACACATGTAATGATGAATTAATGTTTTGTACCTTTATGGTAAGATAATTAGTATATTTAACTTGTCATGTGTATTTCCATACTGGGAATTAGGATTCCAAACCTTAACGACTTCTAGGAGGAAGTCCAATCTAAGGGGAGGGAGATGTGATGCCCAACCCTATCTATAAATTGTGTGACATCTTAATAAGTTTAATTATTCTTGTTGGTGAATGAATTGATGATTTAACCTAATTCCATGTTTAAAATTTTGATTTTAGTAGTAACTATTGTAAATGATTATTGTGACAAATTCTCTTCATTAAATGAAAACGGGAAAACTATTAAGAATGAATGTGAGCAGATAATATTTAGATTCTCAGACAAGTATCATATGAAGAATACACTTAGATCAATATGAGCTAAGAAATTTTGTGTATCTAATTTTAGTTTGAATCTCGCTAATAAGTTTCATGTTATTTGGGAAATGATAATAGGTAGGAATAAAGTGGGACTTTGGAAGATTAGGGAGAAGTTTCCAGAAGGATCACTAGCCAAGAATCATCAAGGTAATTTTAAAAAAATGACTCTAATCAATTAGAGGTATACCTAAGGTAGGATAATTTGAGGAAAAATTATATAAATTAGATATCAAGTTGAATGATAAATTTTATTATAGGAAGGAGTGTCCAAGAGTAAATTTAGTAGTGTAAATAAAGTATTTAGCTAAGGTTAGGTTTCCATTATTATTTAATGAATGCTCAAAGTTTCCATCTTTTATAGGGAAAGGAAATGAATATATATGTGTACCATGATTTACTAACTATTGAATTGATCTTATTGATATTTTGAACAGGTATTTATTATATTTCTAACCTAACATGTATTTGGAAAAATGCATATGAGAGTAATGCCAAGGGTAAAAGGGAGAACAATCTAGACCCAAGTCAAATATCTATCTTTTGAAATTTTGATTTTTGACCCTATGACTTGGGAGGTAATTAGGGTTTTGTTTATGTTAAGATTGAGTGGAGGGTTTTAATGATTGGTGGCTTAGTGTAGGTACCTTTTTTATCCTTATTGATTATACTCATGTGGTTAAGAGTGTAAGATCTACTAGGGTTTTCAAATCCTTAGTTAGGTCTTCAATTTCGAATTGGCCTTTAAAGTTGTCTTTTTAGGGTGTTGTATGGTCAATTTCTTTGATATTAGTGCAAAAATAGACCCCTAAGGCCCATACCTATGGAAGGGGGATCTTTTGGATATGTGACTTTTCCCTTAGGACATGATACGACCCTTCAAAAGTCCACTTGAAAAAGTGTGACGAATTTGAGTCCTTGGGAGTTGGGAGAAGTGACTTGTCACTCTCCCACCCCTCCTCAAAGTTCATTAATAAACTTGGGAAGAGCATCAAGGCTTTCACGTGTGTGAATCCACCTTGTAAGGGATGTTGGGTAGAGTGTCATAGTACATTCCCCATCTCCCCAAAACTCTCACACATGTGTGAGAATTTGTGGGGATGTGTGTTGAAAGATCAAATGAGAGAGTGACAAGTGTCTCTCTCTCATTCAAGTGAATTCAAGTTGAATTCCTATATACTTGGATGGAAAAGAGAAAATGGATGTTACCCACTTCTCCTCATGGAGAACTTTTTTGGAGAATTTGAAGTTTGGGGGAAAAAGAAGAGAAGAAATTTGGAAAAGAAGCAAGGAGCTCTCACATGTAAAAGAGGAGTTCAAAATGGAACATGGTGGAGATAAGTGATTTCTTCTCATGTCTATCAATTTGTTTGAGTAGGAAATTTGTGTTGTGTTATTTTGTTATGGATTTCTAATCAAGTGAGATGTCGAAGTTTATGTATGGGAAAACTTAAAATTTTTGTAGTGGGTGGATAAATAGTAAATTTGTAGTTAAGCTATTCTCTTACTCTTCCTACCTAGATCAAACATAGTGGTTGTTTCTTGCTCGGGGGTATGGCTAGAGCCCATGAGGCTTCATGATGCCATTATGGTAGGGTGGAGAGCAAGCCCAAATTAGTTGTGTGCCATTCTCATTTTTGTAAATGTTGGTTACAATATGAAATAGCTAGCATATTGTTGTAAAATTAAATAACGAAAAGAGCAAGTTGTGTCCAGTGGTATACCTCTTTAAATTCTCATGTTTATATTCTCAAAATGGAATGAAACAATTTCTTATTCAATGACATGATATATGTTGCCAACTTTTGTTTTGTAAATGGGAGAGATAATGGAGCCAAAGACTTTTTAAAGGTCCTCATATTATATGACAGATTGTGAAAGGATGTTGGGACCCTATCCTTGTATCTTCTCCTCATGATTATGCTTGTAGGAGAAATATCTCTAGGTTGTGGCAATAATTAGACAATGATATTACTTTTGTTAACAATATAAGTTTTTGTGTGATATTTAGTATTCTCCATAAATTTCTAAATTATTAGGAACCATTTAATTGTAAAGTCATTGAATGTGAATAGAGATAATAATATTTGCAACTTTGTCAATAGTTTGTAAACTACAAATATTTAGGAGTTATAGTAAAACATATTTGAAGCAAATTTAGTGCATATATAATTATATTTCTTTTTACGAATACGAAATATGACCTTTTAGTTGATGATTAAAATATTGCTTTAAAATAGAACTCTTTTCAAATTCATGCTTTAAAATCAATTTATAAATTGGTACAATATAATTATTTTGGACAATGGAAAATAAATAAATAAAAAGAATCAATTATTAAGGTTGTAAAAGATTACTTTCTAAATTTTAAATAACTCTATAGTTTTTGGGAAATATAATGCAAGCTTCTAAATATATATTAACCACTAACAATCTTGTTAAGGAAAAAGAAACTCACACTCCCTAATTATGACTAAGTTTCCTTCTTCTTTTTTATTAAAAAAAAAAAGCATTCCAAAATTATTCCTTAAATCTAGCAATCTATAATATTATATATTTATTTATTTATTTATCAAAATGCAAGACTATGATATTCTATTTAATTATATTATACACAGTAAAATATCTAAAAAAATATATGTATATATCTTCAAACCACTAATAAAAATAAAAATAAATAAATAATTTCGTTTTAAAAGAAGAAAGGAAAGAAAGGTAAAGAAAAAGAAAATCAATGTGTTGGCTGTGAGTTGCACACAACAACTTCAAAATAAGTAAATAAATAAAATAATATTACTAATACATGGAAAACATGGAAACAGGGGTCTTCTATTACTGTGCATAGCAGCAAATAAAAGAGCAGTTTTAAATTGTTGCCTCTGTAGTTACAAGGCATGTTTTATATATAAAAATAATTAAAAATAAATAAATTTTATCAGTGGTTTATCCATAGAATGTAATGACAGAAGAAACTTGTTGCACAGTGCATGGAGATGCAGATCCAAAACCTGTACAGTTAAAAATAAAATAAAATAAAAATGAATATAAGATATAAATAAAGAAAAAAAAAACAAGAAAACATGTTTATGCATGTAGCTGCTGTAGCTTTAAACTGGAAAGAAAGAAATTCCTATTTATACTTACATATACTCATTTACACATGAATCAATTATTAGAAGATATAGAGATAAAATTTCATGAAAGAGAATAACAATAATAGTCTTAACAGAAAGGACTCCAAACTTATTCTTATGGAGAAGAATTACATAACCATGTCCTCAAAATCAGAGAAGAAAAAAAAGACCTGTAGTTTGTATATTGTGCTTTCTTCTAAATTAATAAGATCAATAATATGAATGAACCAGTAGTGTGTTGATGATTGACAGAGTAAAATACTCTCTTACCTGCAATACAATTTAAGAATAAGGGAGCCTGCGATAAGTCTGAATGACCTATATCTCTTGCAAATAAAATAGTGTTTCTTAGGCCCCTTCTGGAAGGGTGCAACCTTTGTTTAGAGGCCACGACCTCCTTTCAAGGGTCAGCCCTCACTCTCCTTTCCCTGTCTACGCCTCTAAGAGACTGAAACTTAGCACCAAAAAGAAAGAGATTAAAAAAGAATAAAAAAAATAAAAAAAAAGACAGACGCTCTTACAGTACCCATCAAAAATCTTCAGGGCCTACCAGCAATAAAGTATACCTGAGACTTGTTGCAAGAAGTTGGGGAAAATGTTGGCGGTTTAGGGCTTCTTTCATCACTCCTTATTTCATTCAAAATGGAGTTCAAAATAGATTATAATTCTATGTATAAACTATCCCTTTCCTTATTGCTCTTCTCTGTATTTTATTTTATTTTATTTCACCTAAACAATTCTATACCATCCAAACCTATAATTTCTCACGTAGTTTAATGTTGCCACATTGTAAAAATTGATAATACAATCATTCCAAATGGTTAGACGAGTGAATTGGGAGTAAATAAGGAGCCTCCATGTGAATTGCGCAAAAGTAATAATAAACGTGAAATGAAATATAAGTTGGATATTACCCAACAAAATCTCATCATTATCATTAGAATCATCCGAACATGTCTTAAACGTGTACAATGTTGTGCTAGTATTTACCTTATTCCTCCCACGTGAGCAATGTCTTCTCTTTTTATTTTATTTCCATCACCTTATACCCCATGTTTAGTAGTTGTTTTTTTAAATAAGAAGAGGGAATGCATTCCCACCTCTATAGGAAAGATTCTATTAATTAAAGTAAGGAAATAAGGACTTTAAAGAAAATATAGATATATTTAGATATATTTAACATTATGGACTCTAGGAAAAGAAAAGAATAATATCTCTCCTCTTATGTTCTTTCTTTCTCCCTTTTAGGAGAATTAATAATATAAAAAGTAAAGGAGTTTAAAATGTAATTATTTGTGTAAATTAATTCTTCAACCTCATAACTTTTAATTTATTTTTAGAATATATATTTCTTTTATATTTATTTATTTTGGTAATTAAATTAAAGATAATTTAATATTGTGAATAAAAATAACTAAAATGGGAGTTTAATAAATAATATGTAGGTTTTTTTTTAAATAATTTAATTGTTCTCATATTTAAATTTCATGAGAAAATGTTCTATGGGGTTTTCAACAACATCGTCAAGATGGCCTTAGGGAATAAGGTTTACAATTAAAAATAGGGTATCATTAAATAATCCATGTTTTATGTGGAAATTACTTATACTCATATATGTGACCACAAGCCTTCTCATGATCGCTTGATGGTATGTGTGATGTCACCCAACATACTCACTCAACTAAACGCCCAACCCTTGCCCACAAGAGAAGTTACTTAATTGTACAATTCATGAACCATACTCATGAATGGAATTAAATGTTAGCGTTTTGTAAGATTGATTCAAAAAAAAAATTGTTAGTAGCATTTTTTGCCCTAGTGTAAATTATGGGCATTACAGATTACAAACAGTTTTGGGATAACCTTTGGCTTAGTTTTAAGATCAACTTAGCTTCTTTTTTAAATGCTCTTTTCTCAAAAAATCATTTTCAACTAGAAAACTACCGATCTAAATTCTACAACAAAAATAATAAAAAATGAAATGTAAAGAGAATTTAAGAAAAAAACTATTTTTATCATGTATGCTTACGCTTTTTTCATGGCCTAAAAACACAACCACATCTCAGAATCTTAAAGTGAGCAAAATTATTTTGTTATAAGGGTCATTTTCTAATGGAATACTAAGTTGACTATCAATGATAAAATTCTTAAATTTAGGTGACAATTGTTTATTACATCACACTAAGTATTTTATTGCAATTATAAAAATTTAATTACTATAATTAAATTAATTATAATTATGAATATTAAATTTCAGTATTAATAATAATAAAAATTAAATCATTATAAAATTGATTATGATATTAAAAATAAATATTTTAGAGTGGATAAGAATATTTTATTCTTTTCAAAAACTAAAAACTATTGAAAAGTTAAAAAATTAAAAATAAATACACTATTGAAAAATAAACAAATAAACTACAAATAAATAATATATATATTTGTGTTACTAATAAATTCCACCCTAAAAGCTTAAAAAATTATTAAGTATTTAGTTTTAATTTTCTTTTTAATTAATTTGATTTTAAAATCTGGAAAAGCAAGATTATCGTGAGTTTTTATTTTTTTAAATAAAATTGAAAATTACTTATAGTGAATAAGATATCAAATTGATTTAGATGTACTTTAAATCTTCTTAGAAAAACATCTACATACAATGAACTAAAGAGTTTTTCTTTACGTTGAATTTTGTTTTTTGATGGATACCATTGTAATACACCTCTTGGCGTAATAAATACATGAAAATGTGTGTATGGAGATGAGTGAAGGCTAGGGGATTGGAAAGGAGCACAATTTCAATAAAATATTATGTCAAATGATATGTAAATGTATTAAATAATTCTCTCAGAATAGAGACAAAACTAAGTATGGGTATGGGTATGCAAATTTCACCATTACATTTTGCCCCCACCTCAAAGTGCATGCAATTCCTAGAATGATTATGTATCTCAATGTATCTAACACTTGCAAAAATGCATACAAAGTAAATATTCAAATATAAAATGATATCTCAAAGGTTTATATGAAGTAATGGACCGTATTGAATTCCATCATGTAAGTTCATCCTTTGGCATACACTCTTCATAAAAAACTAACAAAATAGAGGAAAATGTTATGAGCAACTTTTGTCACACAATGCAAACCTTATTGTCAATAATCATAAGTAGCACAATATCTAGAGGAAGAAATCATGATAGAGATATTCCACTAATACAAAAAGTGTTAATGTTGGTCCATGTTCAACAATAATGGGATTGCAAGTAACATGGGGAGCTAGCATGATATGTGGTACTAATTTATCTAGTCATTGTGGATGAGTATATATATAAGCACATGTAGCTATCTACAAATTCAACATGAGAGTATTAGTGATAAAATATGTTGAAACTGGTTCCATCCATAAGATACAAGGAATTCAAGAAGAGGAAAAATCAATACATAAAATTTAAATGTAGGTTAAGAATGTAAGCATATAAACCATGCAAACCAATAGTTATAAGTGAATATATATCAAACAAATAAAGTATTTCATGTAGTACCCCTCCATTTTGCTTATGTTTATTGTTAGCATATTTTCACCTTGATAGACCTTGGTACTTTGTTTTGGATATTTTGATCATTGACATTAGAGCGATGGTGGATTTATTTTGTGATGTGATGATACATTGTATGGTGGTAATTATTTTGATATGCTTTATGTTAGCATATATGTTTATTTTAGATGTTATTGCTATACATATGTGTATGGTAGATTAATTGTTATTTATTCTGTCAGTTTGATGTGATGTGTATTGGTGTGGAGAACGGAGTTGCATCACTCGCTTGCAAGTGCCCTGTGATTTCCGTGATTTTCTCCGCACGGTGTGTTTGTATAATGGATTATATGTATGTATGTTATTTGTTTGATTGCAGGATTGCAGGTACATGACACCGACTCCACCTAGTTACTCAGGTCTGAGAATGTCAAGACTCAACGAAATTGTTGATTGGGAGGTAGTAACAAAGTTTTTCTTAGTCTAGTCTCAAACCTAGTCATAGTATGTCGTCAGTGTAAGTCTGGTGTCTTTGGTTGTCTCGTATGTGCCTGATTGGATTAATTGTTTTGAAAGGAAAATTTTGTTAATTTAATGATAGATCAATGTTCTTTTAATTTAATGTTTATATAAAATCAATTTTAAATGTTTTGAATAAAGCTTTACATTTTATTTAATTAATTAATTATTTTATTTGCTTAAGTAATTTAATCATTGAGATTAAATTTATTTAATTAATTAATTAAATTAAAGTTGCTTTATTTGTAAGATTAGATTAAATTTAAATTAAATTGCTTTGTTGGAAATGAAATTTTAATTGTTAAATAAATAAATTAAATAAGGGAAAAGGGAAATTGTAGTTTGAAATTTGAATTCTCTAATTCTTTAAATGCATGAATTCTTGATAAGGAAGAAAGAAAGAATCATCCAAGAGGTGGTTAGAAGATATTTTCTTCTTGACATGTGTGATAGTTAAAATAATTGCTTCTTGTTGAAGATTCTCTCGAAAGATTTTTATGGGATTTGGGGAAAACAGAAAAAACTACTTCACGGGAAATGAAAAATACAGAGAATTGTTGAAAGGATTTTTGTTGAATTCTTCTGGACTTTTAATTTAGAATTCTAGGAAGAAATATTGAGATTGCTTCTAGTTTTGGTATTTGTTTTCTTATGGATATTGGTGTTTTGGAGGGGCTTTGAAGATTGCACGCATCAGGCAAACAAAACTTTTCTTCTACAGACAAGTTTTTTTTTAAAGCTACAGGAATACAGGTATTTTCTTGTTTATTTAATTTATTTCTTTTGAAAAGATTTTCTGTGAAAAGGATTAGTAATGTGAGGTTTTGTTAAAATTTGTTAAATGCATGATTGCTAGAGGAAATTGTTTGTGATTGAAATCTCTGTTCTTCTTGGCAATTTATTTTGTAGAAAACTCATTGATTGAATTGAGGAAATGGGAACCTCTATACAAAATTTGTTAAATTCTTCTTGTAGAAAATATTTTGAGAAACTTAGTTGTGAAAGAGAAGAAATCCTCTATTATTGAAATAATAATCTTAGGAAAACTTAGTTGTGAAAGAGAAGAAATCCTCTATTATTGAAATAATAAATTGTGTAAATTATTAGTTTTCTCTATTACCTGTAGACAGCCTTTGAGAAAACAACTACTTGTTTATTATAAATCTGTTGATTAAATTATATATCTATATATACATATATATATACGAGTATATATACATATACATATATATAGATATATGTGTATAGGGTTTTAACCTGAAGATTTTTATTTTTAACTAATGTTAATGGTGGGCGCATTTTTTTGAAAAATGTTGTTAATCATCATTAAAAAATTGTAAAGACGCGATATAATAATCGCAGGTCTTATGTTTGTTTTAAAAAAATATTTTTCAAAAAAAATTAGTGAAGGGCTTTGCCCCTCAGCCATCCCCCACAGGGAGACAGAGTGAAGGGCAGTGCCCAGTGTTGCCCTCACAGGCAGTGCATGGCGTTGCCTTCCACTCCCATGGCCCTGTGGGGAGGGCTGCGGAGTCAGCCCTACCCACAGTTTCACTGTGGGTACAGTAAGGCTGTGGCATTATAAATAAAAAGGAAAACTTTATTTTAATTTTTTGTTACTTATAATTTATTTATATATATCGTATATATTTATAATATATGTAAAATATATATCATATATATTTTTATAATGTATATATATATAATTATTAAATAAAATGTTTAAATAATTATTTAAGTTTGAATATATATAAATGTTTAATTTGATTGATTTTAATTGTTTATGTTAGATAAACGATATTATGATAATTAGTGTTGAAAAGTATAAATAAACATTTTATAATGAAATATAATAAAGAAAGAAATTGAAAAAAAATTCATTGTAATGTATGTTTTGAAATTGCGTAAATTATAGAATTGATTTTTTTTGTATTGAATGGAAGATGACTTAAATCCCAGATGATTAATTTTTTACTTCATGTTTTTGATTGACTGGATTTAGTAGATCCTAATGATAGAAGTTCATTGTCCCTAAATTGCTTTAATTTGTATATTCTCATTTGATAGGCAAATTGGGAATGTTTTAGATGCACAAGTCTTCCAAATAAGGTTGTATAATGAGGGAGTTGTAATTGTTTAAATACAATCCTTTAGTTGAATAGGGTAGTGCACCTGGTTATGCATGGTGTTTAGACACCTGGTTTTATGAACAAAAATTTGGTGTCCGTAATGATGTGTTTGGTCTTATATGTTGATTCTTGTGCACTTTGTTTACCTTAGTTAGAGGACTTAGATTCCTTGTGTTATTTTTAGGGGAGTGGCTCTTTGTGAGGTCCGTCACACAAAGTGGTGTCTGGGTAACTCATGTAGAGTTAGTAAATCAGAGAAAACTAAATCAACATATTGGGTATTCTAAAATATTTAACTGGATTAACTATGCCTCACTTATAGACCCAAGGGCTAATTTAGTCTTGAGAATAAGTTGAGAAGGTCTGGAATGGCAAAGTCAAAATCTTGTTATCTTAAAAAATATTCGATACCGCAACAGTTTGCATGAGGGGCCGAGTTTCGTAAGAGGTTGCCAGGGTAACCCAAGTTGGGGGCTGGAACCTAGGAAGAAACACCAGGGTAACCTATGCAACATTGTGATGACACTCCACCTAAAATAACATTAACCTTGTGATCTTAGCATATTTGATTATCCTGATTCTAGAAGCAATGTAACCAAAAGTTAAGTATGTACTTGTGTAGATTGGTCTATGGTTTTACTTGTGTCTAGGGTTTGTAGATTATGTCTAGGGAACCTTATTATTGTCTCCTAGCATGGGGGTGGACCTACGGGTACCGCATAGTTGGGTGGAACGTGCACCTTACTCCGTTGGGTCCCCAGTTCTTGAGCGTGGCTATGAGAGCTTCATGGATGGAAAGCTCATATTTGGATATATGTGTACTTCCTTAATTGTATAATTGGAAATCTTGTATTTGTTACCTTCCTCAATTGTTATGAGTTGAACATTTGTAATATGTAATTGTAAACTATTATTTGATCTACCTCATCTAAAGAATGAGTATTGTAACGTCATTTCAAATGCAATGTAAGAATCTTATTTGAACTTTATACTTTCATGAATGGAATACAAATGATATGCAATGTTTACTTTTAAGTTTATGTTAACTAAATACATGCAATGCTAAATACTATAGTCATCTATGGGAATTCTCAAGTAGTGTGTCGTTGTGTAACTTAGAGAATGTATGCAACTAATAAAGTTAATATTAATACTTTAAAAAAAAATATTACACTTTCGTAGACAATGCAACATTCCTTAAGTTACAAGATGGGGCATTACATTTCAAATGATAATTTTCCATAGAAAAATGGCTCCTTGTCATTTTCATGGTCTTTTAGGCCTTTCCTCTGGATGTTTGGTCTATTTTTCCTTGATTCATTGATGTAATGTGGATCGAAGATTGACATTAGGTCCTTAAAATGCAAATAATGACGTCTTTTGAAGGTGTTGTGAAGTGTTGTACAACATTTCTACACTTTTCTAGACTCTATTCATTACAATTCACCTAAAAATCACCTTTTTATTCATCATCAAGTCCTATTTTGAAGTGTTGTAAAGTCTTGTAACAAGATTTCACACTTTTCTAGGCATAATTTCACTATTTACACCTTTCTTATGACTTATTTGACCCATTTATGCCCTTATAAGGCTTAATTAAGTGCATTTTTTAATGTAAACCTGACAAACAACATTAAATGTAACTTAAATCTTGACACCCACTTTCAAGCCTAAGGTGGGACCCATTCGCCATGGGTACCGAATGGGTCCCTCTTGGCTCAAAATTCAAAATATTTTAAATTTTCTTTTGGGTTTTTATTTCAAAATCACTTGATGTCATCCTATGATGAGGTATTAATGGGTTACTAAGGCACAAGATTGTATAAATAAGTAATTTTCACCTCATTTTACATCTGCTAATTCATCCAAGCAATATTTTCATTCATTCAAGCATCAATCAAGCATTGAAAGGCAACCATTGACATATCTTCAGAATTTCATCAACAAGGGTTTGGTAAGTTGATAGCATTTGCATGTTATTAGTTTATCTTTCTCTTTCATTATTTTATTAAGGGTTTGATTACCAAAGTGGGGTTTGTCCAAGGAAAACCCCTATTTGCTAACCCTCAACCATTTTTCCCTTCTTGCATGTTTATTTGTAGACTCTTGTATGCAGGTTTGACAAGAATTTAGGTGTTGAAAAGTGGAGAAGTCAACTCTAGGTGTTTCAAGTCAACTACATCTTATTTCAAGCTTGGAGAAGACTTTCTATTTATTTCCTATAGAATTGACTTTGACAACCTAACAAATAGACATTTCTAGATCTAGTGTTGCAAAGTTGTCTTCTAATTTCTTAGAATTTTGGGAGAGGACTAATTAACCATCAGTGGAAAATGAGTCCCACCTTAATACTAAAAATCTAGGTTTTTTCAGATTCTGTATCCTGACAGTCAGAAAATGGTTCCCGACAATTTTTCACCTATAGCAGAACTAATTCACCACCTTGGGCGAATGAGTCCCACTATTGATTTTCAGTAATTACAGACAACATTCAAAACATTCCAAATTACTCAAATCTTTCCCAGGTGCACTTTGATTCAACCTTTCTCTTTTTGTTTTGCATTTATTCATCTTTTAGTTCATTGCTTGCATATCATAGTCTGTTTTCAAACATTGCATTAATCTTAGGTTTTACATTCTTAATCTCTCAATTTCATAGCTTAGTTGTATTCATATCATTTCATTTAGTCCTAATTACATCACACATTTCCTAATTTGAATGAACTAGTTAGATTCTTTGGCCCTTGCTTTCTCCTTTTAGGTGAAAAACCCTAGAAGAGCTAGAAAGATCTAGAGAGCCAAAAATATACGATTCAATAATTATGGTAAGAAGATTGGCTAGAGATGATGACAAGGAATGATATTGACCTTAGCATGGGAAAATGATGAATGTTGGTTCCCTTAGTGGTTGGAAACACCTATATCTAGGCACATAGGGTAATAGGATATGATTATGCCCCCAATGAAGCATCTAATAGAATGAACACATAAAGGATTATGTAAGGTAATCATAGGTCCCTATTAGAAACATAGTATAAATGAGTAATGTGGGGGAAGGCATGATGCCCTCAATATAAAATATGATAAAGTGATGTAGGTAGGAAATGTTATTGGGGAAGGTGTGATGCTCCAATATAAAGGTATCACAAATAGTAATATTATATGTAATTGAGAAGAAATGATGCCCCCAATGCAAAAGATATGTAAATGAAAGTGCAATGTGTAAAGGAAAAGACATAAAATTCCCCAAGGGAAAGATATGTCAATAGAAGCATAAGAAATAAGGGGAAGGCATGATTCCCTTGATGTAAGGGTATGTAAATTGAAACATAAGAAGGGAGAAGGCATGATTTCTTCATTGTAAATATATGAAAAGAAAAACTCAAATAGTGACTTTAGACTCAATATGTAAGCTCTAAAAGAATAGTGGGTAAAATTACAAACATGTGTCACACTTTGGGCCAACCGTACAAATTCTATCGAACCGAGTTCAGCCGAAATGGTTTCAGCCAAATAGGATTCGACTGAAACCATGTGGCGATTGAAGATCCTTTCTATAAAAGTGAGTTCAATGCTAGGTTCTCTCATTCAATTTCTTGCATTCCATTTTTGAAGTGCTTGTTTTGTGTAATGATCAATTAGTTTCAACTGTAAAATATGTTTTATATAGGATTCCTTATGCAGTGACTGTTAGTTAGGAATTTATTTGGGGTTTTTTTCTTTATTGTAGTTTTCTTGGCTAAATATTGCTCTGCCCATGCTATTTTTGATAAGGCCATTTTGTGCACTCATACAAGGGTTTGAGATGTGGAATTATGGTGTTTTTGTACCCTATAAGGGTTTAATTTTAGAAAAAATCAAAAAATAAATTTCTAATGTGCAGTTTCTACATAAGGAATTTAATAATTGCGACATGCAAGTTTGCATATGAATTTGATTATACCTAGGGTTACGAATATGTGATATGGAGTTTTTGGCTTAGTTGTGAACTAAAAAATACCCACTTTTTTGGGGTTTTCAGGATAAGGGTTAATAAATTTATTGTTTGATTAAAAAAAACAAAGAAAGATATTATTCTAAGTACCCTTAGCAAACATAGTACTATGATTATCATTAGTTTATTTTATTTATGATTTATTGATTTATTTTGATTTTTTATTTTGGCACTAAAACAACACTTTATTGATTTAAAGGAACCATTAATGATAAAAATTGAGATAAATAATAGGTATGTAATCTAAGATTATGTGCCCACCAAAGCTTATATTAGAGGAGTTGTTGGGAGGTCCAGGTAGAGAGTGTTCACGTGTCATAAAAAGTTCTATCAAATTTAAGAACGCCCCTAACATTATATGGAGTTATAGTAGTTACCTTAAGCTATTTGACTATTATTGATTCTTTTACTAATAGTACTAACAGTATCCAACACTTGTATAAGACACCATTTGTCAGGCACATGATAGATTGTTACAAACAGATTGATATTAAATATAAAGGAGAGTTCTATGTACAAATAATCTAGTCAATAAGTTCTGAATAATGAAATTATTGAGTCATTTGAATGGGGGTGAGTTTTCTATATGGATAGAGCTAAACAAATTATTAAGAAACAACTGTAGGAAGCTACGATTTTCTCTGCTTAAAACATCACTTTGATAAATTTGATGGCTATAAATACCCCTACATGCCCTCTTAATACCATTAGAACTACCCAGCCTATTCCAAAAACTATTCACTCTCTGATCATCACCAATGAGATGAATATTTTTGGACAGATAGCCATTAGGTTTTTCAGTCATTGTCTCAGACTTCTCTTTTCACTTGATAGGCATATCCTTAGATTAATTGCATGTCCAAATCATACATTTGAAAAGCCTCGTGCCTCAACTTGTTTGATGGTGATGAGACAAGTGAGAATCAAATCATTGAAATATCTGCTTAAACTACAAACCAGTCATTTCATAGTAACCATAAGCAAGGTTCAACTCCTCTGGAATGTGGCTTTCCCATTCATCCTTCATTTTTCAATACCAATTTTCTCATTTCAAGCCTAGGTTCAGTCTCCATTATAGGATTCACATAGAAGCTTTCCCTCAAACTATCTTTAACATAGCTTTTACTTGAGCTTTAAGCATTTTTTGTCTTAGCAAGCTTGAATGCCTTCGCAATTTTTTTGCACCTGGGTCTTTTGTTCAGTGACATCCTTTTGCAGCTTTTCATATTTTTCAAAAGTCTGTTGCTATATTCTCTATTATCTTTTCTCACTCAAACCTCAGTTACCTAAATATCACCTACAAATCCATTAAAAAGTATACCAAGATTTATCTTTTAAAATATTAGAGGCTATCTTGCAATCCAGGTCATATAGTTATAAGATTTCCCATGTTGATACAAGGATGCATGAAAATACAATCTTGAATATCAACATGTGTAAGAAGAACAACCTATGTTGATACACGAATGCATGAAAATACAATCTGAATATCAACACGTGTAAGAAATAATTAGAAGAACAACCATTGATACTGGATGGTCCAATCATGAAGATCCACTCATTTGCACGTGACAAAACTATAGTTTTTCATGAATATTTTTCAATTACATGTGCATAGATGTAACAATAATTTATGTAACAAATAATAGTAGTTAATATAATTTAAAATAATTTAAAATGGATATAAATTAAATTATATGCACATTTATTTAAATGTGACATAGTTGTCAATAAGTAGGTGTAATACTCTATAACAAGGTTGATTGTAATGCCTACAAAAATGGGGCACTAGACTATGCATTGGTTTCAATGTGCTTGGGGCGTTTAGCAAGCCACTATTATTTTATTTTATCTATGCTCTTTAGTAACCTCCACTACCAATTAGGTAGCCTAGTCAATCAAGTTGTCTAATAGTCTACTTAATGCTCCTAGTATTGATCATCCCCTCCTAGTAGGAATTGTCAATTGAAGCTAGGACTAAAACATAAGTTGGTTGTAATAAAGGTTCCTTTATTTAATTATATGAGAAAACCAGACATAATGAAAACCAAACACATTAGTAGTTTATTTAAACTCCAATGTTTGGTTGTAAAAGGTGATAAAATTATCTCAATAGTTTATTTAAACTCCAATGTTTGGCTATAAAAGGTGATGAAATTATCTCAGTGGCACATGTTCAGTATGATTTGTATTAAAAGAACAAGTAGGCCTAAGGATAACTAAGAGAGTTTGATTTTAAGTAGGTGGTGATAGTGGAAAAACTTAAATAAGTATAAAAAGGATCTTCTAAAAAAGAAGATCAAATGAGCACCCTCATTATATTTTCCTATTTCTTTTAACTAATTGCAAAGGGAAGGGAACTTGAAGGATATAGTGAAATGTTGTAACTTGTAATCAAGCTTGAAAAAGTGGACTCTTTGATACAATTTGCAAATCAGACACATCAGTAGTTTACCTTTCACCTACAGATAATATAAACTCCAATGTTTGGCTATAAAAGGTGATGGAATTTTTGCAATAAAACATTAGAACAAATCATAGCTTGAGTATAAAGAAAAAGATGCAAATCAATAGAACAATTGATAAAAATAGTTGAATTTCTATCTTTCCATATGATGAAGAGAATCTCCATAATAAAATCATGAAAATTTTGGTTAAATCTATGAGGGATGCGAGACCAATACCCTAAAAGAACCATGTACCATGAAATAGGTTCTGGTATAAAGCACTTGATTTCTCATGAATCTAGGTTCAATTATTGTAGTGGTAATCAAAGTGTTTTAAGGATGGTGAAGAATCTTGTTATGTGTGAGCAATCCAGACACATCAAAGTTCATTGCCACCTCATTCAAGAGAAATCACAAACTAATGGAATACAAATGTAGTTCATTTCCCTTAAATATCAACTTAAAAATAATCTTAATGTCATTACCTCCTATCAAGTTTGTACACTTCCATTATCTCAATGACATAGAATCTACTTTTGAGTCTTTATTTGATGAATCATAGTCCAAGCAAATGAAAGCCATTTTTACACAAAATTGTATAAGAGAACAACCTAAACCATATAACCTATGCTACTCAAAATCTATCAAATACTTAGAAATTGAGCAAAAGAGTTAGTAAACATTGATGAAAAAAATGAAAGTTCACCAACACCACCCTTGTTGCAAAAAGTAAATCTAGTTATAGTAGAAATTTTGGTGTCTAAAACAATGTATTTTAGGTTGTGGGCCTAGTAGAAATTATAGATATGACTTACAAATCTGATTTTATGCATTATGAAATTATAGAGTTGTAACTTTTCATCCTAAACCATATATAACCTGTGCTACTAAAAATATATGAAAGACTTAGAAATTAAGCAAAAGAGTTAGTAAAAATTGATGAAAAAAATGAAAGTTCATCAACACTACCCTTGTTGTAAAAAGTGAAGCTAGTTATAGTAGAAAATTTGGTGTCTAAAACAATGTATTTAATAACTATAATTTGATGCATTAAATGAAATTATAGAGTTGTAACTTGTCATCCTAAAATACATTGTGTTAGGCACCAAAATTTCTACTATAACTAGTTTCACTTATCCATTAACATAATTCCAATTACTAAGGGTAGTAATTGGAGTTATTAAATTGTAGTTATGTGAATGGATAAGTGAAAAGTTAGTTATAGTAGAAATTTTGGTGCCTACAATGTATTTTAGGGTATGACTTACAACTAGATATAAGTTCATTTAAATGTATGATTTTATGAATATATTTAAGCGGTGCATTTAAATGAAATTATAGTCATACTCTTACTTTAAGTTGTAATTCATATCCTAAAATGCATTGTGCTAGGCACCAAAATTTCTATAACTAGTTTCATCTATCTATTCACATAACTCCAATTAATACCCTTTCAAGATTATTTCAATAAATTATTTGATTGATAATTTATTGTATTCAATGTATACCATCACAGAGAATGATGAAAAGGGCCAATTATTTCCCTTCCAAATTATTTTAATAAACTGAACATATTTAATATTCTTTTATATTTGATTGATCATTTATTGTGGAAAACTTGGGTTCAAAATGTAAATTTTTAAAGTCACTCTTTGACCTATCAATCTTTGAAAGTAGTCAATTCACTTGAACATGCAAAATTCCAAACAAATATAGAAGAATATTGAATAACAATTTATTGAAATAATTTGGAAGGGTAATAATTGGCCCTTTTGGATGTCTCACACTAAGAGAATGCTTAATAGGTCATGGCTGGTGATTGTGTACATTCAATACAATAATTGATCAATCAAATACTTTAATGAAATAATCTTGGAAGGGTAGTAGTTGGAGTTTATGTGAATGGATAAATGAAACTAGTTATAGTAGAAATTTTGGTGTCTACAATGTATTTTAGGATTTGACTTACAACTAGATATAATTTCATTTAAATGCATGATTTTATGAATATATTTAAGTGGTGTATTTAAATGAAATTATAGTCATACTCTTACATTAAGTTGTAAGCCATCTACTAAAATACATTGTGCTATGCACAAAATTTTCTACTATAACTAATTTCACTTATCTATTCACATAACTCCAATTAATACACCCTTTCAAGATTATTTCAATAAAGTATTTGATTGATCATTTATTGTATTCAATGTATACCATCATTGAGAATGGCGACAAGGGCCAATTATTACCCTTCCAAATTATTTTAATAAACTGTTATTTAATATTATTTTGTATTTGATTGATCATTTAATGTATTGAATGTAGGAAAACTTGGGTTCAAAATGTATTTGTAGACTCACTCTTTGACATATCAACCTTCAAATGTAGTCAATTCATTGAACATGCAAAATTCCAATCAAATATAGAAGAATATTAAATAACAATTTATTGAAATTAATTTGGAAGGGTTATAATGGCCTTTTTCGATGCCTCACACTAAGTGAATGTTTAATAGGTCATGCTTGGTGATCGTTTACATTCAATACAATAATTTATCAATCAAATAATTTTTTGAAATAATCTTGGAAGGGTAGTAATTGGATTTTATGTGAATGGATAAGTGAGACTAGTTATACTAGAATTTTGGTGCCTAGCACAATTTATTTTAGGATATATGACTTACAACTTAATGTACAAGAGTATGACTATAATTTCATTTAAATGCACACCAATTAAATATATTCATAAAATCATGCATTTAAATGAAATTATATCTAGTTGTAAGTCATATCCTAAAATACACTGTAGGAACCAAAAATTTTACTATCTATAACTAGTTTCACTTATCCTTTCACATAATTGCAATTACTACCCTTAGTAATTGGAGTTAAATGTGAATGGATAAGTGAAACTAGTTATAGTAGAAATTTTGGTGCCTAGCACAATGTATTTTAGGATATGACTTACAACTTAATGTAAGAAAGTATGACTATAATTTTTCTTTTTTGATAAAAGTGGCAAAGCCACTAAAATATTTTTATTATATTCTAAAAATATTACAAAACTTGGTTCAAAAGAGCATACCAGTAGGAAAGAACCAAGAAGAAAACCTCTAGTTGTAGCTCAGTTCAAAAATTATATATACATCTGAATGAAGGCCAATCAAAACAAAATGGCCCAAAATGAAATAAAAATATCCAATTAGTGATCACCCACTACCTTGAAGTACAAAAGTTTGCATACAAATGAGACTAAGCCAAAAAATATATTACCCAAGAGATAAGAAAGGAGACCACACACCAACCCCTAGTCAAGTAGACTAGACATGTATGCACAACATCAAAAGACCAATAAACCATATCAAATCAAGCATCCTCCACTGCACATGAACTAGAAATGGCCTCATAGTAGGCAAAAGGAAACAAATGATCAAGTGAAAACTTTTCCTTTGGCAACAACCAAAACCTCAGAAGATAGCTTGTCAATAAGAAGATGACAACCCAAATTTTTTTTTATCATAATTGTCACTAGTAATACTTGATATGATAATCAACAAAAAATCTCCAAAACAACTGTTAGCTAGGAAAAAAAATTTAGAAATAAAACCAGCAATAGGAAAGGAGCCATGATCCAGATTATACATATCCAGAGCTTCACGTAAATCTAGATTAGATAAAAAATTAGCATGCACATATTTAGCAGCAAGGGTATAAACCAATTTGACAACTAGCAAAACATCCATAGCAATGGTGAGATAACGAGATAATAACTTAGAATAAGAGGCATTATAATTTTGCCATAGCCAAGATTTATCCACTACGTTTTTGAAAGCCAAAGAAATATCCACATCAATTGAATTAAAAACCTTACCAAGTTTCTCATGATCATACGGATGAGGAACATTAAAATTCTTGCACTTGAAACACACATAAATCCTATACCATCCCACCATGAGAGCCAAAAAACCACAACACCTGCACTGTTTGCAAGAAGAACACAAGACCACAAAGAAACCATTTTTCACATATATACCAATCTGCAATAATGATAAGAACAACCGATAACCAAAACCTAATCTTGAATGCAGACAACAGCAATACCATATGAAATAAAAAATGCAAAGGGATTATTAATGTAACAGACAACACAAAACTCCCAAGTGAAGGCTCGAAAGTGATCATTGAAAAACCTTATTTAAAAGAAGTAATTAATTTCATTTAAATGCACCACCTAAATATATTTATAAAATTATGCATTTAAATGAAATTATAGAGTTGTTTAAGTCATATCCTAAAATACATCGTAGGCACAAAAATTTCCACTATAACTCTAGTTTCACTTATCGATTCACATAACTCCAATTAATAGCCTTCCAAGACTATTTCAATAAAGTATTTGATTGATCATTTATTATTATTTTTAAATATTCTTTTTTATTTGATTGATCATTTATTGTATTGAATGTACAGTGCCATCACCAAGAATGGTATTATACATTCACTTAGTGAGGCATCCAAAAAGGCCTAGATGTGTGTAATGAAAAAAGGATAAACACTTAAGAAATCAATCATAATAGAATATCCCCTTCTTTAACATGAAGTAGAATTTCACCACACATAATTATAGTGTAGAATTGCTTATGGTTGATTGTAATTTATAAGTATCCTAAAATATAATGTCTCTTTAAATAGAAGTTATGGATGATTATCTCCTTATCCCCACTTATAAATAGATGCATTATAATTAATCATACACTCTTATCCTATATTATACACACTTGTATGATTATTATTTGGAATTTAGAGATACCCTGCAATTTTAAATGATAATACATGAGATTATTTGTTTAAGAATTTAAATTTCCTACGAAGTTAGTCAAATTTAATCCTCATGTCCATAATTCTTAAAGCATTCAAGATTTATGAATTTATATGCTTACATGTTACTTTTACACGTGAATGTTTCATTAGGATATTTTAGTACCACTTCTTTTATAGGAAATTATTTATAATCGTACTTTCTCCCTTTCTCCCTCTTTTTCATAGATAGTTGAATGAACTTAAAATTGTTCTTATTTTTACATCATGATGTTCAAGCCACTCATTGCTCATATTTCTTATTTTTAATAATTTCCTATGGAGAATCTTACTAGAAAAATGGTTATTGCATATTTTACTAAGTTAGAGAAATAAAATAGGTACATGTTGAAATGATGGATGCACAATGTCCCTAAAGCTGTAGCCTTCAAGAGGACCTTTGCAAAGAGAAATTCAACCACACAGAAAGTGTTGCAACTAAGGGCATGTAAATGGAGATTGTTATTGATCTAGAATATTAGATGATTACAAATGTACAAATGCCCTGAATATATAGGCATGAGAGAGATGCGAGATGCAAGATGATGTTGCCATGTATCATGATCTAACAACATGTGACAACATGTGAACGCTACCTAGGAAATGATAAAATATTGAGATAAGTTCTAGAAGGAAAACTCATCTTCTAGAAGGAATATTATCCCTACAAACATGGAAAGGGTAACTATTCCCATATTAATGATTTATCTAATTTATGAAACTTAGGACTAAATTAATGCATGACCTAAGTTAACTTATGCTAGTGTAATAATTGATTAATTACACTAATAGTGCATGTTTGTAATTTTTTTTTTAATTAAATTTGTAGATCTTTGTATTTATATAGATATGGCTGATGATCAGGGATCATATCATTCCACTCAATCTCAGGAGAAAGCTGAGGCTAGGTCTAATTTATATAATGATAGCATTAGGAGATTAGAGAATGCTTGAGATGTTTGTACCAAACAATACTTAACTCCCCTTTAATCTCCCTAATAGAGATATATTAGTTAGCATTCAACAAGAGATCCATTGTATGATTCACACGATTTGATATTATAATCCTTATAATGAGGTCAACATTGAGGAGTTTTATAGGTCCCTTGCCAATAGTGTTCTTGGCATAGAGAAAATTGATTCTATTACTAGTAGAGTTTCAACAAATAATGTGCACAACATGTTCCCTCATTATATGGGAGAAAAAAAAGCTAGAGGATATGTTGTTACTAGATGTATAGATGAGCTTTTTGCTCCGTTTATATATCCCTGATGGTTGGAAGTCCATCACAGATGGCCTCATAATGATGAGTTGCCACTTTGTTTTTTCAAACAACTATATGTTGAGTTTCATTTAGGGTTAGTACTAGACTACACATCTTTTCATTCACATGTTGGATAGGGAAAAGGGAGGTTTGCTGACAAATCTCAATTTAGACATGTAGATTTTCCACCACTCATCAAGAAGAGGGCATTAGTTGGTGTAGCAGCAACACCTACCCAATTTGACCTTTTTGATAGTATTGTCACGATTGCTACTCAGGTTGATCAGATGTCATCTAACGTGGGACTGAAGATTCAAGTGCATCAAGTGAATAGGAATATGCATCAAAAGTGCTCAACAATAAAACTACAATGGTTGAAAGCCAAAGGATTGCATACCGAGGAATCAAAATATATCAAGGTAGAATGCATTTGAAAGTAAATTTCTATGTGCAAGTGAGTGTAAGACAACATGACAGTGGCATCTAAAATAGTGCAATCAAAAGGTGCATGAAGGTATGGAAAAGATTTGTGTTTGATAAGTCATTAAGAAAGTATCAAATGGGTTGAGTTCTAATATATTGTTCAATTCAAACAAAACAAAACAAATAATTGTTGACATATACATGATACCATTTGAGCAACATATCAACTTGCATTACCAAGAAGGCCCCTAGGTGAAGTGAAATGTGTATGTTCCATCTAACAAGAAAGTGTGCCTTAGGAGTAACATGGGTCTAAAATGGTGTCATCATGTTCCTTTAGAACAATGCATTTATGCTACAACAGTTCCAATGACAGGGAAATATTTTCAAATGAATGCAAATGCATGCTGCCTAGCTCATTTTTTTAAAGAAAATTTCACATAAGGTTTACATAGTGTTGTTCCAGAATTTAGAGATTGGAGTGTGGTTCGAGCTCAAGCAATTAAGAAAACCCTAATTTATTGTCTCATACCCATAGTATGGAAAGTCATTTTTCTCCTTCATAAATCACAATACCCATTTAGGGTTTCAAAGAATCAAATGCAAATACAAAGGAGAACAATAAGGGTTCAAGCCCTTAGTTTTATGTCTTCAAACAATAAAATGAAAAGCCACAAGCCTGTAGCCATTGAAGGGTGCTGAAGACCCACAAGAAAGGAGAAAAGCTTCATATGGGATGTTTTCATTCTAAAAAAAATATGTGTTTTCATTTTCATTTGGTAGGGTCGAGCCCTCATTGTTGAATTTCAAATAGAGGAAGAAGCATACAATGGTCGCGACCTATGTAAATGGCCGAGTTAAGAAACCCACAAAAAATCATATTTTTTGCAAAGGAAAGATTAAACAAGTTGTGTCAAAGAAAGAAATTCCCGCAAGATAAAGGAATAGTATAGGCTTACCATTAAATTTCTATTGAGAAACCTCATACCCACAGCCAAGCCATCACAGGTAGCTCCAGAAAAGCCCCACAAAATGGTTCAAGCAAGTCTCTCATTGCAACCACATCATAGTGGCAGGAGATGTCGACACAACAAAGACAAAAATGCATTTAAACTACAATGGAAGCCATGACCAAAAGGCCATTTTTTCTTAGTGAATGGAAACAAAAAGAAACAAAAAAACACAATAAAAAACTTACCACCAAATGAGGAAGATCGATTGCATTCAAAATTCAAAGGAAAAGAGCTCGAGTGGAGGCCGCTTGAGGCCAAACCCTAATCTCCCATGGTGGCGCACAACAAAGCTTCATTCTTCACCAAGAGGCTAATGAAATGACAAGAAAATGAGGTTTTTGGAGGTCAATTTTGAGTTAGGGTTTTTACCCTATTTTCGACCAATGTGATTTTTGATTGCATAAATTTTATTTTTCAATGCCATGCTAATACTTCATGTTGCCTAGGTCAAAACCCTTAGCCTTAGACATTTTCTTTTCTTTGATTTTTATAGAAAATCAAAACAAAACCATGCACATTAGGGTTGCCCCCTCTTTCATGCCTTAGGAGCTTTTCATGCCATTTTTTCCTTTCAAGGTCAAGTGATGACTCTAGGTCACCCATTCTTTTTTGCCTAACTGAATGGTGGGATATATTTTATGATTTTTTTTAATATATAAAAATCAAATATGTAAAAGAGCAACATGTATGATATTTGATTTTTTGTAAAAATTAAATGCAAAAATCAAAATAATTGAAGGTAAGAGTGGAAAATCAGAATTTTTGAAGATAGATTGGAAATCAGATGAAAGGAGGAAACTTTCTTTTTTTCTTTGTAAAATTGCAAGAGTATAAAACATTAATTAAGCAATGTTTCTATAAATTGCTTAATTAATTGTTATTTAAATGTAGTTTTTTGGTGCACTTAAGTTTTGAAACATTCCATTTCTGAGTTGGAGTTCTTGGGCGAATCTGAATAAAAAGAGGCAATTTGAGCTTTCTATTTTCAGTTCTGGATAGTTGGAACCTGATTTTTTGGGGCCTTTTTGGATCAACCCTTAAGAGATGACAACTTTCTATCTTTTTGTTGTCTTTTCGAGTAGTTTAGGAGGCTAATTTTTCAAGATTTTGGGGAAGCTTGAAAATGAAGATGGAGTTGCCTTTTGGAGAGGTGGAAATCTGATTTCTCTATTTTTAGCACTGCGGGTCACATTTTGGCTTTAAATTTGAGAAAACTTGATTTTCTCAGGGTTCACATTTTTTAGTTTCTTACTCTCCTATGCATTGCAGAGAGATTTTTGTAAACTTTTAAATTAGATTTTGATGCTTTGGCTCCTTCATTTGTAATAAAAATCACTAGAGTTTTCCTTCCACTTTGCTTGTCATGGGCTCACATTAATAATTTGATTTTTTTTGTGATCCAATATAACGGATGCTTTGTTAGTCTTATTATTGTGGGTTGTAATCAAGAGTGACAAATAGTGCAGGTTGCATATTGTATTTATTGTTTAGGAATCTTTATGCAAAATACTAATGTGTGCTAGATGTTCTAAAGTGGATTGTGAGAACAAATTTCCTTGTGAGAATGGTGTTGTGAGTCAGTTTTGTTCAAAATCTCAAATTTCTAGTTAATCATCATTAGCTATAGATTTCTTCTTTTTTAGTTTTCTCTCCCTACTTTTCCTTAGAAAATTCATATTTTGGGTGATTATCTAGAGGGAACTAGCCCTGATTTGGAGATTCTCTCTATTGCACAGACTTACCCACAAGTCTTGAGCATTTTCATGTTGAGGCAGGATAAACAAGCCTGACTTTTTTGAGGGTGCAATATTGATCTCCAACAGTTTTTGGCATACCCACTGGGACTCTATAAGTCTATTTTAGAGTCAAATTTCAATATTTTAAGTTGTTGTTTTGGTATGCACAACAGAGTTTTAGCATTTGGAGGTAGAAAAAAACATACCTGGCAACTCAATTCTCTAATTTTCAAGTAGATCTAGTGTGGAAAACACATCTTAAAGTATTTGGTGTTTTCTTTAGTATTATCAACCTCTAGAGGCAAGATCATCAAACACCATGGTGACTCCGAGAAGCATTTTCTGGTTTTAGAATGATCAAGTGCTTTTGTGTTTATTTTAAAGATTCTAATTTTTGATTTTTAGCCTTTGAATGAATAGGCATGTCTATGCTTCATGATAATATATCATATCATCTGCCATGCCATGAAAATCTTGCTTATCCATCTTTGGAAGTTTACCATTTGCAACAACAAAAGATTGAACGAAAAAAGTCTTTTCTAGAAGAATCTTTGTTTTCTTTTACTACTGAGCTTCTTGTTTTTGTTAAAAATGATAAAGTTTCTATAATAAGCCTATCAGGGAAGCAAGATGAAGAGGTTAAGGAGACTATTCAAGAGGAAAACTCCATATCCCAGTTTGGTGAAATGCCTTCTTTTGTGGATCAAAGTGAAGAAGGCATGCTCGCACTCGCAATAGCTACAAATGAAGGGCAAGAGCAGATTTTGGGAAACCAAGACCAATTGTAACAACAGGGTATTGAAAACTATTTTGAGGTATACAGCTAGTACATTAATGAGAAAAATTTAGAAAATTAGGAATGACTAGTTGTTGAGATGGAGAAGAACGTTGAGCAAGGACATGAAAATCATAGTGATAGGAAGCTAATCCATGAACATGTGAGTGAGGACAACATTGTTGTAGAAGTCCAAGAGTGTGGTATGGTTGACAACCTACCTAAATTGGGGCATAGTCAGGGAATTAAAGGCATTGTTCAAATAGAGAAAAGAGGGGTCATGATCGATGGATCAATTGATGGAGGAGAAGCTAACATAAATACATTGGTGATGGTTTCCCTTGAAGAATAGTTTAGAGAACTAATTGACGAGAGCCAATCCTTCCAAGACACTTCAATTCTTGAGTGTCAAGATCCTACCTGCCCATCTTGCTGAGAGCTTGCTACTCTATTGGATTTTGGTGGAGATCAAGTGAATGATGAGAAAAAAAAGTGAAGTAAGTCTTTGAACATGACCTACTTGTAATTGAACGAGATGAAAATAATTGGTTTAAAGACTGTGGGGAAAACATGCTGCTAAAGCCTTTGGGAGAGAAGGAAAAATTCCAAGAAAATTTTGATGAAGCTAATCATAGCTAGTTGGAGGAGCTTCCATTCTATTGTACAGAGGATCTCGAGGCTGATGTTTTAGTTAAAGGTTTAACAAAGGAGGATGGTCCATTGACTGTAGAGGAGGAGTTAACAAAACAAACTATCATGCAGGCTGATGCTATTTCCTTTGATCACTTAAATTGTGTTCTCTCCAATCCAAAGCCTTGAAGGGGATGCCCTATTAGGCATCTAGCTTGGTTGGAAATAAATGAGAAGAAGTAGGCTCATGACAATAATGATCTTGAGCATCAAGGGAGGAATCATCATTGAGCACAACCAGTCCATTTTTTCACTTGATCCCCACTGGTTCACGAGTAAAGAAAGGTGGGTAAGTGATTTTACTTTTCTCCTTGGAGGGATGCTGAGTCAAATTGTTGAATACTTGACTTTTCTCCACATCTTTTGGTGGTATAAAAAGAAATCAGAGCATTGCAAGTTGACTAGAAGGGGAAGCTATTTTTCAAAACTAGTAAATGGTTTTTTTTGAGTGCCATTTTCATTGGTTAGTATAAGATAGAGTAGTTTTTGTTAATAATTTCTCTTAAGGCACATTTCATTTCAATTTCTTTCATAGGTGTTGTTGCACATGGTTTTCTAGCCACTAGGGCCAGGTGTTCTTCTTTTTGTTGGTTTTGTTTCATTTTTCTACTACTGTTGGAGGAGTTTTTAGGTTCTGGTTCATGAGTTTTCTGAGTTTAGAGAGGGAAGAAGTGACTCCATGCCCAATGGATTTGCATAAGGAAACTGGCTTGATGCTTAGTAGGAAAGCATCTAGCAAAGGTCGCCAAAAGTGTTATCAAATTTTCAGTACAACTCAGTTTGAAAAATTTGGTTTGTTCAAAGACTCATTTCAAGGTGGAAATTTTAATTTACCTTTGTAGATGTTTAACTATTGCAAGTGTTTGAATTATTGTGGATCTTGAAATGCAATGTGTTTAATTTATTTGATATCAATTACAACATTAAGTATTGCATGAAATGGAAATGAGATGCTTTCATTATGATATTCAATTACAATGTTCAAAAATTGTTTTACATAAAGGAGAAAGTACATAATTGAACAATTATTTCACAAATGCTATAGTTATATTCATTGGGTAATAAATAACCAAATGTCCCACACAAGCCATGGGACTAGCTGTGACAATGTATCAACATGAACATTCTACACTATTGAAGATGAAAGAAAAGAAGACACATAAGAAAGAACATAATCATTGCATGTAAGTATTCAATTTGATTCTAGAATGGTGCACCATCCTTGTCCCCAAGCTCCTGATAGACCTAAAAGAGATATCAAAAGCTATTAGAGCTCCGACTATGAACATTCCTATGAGAATTATCAACAATAATGGAGAATGTTGCTAATGATACATTGAAACAACTAAGGAAGAATAAGAAATGTTATAGAAGACATGAAGGAAACATAAAAAAATAATATATATTGTTTTTATCTAACATTGTTTGTTTCCATGTGCAGGTAGAGAACAAGCCATGTTGCTGATCTAGATAGAAAATCATAAAGCATGTGGTGTAAAACGGGCTCCCACAAGGATTGAGACCCTTGCATGCTATTCCCTAAGCATCCAAACAGGGGCTAAAGAAGAAACATATCCAAAAGATGCAAGGAATGATATCCATCAGATGAAGTACATCATAAAGTTCCAATAGGACTCAACAATTGACCATTCAAGATAGTCAACTCTCGAAGTGCAATGAATTGAGAATCATGAGTGATCAATTATTCAAGTACAAATTCATGAATGTGATAGTGAACAGGCATACATAATTTCCTTGTTTATAATCATCCATTAAAAATGAATCAAATTGAAGAGCTCCAAGAGCATCATAATCAGGGTTTCATATTTCAAAATCTTCCATACAAATGTTGCATTCATATCATCATGCTACTATTTAAAGAACAAAAAGTAACATTGTTGACTGAGAAGTCAAACATTAGGTTTTAAAATGTGCATTTTTTTCAGTATTTATTGATGTTGTAGTTGTGAAGAATTTCCTATTACATAATTCAATGTTCCTTTGAAACATAAAAACTGAAGTGGAAAAGGGTGAGAATGTGCATGATGTTGGAACTTTCAAGTGCATTGGAGTTTTGACAATGGATGGAAATGGAACATTGAAGGAATCACTGAAGTAGGCCAAATCAATTATGAGAGTGTTCTCAAAATTAGTTCAAGACAACATCATTGAGGAATAAAATTTGCAGAAACAAAGATGCTTGTTCAAAGTCTCTGATGCTACAACTAAAGGGAGTACAATGCACTAATTCATCTAATTTGGGAATGAAGATTCAAGTGCATCAAGTGAATAGGAATATGCATCAAAAGTGCTCAACAATAACACTACAATGGCTGAAAGCCAAAGGATTGCATAATGAGGAATCAAAATATATCAAGGTAGAATGCATTTGAAACTAAATTTCTATGTGCAAGTGAGTGCAAGAAAGAATGATAGTGGCATCTAAAACAATGCAATCAAAAGGTGCATGAAGGTATGGAAAAGATATTTGTTTGATAGGTCATAATAAAGTATCAACTGGGTTGAGTTCTAATATATTGTGCATTTCAAGAAAAACAAAACAAGCAGTTGTTGACATATACATGATACCATTTGAGCAACATATCAACTTGCATTACCAAGAAGCCCTCTAGGTGAAGTGAAATGTGTATGTTCCATCTAACAAGAAAGTGTGCTTCATGAGTAATATGAGTCTAAAATGGTGTCATCATGTTCCTTCAGAATAATGCATTTATGCTACAATAGTGCCAATGAAAGGGAAATATTTTCAAATGAATGCAAATGCATGCTTCCTAGCTCATTTTTTTTAAAGCAAATTTCACATAAGGTTTACATAGTGTTGTTCAAGAATTCAGAGATTGAAGTGTGGTTCAAGCTCAACCAATGGAGAAAACCCTAATTTATGTTCTCATACCCACAATATGGAAAGTTAGTTTTCTCCTTCATAAATCACAATACCCATTTAGGGTTTCAAATAATCAAATGCAAATACAAAGGAAAAAAATAAGGGTTTGAGCCCTTAGTTTTATGTCTTCAAACAATGAAATAAAAAGCCACAGGCCTGTAGCCATTGAAGGGTGTTGAAGACCCACAGGAAAGGAGAAAAGATTCATATGGGATGTTTTCATTCTAAAAAAATTTGTGTTTTCATTTGCATTTTGTAGGGTCGAGCCCTCCTTGTTTCCTTTCGAATAGAGGAAAAAGCATACAGTGGTCACAGCCTATGTAAATCACCGAGCTAAGAAACCAACATAAATTCATATTTTTTGCAAAGGAAATCTTAAAGAAGCTTTTTCAAAGAAAGAAATGCCTGCAAGATAAACCTCATACCTGCGGCCAAGCCATCACAGGTAGCTGCAAGAAAGCCCCACAAAATGCTTCAAGAAAGTCTCTTATGGTAGCCACATCATAGTGGTAGGAGATGTCGACACAACAAAGACAAAAATACATTAAAACTACAATGGAAGCTACAATGAAAAGGCCATTTTTTCTCAGTGAATGGAGCCAGAAAGGAACAAAAAACATAGTCAAAGACTTACCAGTGAATGAGGAAGATCGATTGCATTCAAAATTCAAAGGAAAAGAGCTCGAATGGAGGCAGCAAGGCCAAACCCTAATCACCCATGGCGATGCACATCAGAGCTTCATTATTCACCAAGAGGCCAATGAAATGACAAGCTAATGAGGTGTTTAGAGGGCGATTTTGAGTTAGGGTTTTTACCCTATTTTTAGCCAATGTGATTTTTAATCATATAAAATTTATTTTTCAATGCCATGCTAATACTTCATGTTGCCTAGGCTGAAACCCTTAGCTTTAGGCATTTTCTTTTCTTTGATTTTTATATAAAATCAAAACAAAATCATGCACATTAGGGTTCTCCCCTCTTTCATTCCTTAGGAGCTTTTTATGCCATTTTTGCCTTTGAAGGTCAAGTGATGACTCTATGTCACCCATTCTTTTATGCCTAACTTAATGGCAACATATAATTTATGATTTATTTTTTATATATAAAAATCAAATATCTAAAAGAGCAACATGCATGATATTTGAATTTTTGCAAAAATTAAATGAAAAAATTAAAATAATTGAAGGTAAGAGGGGAAAATTTGAATGTTTGAAGACATATTGAAAATAAGATGACAGGAGGAAACTTTCTATTTTTCTTTGTAAAACTGCAAGAGTGTAAAACATTAATTAAGCAATATTTCTATAAATTGCTTAATTAATTGTTATTTAAATGTACTTTTTTGGTGCACTTAAGTTTTGAAACATTTAATTTCTAAGTTGGAGTTCTTGGGTGAATCTGAAGAAAGAGAGGTAGTTTGAGCTTTCTATTTTCAGTTCTAGACAATTGGAACTTGATTTTTTGGGGCCTTTTTGGATCAACCCTTAAGAGATGACAACTTTCTATCTTTTTTGGTCCTTTTTGGAGCAGTTTAGGAGGCCGATTTTTCAGGATTTTGGGGAATCTCGAAAATGCAGACGGAGTTTCATTTTGGAGAGGTAGCAATTTGTTTTTCTATTCTTGACACTACAGGTCACATTTTGGCTTTAAATCTGAGAAAACTTGATTTTCTCATTGTCCACATTTTTTAGTTTCTTACTCTCCTATGCATTGCAGAGAGAGTTTCATAAAATTTTGAATCATATTTTGATGTTTTGGCTCATTCATTTGTAATAAAAATCACCAAATTTTTCCTTCCACTTTTCTTGTCATGGGCTTACAGTAATAATTTGTTTTTGTTTTTGATTCAATATAGCAGATCCTTCCTTAGTATTATTATTGTGGGTTGTAATCAAGAGTGAAAAATAGTGCAGGTTGCATATTGTACTCATTGTTCATGAATCTTTATGCAAAATACTAATGTGCTAGATGTTATAAAGTGGATTGTGAGAACACATTATCTTGTGAGAGTGGTGTTGTGAGTCAGTTTTGGTCAAAATTTAAAAATTTCTAGTTGATCATCATCAGCTATAGTTTTCTTTTTCTTTTAGTTTTCTATCTCTCATTTTCCTCAAAAATTCATAGTTTAGGTGATTATCTAGAGGAAACCAGCCTTGATTTTGAGATTCACTCTATTGCAAAGACTTACCCACAAGTCTAGAGAATTTTCATGTTGAGGTAGGATAAACAAGCCCAACTTGTTTGAGGGTGCAATGTTGATCTCCAACAAGAAAACGAAAAGGAATGGAAGGATTGTAATTATTGTGATGTGCTCATTATTTATCTCTATCAATTAATGTATCATATCATAAGCATTTATCAATGAAGAACAATTTTGACCCTTTGAAGGAACCCTTAGATGTGATGCTTGTTTGGGTATGATTGCCTTATCTTCCCTTAAATTTTTGGTATCCCCCTATGAGGGAATTGCTAATACTCTTGGTAGATTCTTGAAAGTGGATAAGGCTTCTAAGAATTTTACTCATACCTCCTTTTCTAAGATTCTGGTGGAGGTCAATCTGTCAAAGGCTTTACCTAGAGAATTTGTGCTACAGGTTAATGGTTGGTCTTGGTATCAGATCATGGATTACAAGGGTCTTCCTTTTCTTGGAAAATGCTATTTTGATGTTGTTCACTTAGCCCTTGATTATTCTCAAGTTTTACACCTTGTTTCTTCTTTACTTAGTGGAAGAATTCACTTTGTGAACACTTAACCGTGCACCTTATTGTTGACTATATTTCTTGTGACAATGATTCAAGCCCTCCCTCTTTGGGGAAAATTATGAGTGTTGAGGCAGTTGTTACTCCTTTGATGGTTTCTATAACTACTTTTGTTATTTTTGTTTCCCAGGTGGTTTTTGCTACTGTGATTCAAAATAAGGTTGTCCCATATGATGTGTGTGTTTCCTCCTCTGAGGTCCCTGCCCATCTAATTCCTATTGCTAATGGTGTTGTTCCTCAAATAAATTCTACAATTTTGGTTCAAAACTTTATTGTTCCCTCTGAGCTGTGTGATGTCTCTTTCGAGGCTCCTCCTATTCATGGTCCTAATCTAGCTTCTGATACTCCCTAGATAGTTGTGCAAAGGAAAAAAAATCTCCTAAAAAAGTCTCCAATGAGTTACCTTTGAAGGATGAGTTGTTAGTTTCAAGATCTAGAGCTTAAACTATTTTTCTATGTTTGGCTATCTCTATTTGATTGGTCCTAGTAGCTTTGTTTTGTAGTTGTTCTTTCCCTATTTTTTTAGACTGGTTGTTGTATTTGACTGGATTTTGTTTTATCGGGCTATTTTGCCTAGTTGTAAGATTTATATGTTTTCCTTTGTTGTAAAAGGGATCAGGGCCCTTTCAAAACCCCTTCTTACTTTATATAAAAAAATCATGTATATAAGAATAGTTGTCAGATTTAGAAATAAATTGAAGCTATCCAAAATCTAATGTAAGAAACTGGATCAAATAAAACTATTCAAGGAATGACACTAAATAAAAAAACTAGAATAGAATTAGTTAGATCATAAATTTAAAAAATTAATAGTCATATAATTAGTTACCAAAGTCAATAAGAATATGTTGAAGTAAAATAGACTCAATGGAAAAATTAATAGCCCATCAATAATTTCCCTCAGAGGAATGTAGAATAATAATAGACTACTTTTTTATAATCAACAAAAATTATATCCTAAACCACATGAGAATTTGTAACCTCAAGTGGAATTGCAATCCTAAGAGTTTCCTACCAAGTCTAAATTTGTATACCCCACCAATTCAATAAAAAATCCTACTACATGAAAAATACTAAAGTTGTGAGAACCGTGAATGTAGTGGAGAATCTAGTTGTAATAACCTATTCCCAATTATTATTATTATTGTAAATGACACATGAATATACTCCAAACTAAAAAGACATAACTAGTGGCTAAAGTCAATCATAGGTACACTTGTCCATTTAAAATGAGTCAAAGCATCATTATATTCACTTCAAAAGTCAAATTACAATATCAAGATTTACTTGGAACCTAAGGCCACAATGTCATTACATAGTAAATTTCTCATCAAGTAAATCAATGAATAACATCAAGATACATCATAGACTATTATAGTCTAGGAACAACTAAGGTTCTTCTTCAACACTCGCCTCATTTGATGGATGAGAACATGGTTGAAGCACTTTACCACCCAACCAGGAAGCTTACACATCCCCAATATTCTTTTGACTTGAATAATGCCCAACCCTGCACATAAAGTTTGGCAAGAGAACAACCTACAAGGTGGAATCTGGTGCGTTCCCATACATCAACATGGGATTTATATCTACAATTAGAAAATAAAGTGAAAGATCTATGCTAGGAATGGTAGAGAGTGAAATCACAGAGTTCATTCATACATACATAATGAACCATATTGCTTGGCCAAGCATAATAAGTTTGTTGCAACAATGGAAAATGATGGGTTATGGTAAAGCAAAAATATACTATCTGAACCCATTTTGGCACCTGTATGGAAAGTTAACTTTCTATGATAACAACTATCTACCCTCTAACAACAACTACCCTTAGATGCTCTAGTCTACTAAGGTATCACAGTTTTGTTTAAGTAATCAAAATTTACTACCACGACGTCTTCAAAGAAAGAAAATAATAAACATTTAAACTCAAAATAGGAAGAATATTTTATGCTTCACATAGTATTTCAACAATCAGTAATATCATTCTTATGAGTAGTTTCTACTTAACATCTTAAGCATTTTCCTTTTTAAAAAGTTCTAAAAAAAATAAAAGGTATGCCACAAGTATTTGTATGTACATAAGAAAAGTCTGTGTGCATACACATATATGTGCCTACTATTGTTAAAGTTTGTGCATACATTCTGAAATAATCAATATTTAGATTTCAATCTTTCAATAGTATTCTTATTGAAATTTCATAGTCAAAATGGATATTCTAAGAAAGTCTATGATAACATTTTCTCTATTACTATTAAATTCTAACATTTTTGTTTCCATATGAACATTCATTGCTTTAACAAACAAGTATCATTTCCTACTAAATAGTCATAGAGTAAGCTGTTTACATACTAAACAGTCATTAAACAATCTATTTTCATATGATCATTCATTTTTTTAACAAAACAAGTATTGTTTCCTACTAAAAACTCATAAAGTAAGTTGTTTGCATACTAAAAAGTCAATAAATAACCTCTTTTCATATGATCATTCATTTTTTTAAGAAAAACAAGTACTATTTCCTACTAAACAATCATTAAATAAGCTATTTGCATACTAAACAGTCATTAAATATGTTGTCTACATACTAAACACTCATTAAAGTAATTTGTTTACGTATGAACATTCATTGTGTAAAGATAAGTTTTGACAAAACAAATTCTTTTGCAAGTATATCCATCATTTACATTTACATAATTTTGTTTCAAACTAAACAGTTACATATAAGGGTAAAATACTATCATTTACTTTGTTTGTTGTCCTAAAAATAGACCAGTAAGCATAGTTTCAATCTTAATAATAGAATGTATTTAATCCAGATCTTGAACTCTTTCATCACTGGAAACCACTATGAGCATCTTTAATACTATAAGGAAACCAATTTTTACATGCTTGTTGGTGAGGTTCATAACTAAATTTTCCTAGTTAAGAAAACAAAAAGGTTTCCAGATTTACAATACTTTTTCCTACACAAGATGCATCAAAATACTAGGTTTTTTCTAGATTTAAACCCATTTCTAAGGTCGAATTCTTGCTATCTTAATCTCAAGTTTCATTCAAAGTTACTCCTTTCTAGTATTCTAGTTATACCTTAATGCATGTTGCTCTATGCTTCATGCAACTCATATTTGTTTCAAAAACTAAAAAAAATACACTATCAATCATGAGGACCGATCTTTTCAAGTTTATGAAGAACCCTTCATTAACATCCATCGATACTTACATATAATTACATTTGAACTACAAATAAGAATGAATTTCCCATTCACCATCATTGGCTAGGCCGATGATGGGAATCATAGTCTTTGAAGGACAACTCTATCAACACATACAAAAGATAGCACAGAGGTTTATTACCTCTTTACACTAACTCGGTAGGTGACCCTTACTCAGTCGACACTAAGAAAACACATTAGATCGGACTAACAAATCCGATAGCCATTATATGACATTCTTTATTGAGTGATCATCATTTAACAATCACTTCAAGGATTATGAATCCTCAGAATAGCATAACTAGCAGAGTGGCTTCATTCAAATAAGGATAACATGAGTAGGTCGTAGGCCATGAAGATCCCCGAGAGGGTAGTCGACACTCTTCCCTTTAGCCTAAGCTAATCACATAGGAAAAAAAACATAACATTCCAATATATTGCTGGTTCTAACATTAATATAGTGATAAACACAAGCTAAGAAATGTAAACATATGATAGTGAATTTGATATCATTGAATTACCTCTATGGCCAAGCCTTCCATTTGGAGTTTTCATGATATTTTTCCTCCAAAACTTCAATCTCTTTGGACTACCTTTTGGTTGCTTTTCGATTTTCTTCCAAATCGATCCTTGCTTTTTCACTCGCCACCTTCATTCAATATGGTAAAAATCCCCACTTTGCATTTGACTGGGTGTTATTATTGTGGTTTTTTCCACCATAGCCACCCTCTAATTTTGAATAATAGATTTTATTATTAGGCATGCCATGACCATTGTGGGTCTACCTTGTAATATTTTTTTATTCTTCTACAATTTGACCCTTAATGCATCAATTATCAACTTAATTCAATGAAAATTTGAATATGGATACGCATATATATATGTGTGTGTGTGTGTGTGTGTGTGTGTGTGTGTGTGTACTTACATATTCGTATATCAATGCATTTAAATGATTTCATTCACATCTCTTGATGCATTCAAATAATTTATATTTATCTATATATATGTATATGTGTTTGATCTACAAACACACCCACACCTACACACACACACACATATATATGTATATGTTTTAAATAAAACATTCATATACAAGTTGCTCATTTGAAATAACTCAAAGGTTCCATACATTATCATTTTAAATAAGGAACTTTAATTCTTTACCTCTTATTTCGAGCTTCTTTACAATGCTCATTTTAGTTTCATCGAATCACAAGGTTTGAATAGACAATTGAATCTAATAACCATTCATTTACAAGAAACTAAAATATTTTAAAATAGAAAAGTTTTTCTTTCTTTTATATGCAATTCAATCAAATTCCATTCATCATGCCATTGTGGTGTGTGCACCCAAATTCCAACTAGCTTATCATTTGATCTAGCTAAAAAATCCTACTTCAACCATGTTCTTGTCCTTCAACTTATCACCCTACAACTACACACACTTGAACTTTCAAATTGATCGGTAACATAAAAAAATAGTTTTCACGAATCCATAAAGTCAACATCAAGGTATGTGCAGGATCATGATGGGCCAAAAAGTGGCAATATGATGGGTATGTGGCTGATGACTTTTTTTAAACCCAAAATTGATGAAACGAAAAGGGTTTTTAAAGGAGATTCTAAGATTTCCACCAATATAAATTATACTTTACTTTGAATTTAATAAGTAATTATTATTCATTTTCTATTCAAATTACGACTATAGTCTTGATTGATAGGCTGATTGAAAAAAATCTATAGCTTTCAAACGGTATCACATTTTTTGAATCCAAAACATGCATCACATTCTATGCTTCTCATAATATAGGATTAAAAAAAAAAAAAATTCATGAAGTTTTGACCAAGTTAAGGTGGTTAGACATACGAGTTTTTATATTTTTAAAAAATTGTAATAAAAATTCATAATTAATTATTTACTTGGAAAAAAAATACAAAAATATGAATCACATTGGGCATGGGTCCTCTACTTATATCAAAAATCTTATAAAAAATATTATCATTTTATTGTGGTTAGGGTGGTATCATCCACTTATTTTTCCCTAAAATTTAAGTACCACTGCATTGAAATTTGAAATTTTCACCAAATAGATTTTTTTTTAAACAAACCTAGTAGTTTAGAAACTACATTCAATTTTTCACAGATTCTATTTTTACATATTTTTGAAATAATATACATAACTTATTCAAATTTTTACGTCAAGTTGCCTAACTCTGATTTTTCTGAATTTTTTGCCACTTAAGGGCCTATTTTTTCCATGATGATTATGCACATACCCATCAGTCAATTCCTTATATTCAACATTTGTATATTTAGGAATATCCATTAAATATTTATTTTAATTTAATCAATAATTCAATTTTTTGCATTAAAATAAATATGAAATAAATTGGGTTATGACACTAGTCAATTGAATTTTAATGCAATTCATAAGGATCCTACATAAATCAATAGACCTTTCCCACAAATATATGATATAATAAGACTCCTAGGATTCAAATAAATTATGTTCCTAATAAAATATCAATACGAGGTGCCATCAACCAAAGGTGAAGAGAATTAAGACTTAAGTTATGAATCCAAAAATAAAGGGAGATAAATTAGTTTGCAATCAGTCATGTGAAATCATGAGAGAAAATCAAGAAAAAATGGACTATGTAATTCTAATCCTAGAAGCAAACTAAAATATTTCATTCTTGAGAAGAAAGAGAAATTATTTTTCACTACCACAATGGACAAACTCTCCATGATTAAAATTTTATATAGAACTAAAAAGAGGAGAGAATCATCCTATTGTAGAATGTATATGTTCAAACCTGAATGGAAATAAGGAAAACCAAATTTGAGAAGGAAGGAATCCATATTTACATATCAATCCCAAGGAGCTTTCTTCAATCTATAGATATGTTTCTTAATTTTATAACCCAATTAAGATTCCTATATAAAACCTTGTGGTAGATCCATGCATATCTCCTCTTGAAGTTCTTCATAAAGAAATACACTCTCCATGTCCATCAAGTGAACCTCCTTGCATTGTGTTGTATTGATGAAAAGCGTAAGTTAGGTAGATTTCATCTTTGTAATGAATTTAAAGTTATCAGAGCAATTAATACCAAGAACCTAGGTGTAGACACCTAAAAATGTCCTAAATATATCACACATCTAGATTTCACTAACACCATTTCTTTGTTATCACCTAAATCCTCCATGTAATTAAATAAAGTTTAATTATTTAGTTAAAATTCACTTTATTCCTCTATTAGTCGAATAATTAACATTATTTGATTAATTCACCATTTTCATTCTAATTTTCCCCTTTGATTAAATAAATCCAATTATTTAAATAAAATATTAATTCATTTCATGCTCACAATTAAATAATTTTTATAATTATTTAATTGACTAATTTTCCTCCATCCCTCCAACTTGCACAAAGAATATTCCTTTTAAAAAAAAGGAATATTCTAAATTCAAATTCAAATTCTTCCCTCCAACTCATAATATCTTCAACCTCTTTTCTATGAAAGGAAGGATATTTCGGGCTCTCATCGATTATCAAGTATTGAACCTCCTTGATCCTCACTTACCTTCTTGGTCTTCTCTCATCCATTGATTACCATTTTCAATCTTGATCATTTATCAAAATTCCAAAAATCTATAAAATAAGCCCTCTCAAACATGAAATTCATTCACAATCCTCATAGCATCCTTAGTCTATAGAATTATGGAGCATTCTTGAATCTTATTTTGTGAATCACCCCTCTTCAACCAAGATTTTGCAACTATGGATTAGGCTTAAATGGAACAATCCACATACACTTAGAGCATAATCCCCCAATGGGATTGAAGCTTTACACAGTAAAATAGATTTAATTACTTTGAATTATATCTTTTAATGTTGTTGTTTGAATCTTTTTTATGTTGCAAACTAAATTTCATTGAGTATGGCCCTATTTGATCAAAATCATGTAGGATCTTGATGTTTCTAGGATCTAATTACTTCAATTTTGTTCCTATTTGAACATTCATGCTAACCATATGATATTTTGGCATGTCGGGTGGGACCCACATCCATGTGTATATTATTTTTTGTGAATTTTATGTCGACCTGTAGGTTACAAAGATAGTGCGATAATTTTTCAAAGACAATGCAACAGTTTTTCAAAATATCAACGCCTTTGCAGCTCAAAGATCAACAGATTTGTTAAAGCTCGACACATACGATTGGTTATTGTTTGGGTTTTTTGTACAAATTTTGATGTCTTTGTTGAAGGGTGATGTATTTACAAAAATCTCAATTCATTTATTTGTTAGAAGATTGACACCTTTGCCATAACACGATGCATTTGTTCTAACTTATTTCTCTATCTACATGAAACAATGATCTGTATGACTATTCATCAATGCATTTGTAGTATCATACCATGTTGATTCTCTATTATAGAGCCACATCTGTCATTTTTTGCCACATTTGTCTAATTGTCTATTAGCTATTCTTTTTGTAGGTTTTTACACAACAATACTTCTAACTAGCCATTGCCATGTTTTTCAAGTATATCACTCCATATTTCTCTATTTAGGGTTTGAATATTTTTCTTAAATAATTTTGATTTTTTACCCTAATGCAAGCATGTCCTTTATGATCTAACATCTTTGAAGCTTGTGGCATAACACTAGGAATATAAAATTTGATAAACCACTAACAAGTGGTTTTATAGTTTTTTTTCTCACATTTCAATTTGGTTCACTTAAAATTAGCTTCACATTTCAACTAGTGTACCTAAAATGAACCTAAAAATTTCAATTTTTCTTGGTGTACTTAAAAAGAACCCTACAACTATCATTTTATTTTCATGTACCTAAAATGAACCAAAAACATGCATACTTCAATTTGTGTTTAAAAATTTACCAACAACTTGCACATTTGATTTGGTGTTTTAAAAATTGAACCACACATTTTATTTTAGTGCACCTAAAAATAATTATATGGTGTGTTTGGTAAATTAGTGTGTATGTATGCTCTTTCCTTGTACCTAGTGCAATATTGGAAATTAGAAATACCACTAACTTGCAATATGTGTGTACACCTTGAGGTGTGGTGTTTTGCGTACATTCTATCCCCTTGTGACTCCTAAGAATGATCTTGGGGATCAAAATCAACGCCATAGCCATTCATTTCAAAGTAGGAGACTTGCTTGTGGGCCTCATCAGCCCAAATTTTTATCTCAAGAACATTTTCCAATGGGCTATATAAATGGGGGAGAATGGAAGTTATACCCCTAGGAGTGGTCAACATCCTTCAAGCCAAGCTTCATGACCCTCGGTCCATCGAGATGTGTATAGGTGATGAGAAGAGCGGAGACCACTCTCGACTTGGGCATAATAGATGGGCTCTTTGTTCATTATAGACCCCCACTATAAAATTGTATATCTACAATCCTAAGAACCATTTGTAAACTATTAGCTTAAAGAGGTGCAATGTACACGTATCAATGTGTGAAGTTACTCACTATGTACTAACCTTTGTTGAGGTGACTAACATTCCTTGTTAGGATCTTTTCCTTTCAAGGTGAGAAGTGTCAAGGTGGTACATGACCTTGGAATACTCTACTAACCCATTTATTGGATGGTATTCTAGAGTGAGCCTACTTTAAGCTAATAATCTTGATCTACCACTAAAATAGGTTGTGTATTTATGATGTGTTTTCATTATTAAATTTACCTATGATACCAATTAGTATGGTTTTTTGAAGAAGGCATATGAAAATATACCAAAAGTCCTTGGGGTCAGTCCTTCATGTTGTTTTGTTGTTTTCTATCAATTTCCTGATCAAAATAAGTTGACATTTAAAACCTCAAAAATTCAAGATCCTAGACATATGTGGGATCAAAATTCAAAAACATGTCTCTAAACACAAATTGGTGTGTCTGACTATCACTTTGTGCCACTTCTATATTCATCTGGATGCATTTTATTTTTTCAAATTGATGTTTTTGCATGCATATCAACATGTTTGTACATCTCGATATATTGGTCTCAAGTTAGTCCCCTGTCAAAAATATTACAGTGACGTGTTTGACTATACCTTAGTGCCACCTTATTTTGTAGGACAATGCATTTAAAAAATTATACAATGTTTATCAAGGGTAGTGCACTACATTTGATTGTGATTCAATGCACTTGTAAAATGACATGTTTTCAGATTGTTAGTCCAAAATAAAAACCTTTCAAAATATCATAATTCTAATGTTTCAACAATATTCTATGTAAAACCATAGACCTATACAAAAAAGACTTGTAGTCATCCTAGATATTCAAAACAAAAACATACAACATTTTCTCATTTGTTCACTCGTCCAAGCTTGAAATCAACAAAGCATGCTAGTGCCAATCTATATCTGGATTCAATTTCATTGTATCCTTTTATATGATATTTCCCATGTAATTATAACTAAATAAAAAATGTCCATCTAATAACATGATATGGTAGAGAATGTAAACAATTCAATTAAACACATATTATTTGAGATTTGGGTAAAGAATGTTTATGTTGTACTATATTACACATATGTTATAGGGAAATGTATGCACTATTATCTATTCTCCATACCTAACATCCATCTAGTCTCTCATATTCCCAATTAGATCATGTTATGAAATTAAATACTATAAAGTTATAATAACCAAGATAGGTTAATTTTATGACATATCTGTTAGGGTTAGAAGGCAGATATCTAATAGTTAAATGCAGATTTGATCAATAAAATAGAGAAATAAAACACACACAAAATTATATTAGAAACAAGACAACACAGAGAATTTAACGTGGTTCACCCAATCCGGGCTACATCCACAAAATTGTAGTCATCCAATGTTTTTATTATCTAGTGCAAAACTTACTACAATCTCACGAATAATCACCTTTTTCTACATGTTGTAACCCCCATCCCAAACCCTTATAACAAAGTTTTTAAAAGCTTCTAGAATTAGTGTTTTACAAAGTCATTCTTTTTATTTTTTGGTGATTTTTTCTTTTTTCAGTGACAACTAGAAAAAAATGGGAGGATACATGCCGGGGTGTTCAGTATAGCATGATCAGTCGCCACATACCAAAAATATCCCACTTGGAGACTAATCAGACTCCACACCAACACAATCTCCCACTTGGAAACTGATCCTAGACAACACAGTTGCACTGACAACTCCCATTAGAAATAAGTACCTTGGACCCTGCTGCTCTATTATACCCGAATTCAACCTTGAAGGCCAACTGAAGCTGAAGAGGAGCTTAGCTTCTCCCTTGTCACTGCCTTCATAAACATATCCACTGGATTGGAATCTATATGTATCTTGTCTAGCTTGACCAGTCCATCCTCCAATATTGACCGAATGAAATGATATCTCAACTATATGTGTTTTGTTTTTTAGTGCAAGGCATAATTCTTTGCAAGATGTATAGCACTTTGGCTCTCTGTAAACAAGTAATTTTTAGCCTGTTGTTTTCCCAACTCTTCCATGAAAATTTACAACCATATCATCTCCTTTTCTACCTCTATTACAACAACATACTCTACCTCCGTGGTGGATAAAGAAACCACCTTTTACAAATGAGAAATCCAACTCACTATTGTCCCACCAACTGTAAATACATAGCCTGTGGTACTCCACCTGGTATCTATATCCCTTGCCAAATATGAGTCAATATAGCCTTTTAAATCAATATTAGAGCCTCCAAAACATAAAAATTTATTGGATGTACCTCTCAAGAACCTAAGAATCCATTTTACAGCATTCCAATGCTCAACACCAGGATGAATCATATACCTACTAACAACTCCTACAACATGTGCAATATTTGGTCTTGTGCATACCATGACATACATTAAACTACTAATAGCTAAAGCATATGGTATGTTGGAAATTTTTTCTTCCTCCTCGTGTCTTTGGACTCATATCCTTAGTCAACTTAACACGACTAGGCAAAGGTGTGCTAGTAGCTTTTGCATTTTCCATGTGAAATCTCTGCAATACCTTCTCAACATAATTAGCCTAAGATAAAAACAATTTTTTTATTTTTCCTATCTCTTGTAATATTCATACCAAGGGTTTTTTTTTGTTGCCCCAAAATCCTTCATAGCAAATGGATTTGCTAACTATTGTTTTAACTCCCTTATGTGATCCATGTTAGACCTTGCTACAAGCATATCATCAACATATAAACATAATATAATTTAGCTATCATCATCTAACCTCTTAAAATAAACACAATTGTCTAAATTACACCGACTATAGCCTTTCTCAGCCATAAAACTATCAAATTTAATATACCATTGTCGAGGTGCTTGCTTCAAGCCATATAGACTTTTCTTCAATCTACACACAAGTTTCTCCTTACCTTTGACCTCAAATCCTTGTGGTTGTTCCATATATATTTCTTCTTCCAAATCACCATGGAGAAAATTTGTTTTAACATCAAGTTGTTCTAAATGCAAATCTTCAGCAACCACAATACTTAAAATAGTACGAATAGAAGTCATTTAACAACAAGAAAAAATATTTCATCAAATTCAATACAATTTTCTGTGCAAATCCCTTTACAACTAATCTAGATTTAAATCTTTTCTTACCTCCATTCTCCTCTTTCGTCCTATAAACCCATTTTTTTGGTAAAGCCTTTTTACTTGCAGGCAACTTGCATAATTCCCAAGTTTTATTTTTTAGCAAGGAGTCCATTTCTTCTTCCATTCAATGCTCCCACTGAACCCTGGTATCCACTTGCATAGCTTTATCATAACATTCTAGTTCACTAGCATTAGTTAATAAAATAGAATACAAAGAGGGAGTAAATATTTCAGAAGGTCTACTTATCCTTGAAGATCGTCTATCATTCACTAGGGTTTGTGGTATTTTTTGTTGTTGTTGTTGTTGTTGTGGAGCATGAGGAACCACTGGAACATTGTTCTTTGGTGTATCATCTAGCACTACATAATCATTTTCTTTCTTCTCATGCTACTACAACTGATCTTTGTACAACACTTTCTCATTGAATATGACATCCTTGCTTCTCACAGCTTGTTTATTTTCAAAATCCCAAAGCCTATAACCAAATTCATCAATGCCATATCCAACAAATATACATTTCTTTGATTTTTCATCAAGGTTGGTTCTATTTTTAGATTCTACATGTTCAAATGCTTCACAACCAAAGGTCTTGAGAAAAGAATAACTCACCTTCTTACCTATCCATGCTTCCTCTGGAATACCACAACCAAAAGGATTAGAGGGACCTCTATTGATTAAATAAATAGCAGTGTTTACAACATTTTCCCACATGTTTAAAGGAAGCCCAACATGCAATCTCATAGTCCATGCATGCTCCATTATTGTTTTTTTCATTCGTTGAACCAGTCCATTTTCCTATGAAGTCCTTGGAACTATTTTCTTCCTACGAATACCATTAGAGGAACAATAATATAAAAAATATTTGCTACAATACTCACCATCATTATCAAATCTGAGACATTTTAGCTTTTTACCTATCTCATTCTCAACCAAGCTTCTCCATTTCTTAAATGTTTCAAATACATCAAATTTCTTCCTAAGGAAATAAATCCATACCTTGTTGCATCATCAATAAAAGTGACATAGTATCAAAAGCCACTGAGAGAAGATGCTTGATCTGGTCCCCATGCATTCGTATGCACAAGCTCCTATTTCCATCTTTCTTTTGCTTCCCATCCTTGAGAAAACTAACTCTTTTTTGTTTTCCATACACACAACTTTCACAAAAATCCATATTAAAACATTTTAGACCTAGTAAAACATTCTTTGAATGAAGTAATTTCATACCTTTTGCACTCATATGCCCAATCTATTATGCCAAAGTGCCGATTCAGAATCCATAGCAACTATCTGATTTTCTGCCTGCTAAACTATAGCAACTGTTCCTGAACATTGATTTTTATCTACAATAGCTAAAGTAGAAGGAACAATATTATTTGTACAAAGATAGAAGGTTCCTACTTTCACACCTTTTGCTACCATTAAGGCACCTTTTGTAACCTTCCAATTTTTATCACTAAATGTAACAACACAACCTTCATCATCTAGTTGCCCTGCTGAAATTAAATTTCTTTTTAACTTTGGAATGTGCCTTACCTCATGTAGTAGCCAATGATTCCCATTATGTAACTTAATCTTCATTCTTCCCTGTCCAACAATCTAATAGGGTTTGTTATCTCCCAAATAAACCAGTCCAAAATCCTCTTAGACATAATCAAGAAAATAAATTCTATGGGGCGTACCATGAAATGTAGCCCCTGAATCTAACACCCAAGAATCATCATCATTATCAAGGGAAATAATCAAAGCATCCTTCGTCATATAATTTATTACTTACCACATTTTCCTCTTTATTGCCTTCCTTTTTGTCTCCTTCTTTACTTACCGAGACCAACAATCTTTTTTTAAATGACCCAGCTTACCATAGTACAACAATCCCTCTTGTCTCTAGATTGGGACCTTTTGTGCTTTGATTTTCCTCGTGACTTCCCATGACTTCCAAAATTGTTTCCTCACTCCTTTGTTCTACCCCTAATTTCTGCATTCAAAACACTACCTGATGTGGATGTTCCACCTGAGCTTTTCCTACGAATTCCCTCGCTCAAAATAACACCAACAACATCATCAAATTTCAATGTATTTGAACCAGAAAAAAAATTACTAACAACCATGACCAAGCTATTCTAGATTTTAGGCAAAGAACACAAAATCAAAAGAGCCCTAACTTCTTCATAAAAGTTCACATTTACATAAGTTAATTGACTGGTAACTATATTATACTCATTTAAATGATCAACAACTGACCCACCTTCTACCATTTTCATATTAAGTAAACGCTTCATGAGAAATACCTTATTTGAAGTGAAAATATTTTCATATAACTTTTTCAGGGTTTCAATCAACTCTTGAGTTGTCTTTGCTATTGTAATATTGAATGCCACCGATTGTGCTAGGAATAAATGAATGGCTCCTAATGCATTTTTGTCTAGAAGATTCCATTCCTCATCACTCATTCCTACTAGTTTCTTGGTTGTTACTTCCAATGGCCTCCATAAATCCTTCTAAAAGAGATAATCCTCCATCTTCATCTTTGATAACTAATAGTTCTACCCATTGAATTTATCTACCTTTAGTTTTCCCTCATCTGCCATTTCTCCCACTTAACCATGAGACTCCCACTCAACCATGAGACTTTCCTTCAAATGATAATCAAACACAACCTGCTTTGATACCACTTGCTAGGGTTAGAAGGAAGATATCTAATAGTTAAATGTAGATTTTTTCAATAAAATATAGAAATAAAATACACATAAAATTATAGTAGAAACACTTGACAACACAAAATTTAATGTGGTTCACTCAATCCGGACTACATCCACAAAACCACAACCATCCAATGATTTTATTATCCAGTGCAAAACTTATTAAAATCTCGTGAATAATCGCCTTTTTCTACATACTATAACCCCCATCCCAACCCCTTATAACAAGCATTTTAGAAGCTTCCAGAATTAGGGTTTTACAAATTCATTCTTTTTCTTTTTCAATGATTTTTCCTTTTTTTTGGTCGTGACGCAAAAAAATGGGAGGATACATGCTGGGGTGTACAATATAGCATGATCAATTGCCACATACCAACAATATCTAAGGCTACCCAATTTTTTCATTAGAAAATTGCATGTTAAATAAATTATCCTTTAACCCACATTATTAGGTTGAATAACCTATCCATCCTTAGGTTACTACATGTTTAATTTTATCTTGCAAGGAATAAAACTACTTCTAGTGATGCAAGGTTACAATACTTATGACATTAATAAAACTAGTTTCCGAACATAAGATTTATGTGTACTTGTGTAGTGTGTATCTTAAATTAGCACAAAATATAACTTGCATAAAGCTCAACTTGCATGAATGATTTAAAATGTAATGTATTAGTTTTTTGAACTTAGCTAATGTCTTGTGCATGGATATATCTAGTGAGAAACTAGTGCTTGTAATAGATTTGTTGAGTAACCAGTCTTTGGAATGATTTTTTGTACATCTAAAGGAAGTATAGGTTACATTTTCTTGGTTTTATTTGAGGTTTAGAAATACAACTATCCTTTCAATATAATGTATGTTAACATTCATAAAAAATAGAAAATGTTAAACTAGGCATGACCATTGACACCATATTAAACTACTATATAATTTTTATTGTGGTGTGTACATTAGATCCTTTCATAAAATTCACCATTAAAATAGCTAGATGTGCCTTCTCCAAAAGGATATATGCTGAGAGAGTCAAACTTTTTTTTTGTATTAATAATAGTATGAATAATCAGGATACATTGTATTCATAAATAGTTACAATATGAGATCAACTATATTCCAATGCTGAGGGAAAACATATAAAAAAAATATCTAGACACCTAAGGTCTCTTAGGCATGTATATGAACATACAAATATAAACATTGTATTCACTTATACATGATACAAAAAGTGTCAAAAAGGAGAAAGGTGATATTACTTAGCTCACATTCTTGCTCTCACTGCATTCTTCCATCATGTTGTAGTTAACCAAAGTATTAATAACATCCATTTCATCACTAGAAAAAGCTTCTTCTATCTCAAAATTTTCATTGGTGAAGAGTTTTGGGGCTCTTTCTTCCTTGTGCTTCTTCCCTATAGCTACTTGCTCATTGAACTCCATTTTTGAATTCCTCCAATTCTTTCATAAAAATCTCCAAGCTTGGCTATCCCTACTACCATGAGTGATCAAAATTGACCTCATTTTGATGGATTAGTACCACTCCAACTCTTATAATTTTCATGAACTTTCTCTTTGAAATCTCCATGGTCGCCACTACCTACAACACAATATTAAAGAGTGTGATTCTTTTGTTTGACTTAGTATATTCCCTCTGAACCCCACTGTCTTTGTTCTTATTTCTTTCCTTCTAGATACAATGCATAATTTTAGATGCCAAGGAAAACAAAAAAATTTAAATATTTACTCATTTTTATCAATGAAAATAAGAATTTCTTTCCAATTTACTTTCTCATTGCTTCTCCATATGTTAAGATCATTACAAAATAAATTCCACACCTCATTAGAAAAATAAATTCAAAGAAAATATGATGTATGGTTTCAGGAACCCTACAAATATTGCACAAATCAATGCCAGTGGTATTCAACTTATAAGGATCTTTTTGCAGTAAAATCAATCACCTAAAATGGGTCTTTTAAGCATCTACCATATTATGCCACATAGAGAAAAATACCTTCTACCATTCAATACTTTCCAGATTGATTTTCTAAATCTTATTTAGGTACTCAATGGGAGTATTAGACCTATTTATTTCTTTATATATGATCTTTGCATTAACCTCATGAAGGGGGGAGGACCCTTCCAAAGGATCTCAATAGGCTTATGAGCCCAATTCCCATTTTTAAGCTTATGAATCTAGTTTTTGCAAGCTTCATTAATGAAAGAATAAGTTCTATAATTAAAATGGGGTAACCCATAGTCCTCTTTTAATTGGTTTCGACCAATTAGATTTCCATCCTTGATGATGTTGTTGAATTTTTTAATACTAACATGATTCCACTTTTTGTAAAGATGACTTAAAGTAATGCTAAAGGCTTCTCATTGTGTTCAAGGTTCCACCATATAGACCTGTTGGGATGGATCAAATTATTGTTGGAACCAGTTACCAAAGGGTAGGTGTAGTTATATGTAATTGACTCCCAAGCCCTCTAGATGCTCTTAAACACCATTGAACTTGCAGGCACTATTGGGTACTTGGTGATGAGAAAATCAACGAAAGGTAGTGATTTCCAAGATTTAGCCAACTTAGGGGCCACTTGAGAAATTTTATTTGTAACCAAGAATTTCCAAAGTTCATTCCCTTCAAGAGCTTTGATGATCCATTTGGCAGCTAGAGCTACAACATGCCTCTTTAGGTCTTTGAGGCCAAGGCTCCCATTAGCCTTCCTCAAGCAACACCAATCCCTTCTGATTGAATGCATCTTCCTTCTACATTTTCCATCTAACCATAGAAAAAATTTAACCCTCTTTTGTAATTCATTAACCTAATAGTTATTGAAGAACCAAAAAGAAGTAAAGTATAGGGTGTAGGAAGACAAGATCTTTTGACAAATACTGCCTATTCTACCCATCCAACTTCTTCTCAATTTTTCCTGTTAACCATAGCCACATATCTTTTAGATTTGGAGAAACAGAGAAGGGGATCCCCAAGTACCTCACTTTCTTTTAGGGACCTCCCCACTTAAGATAAAATTTAACATAACCATTTAGGAGGTGCTTCCAACCAACCTAACAAGATGGAATTTAGTTTAGAGTTTCTAGCTCTAGGGGCCAAACAAAAGAAAATTTATCCATCAAGTTTTTCATGTTTTCTTCTTGCATTTCCATTAAAAATGGTCGTATATCAATAAACCAAATGTTTAGAAGCTCATTTTGATCTAGAATTATTAGGCCCCTCACCCTAGTCTTATTAAAGTTATCTCTTAGTAGGTAATGTAAGGCATCAGAGGCAATAAAAAATAGGGAAGGAGTGATGGGGAAACCTTGTCTGATGGACCTCTCTAATTGGAAGACCTTAGACCTGGAGCCACTCACCTCAACCTATGCAAAGGAATCCTTAAGTAGAGTACCAATCATGTTTGAAAAAAATTGTGGAAACCCAAAGGCTTCAAGGGCCATTTTGAGAAATGACCATTCCACACTATCCTAGGCCTTCTCAAAATCCAACAACTGTAATGTAACATTTTGATGAGACTGTTTAGTCCAATCCAGTGCCTCCCAACTTGTAATCAAATTTCCAAGTATGTATCTACCTTTGATAAACCTAGCTTGGGTGGAATTTATGAACTTAGAGAGGATGCAAAATAACCTCAATTCAAGAAAGTTTGCAAACACCTTGTAGGAGACATTCAAAAAGGTGATAGGTCTCCAATTTTGTATTAGTGTATTATCCCCTTCTTTTGGCAGGAGCTTGACGAGACCTTGGTTGATACTAACTCCCAATGAGTCTTTTGATAGAGCTTCCATGTAAACCTAGTGGATTTCATCACACACCCAATCATTGAAGAATTTATAGAACTCTACAGGGATCCCATCCTCCCCTAGAGAATTATCAATGCTCGTAGAGGAAAGTGATTTTTTGATTTCTTATTTAGTTAAGGGGGAAACTAACATATTGGAATCTTCCTAGGAAATTTTAAGAGGAATGAGAGCTTTTATTTTGCATCTAGCCTCACTCCCATCCCCTCCAATGTGTTTAGACTTAAACATGTCCTTATAGAAAAGAAAGAACTATCTTAGAATCTCATGTTTATTGGCCAAGGTTACGCCATTGTGACAAATATGATTAATTTGTTCCCTCAGACCTTTATCCTCTATATACCTAAAAAATAACTTTGAACCTTTATCACCATTATCTAGCCAATTGAGATTGGATCGTATCTTCATCCCTCTGATTTTTTTTTCTTGGAGTTTCCTTAATGATCTTTTAGCTTTATTTTTACTTTGATATAGTACATCACTATTAGGATCTTCCTGAATCTTAGTTTCAACATCCAGTAGTTCATCTTGGAGAAAATTCTCCTCCCATCTCTGGTCCATTGCCTTATTTTTTCCAATAGATTGAAAGATTATTCTCTGTCTACCCACATTATTATTCCATCTCTCAATTAGGCTAGCACTCCTAAGTAACCAATTGTTGATTCCCCTTAAGGTGTTTATAACTTCAATGCAGTCCTTATCTCTCAACATGCTAGTATTGAGAATGATGTTGTCCTTGACTTTGGGGCATTCCTTAGCACCACTATTTATGGTTATCTTAGCTTGACTGAATGGTGATTAGATAGAATATAGGGGTAGACCAACACCTTGAAGACACCATTGATGAGCTCAAAATTGAAGTAATCACTATTGGCATATAATCTATCTAGCTAATAATAGATCCTTTCACCCCTTTTGAGCATTGCACAAGGTGTACCACACATTGTTGTAGTCATTCTTCTTTCCTTCCAAATGGTCAATGATATTAAGCTTATTTCTTAATCTAAACCAATAATGCCTTTCATTCCCCTTCAAGTCCATGTTGATTCCACCTTTTTTATCTTCCTTAATCTCAATCATATCGAAGTCACCACCTAGGATATAGGGGACATTTAGGAGAGAGGTAAGCCACTTCCAAAGTTATATCCTCCCTAAGTAATCATTAGGAGCATAAATTGAACAAACACCAAATTTGGAACCACCCCTCTCAAAGGTAGCCCACACTGCTCTATTGGAGGGTTACACCCCTAAATTGGTTAAGTAAGGCTTCCACTTATTGGCAATCAGAACAACCACTCCACCTTTTTCCTTATCATTCTTAGAGACAAAATGAACATAGTCACTCCACACAAACTTCATGTTAGTTTCAAGAATAGAACCAACTGCTTTGATTTCTTGTAGAAGGGAAAAGTCCTTATTTTTTTCCAGATTAAGGAACCTTCTAACCACATATTTCCTTTCAGGGGATTCTGATGCTCTAACATTCCAAGAAGTGCAGTTAATCATCATTACGAAAATTATTGGTGTTGGTCTCTTTATTGTTCCTAAAAAACTCAAAGTATTTAGGTGCATTCTCTTCAGTTTCAACTCTTTTGGGGGAAGGGATAGAAAACAATGTACTTGTATTTTCCTATTTCCCTTGATTATCCCCAAGTTTTTCTTGATAATGGCTATAGAACTTCCTTTTCTATGACCTCTTTTCTTGGGTTCTTTAGGAGGGGCATGAGTTTCCTCCTTTCTTGATTCCTTCTCTTCCCCTAGCTTTGAGTTCTTATCCTCAAATGACTCTTTCTCCACAACTAAGGAGATTTTTGGCTTATTGGAAACTATATCTCATGCCCTATCATTGTGAGCTACCACAAGCCTATAAGGGGTTTTCTCATCATCAACATGCCCACTAGGGTCTACAAGTTCAATGGTGGGGTTGGGATTATCAACTACCTTGATAGAGGATCTAGCCTTATCCACCAACCATTTCCTTACCATTTTAGTTAGGGAGTCCAGGCATTCATCTAGGTGTGAAGTGGGAGAACCAACATAGCCCTTTGGGGTGAGACCCCCACGATCCATAGAACCAAGTATACTAGTTTTGCCAACTTTTTAAATTTTTAAATTTTCTTTGTTAGTAATACTTGGAGGATTGTCATAAGTGCCACATTTATCTATGCTAAATTGGATAATGTTACAACCATCCTTCTTAGGAGAGGTCATATTTTTAGCCACACCAACCTCCTCACTGATTGCTAGATTGGAACCACCCTCCTTGCCAAGGTTAGCTTAAGTGAGTAAGTTTTGAATGCCCAAACCACCCTGCTCTTTGGCTTTAAAAGTGGAGACAATTTTCCTAACCAGGGAGGGGTTTTTTCCTACACTAGCATTATTTTGGGGAATACTAATGATACTTTCTTCATTTTATTAGAACACATTCACAAAGGTTTTAATTATTTAAATTTTACTATTAGATTTATTTCTTTCACCTTTACTTCTATTTTCTTCTAGTGCCAATTGATGGGAATTCTTTTTAATAGAGGCAGATCCAACAGACACTTTGGAAGAAACTAACACTAGAGCATAGGGAGGAGGATTGAGGCCAGATTCAAATGGAGGAAAGGAGAAGTGTTGAATGAAAATAGGGGCTATAGGTAGACACATTTGGATGGATCTCAAGGGAGCCTGGAACACCAGTAATAGAGCCAAAGTCAAGGGAAGGAGGGCAAGCCAAAAGTTAGCGGCTGAAGGGGAAGGAAGGGACAAAGAACACATAGAATTAGGTGGGGAAGGAACACCAAGAGCCTAAAAAAAATAGGATAAGTGATGCCAACAACTGCATTGGAGGGGAGATCCACATTTTGGGTCACAAAACCTGGCTTGGGATAAGAATTTCTAGTAGGTTTTTTGATAAGAATTTTTTTTTTGTTGACATGCCCCTCTTTTATATAGAGGTAGAATGTCCCCAATCCACAAAGAACTTCAATCAGACACACATAGAGGATTCCTTCAATTCTTAACCCAAAATTGTTTATTAATCCAACGTCCAGATTAAGCGAGATGAACAACCACACATTCATGTTTGGGAGCATTAGTCTACGTCTATTGATCTGAATAACATTACCAAATGGTTCCATTAGTTTTAGGATGAAGGACCAAAGGTACTAGGGATCCTCTTTTAGTAGAAGCCATCTAGGGCTTGACAGTGCAAGAATTTCCTCACAATTCACCCCATGAGCCCAAGATAAAACCCTAAAAACTAACTTCCCTGTGCTCCATTAAACTTTCCTCGAAACTTTAGTTTACATTTCTTAATATTTAAAGAAAATTTAAAAAAAAATTATGAATAATTTTTCAGAAAGCAATTTAGATATTTAGTTTCTTATTCTAGACAGTGTTAAACCAATTATCAAGGTATTTCCTAGCAATGATGGTGTTAGGGTTAATAGAAGTGAAGAAATCTTCCACCCTAGAAAGCCTACCCCTCTCACAATGAATTGTATTCAACATATTAACATTGGGAACAACTACATTAGTATTTGGAGGGCACATACCTTATGATCCACTTATTCCCAAAATTTCACCTACAACTCAATTTGGTAGAGCTAAAGTAGTTGATTAAATTTAAAGGTGAAAGGTATTCCAACATATTTCTGCTATGTTTAACCATTGCATATCTAAGCTTCAAATAGAGATATTAGTTTTCATTGTGCAATTTTTTCTGATAGATAGAAACTGAATAAAATGACAAGATATTTCTTTCATTCATTTTTTGTAATATTTCATTCATTTTGTAATGGAATATACACAAGATTGCATAAATGTTGTTGTTTCATATATTGAAAGGAAAATAATGATCAAATGTCCCACACAAGTTGTGGGAGTAGCTGAACTAAAGCAACATAGGGATATACCATACATCTGAAGATGGAAGTAGTGAAAAGAGCACATGAAAAGAAACATATCCATCATTACCTGACATAATCTTGTGTGGGTCTTCATTTTCTTTAGCTCCTCCTTGGTCCTGACCTTCAGATGAACCTACATCATGATGAAAAGGGTTGGTTAGAGCTCTAAATATGAACCTCAACATACATCTTATCAATAGAAATATAGAACATTCCTATGATGCTTTAAGTTAGTTGATCAATTATCAGATGCATGCAAGAGAGCCTGAAAATCAAACACCACAAGAGCATTGAGCTTCACTATTTTTTTTTATCTAACATGTTTGTTCACTATGTATGTATAGATGAAATCTTGTTGCTGGATTAATTTCTATTGACATTTCAGCATGTGGTTGAAAAATGGGTTCCCAGAAGGGTTAAGCTTAGCATGCTGCCCCTAAGCCTCATGAGGGTCCGAATGAGATAAGAAAAAACATTTAGATTGCTCAAATAAAAGCATTTTCAGCTTAAGGATTAATTCAAAGTGGCTATAAGAATAACTATCTCATTTCCCATTCATGACAACCAAAGTCAAAGATGCAATGAGGCAACCTTCTACCTTGAAATGGGAGTCACAAATGATCAATGAGCTCATTTAAGATGCCTAAGTAATATGCAAATCAAAATAAGTGCACCATTTTTCTCATTAATATTTTTGTTTTCATACAAATATTTATGTTGTCATTGTTTATCCTTGTTGAATGGTGCTATCATCATGATATTATACATTTTATTGCTGCCATACATCATGATTGTTGTTGTTTATGTTATTAGAAGTAAATACCCTAAAGGTACATCCATCAAGAATTAAGAGGTGATGGAAAATAAGCTCACAATGCCTAGGAGAAAGTATATCAAATGATTGATTTAGGAGCATAAGATGGTAATCATTCCTTCTTCATGACTATAGATGCAAGATATGGTTGACGACTGTCTCAACTAGCATGGTCTTAGTAGCCTTAGTGTGATGTCAGAGTTACAAGAAAGAAGTAAAAGTGTAGATCATCACTGCACATTAAGGAAGCCTCAACATTCATTACATAAGTAGATCTTCAGTGAAAGAAGCGATTGGTAGCCTATAGGCCAATGAAAAATATGGGGAAGCAAAGAGAAAGGTAGATCTACTTTTTCTCTATGAAAGTTAAGTGTGGGATGGTAAACAATGCTCGATGATAGTGCTCATTAAGGAGTACCAAGTGAAGGAAATGAGAAAACAACAATGAAGTAGAATTGATAGAGTCATAACACAAAGGACAAAGAGACTCATCTTCAACAATTTGTGCAATTTATGAAGATCATCATAAATTAGTTTATGCAGAGTTTGAAGGAGGCAATGCCTTTTTCATATAGGACAACATCATCATTATAGAAAGATACAAGAATATTATTCATGGTCACAGTTGCATGATTTTGACATGATTTGATTTTGAAAAGAGCATTCATGGAAGGAGGGTTTGCAGTCATATATTTTGATGCTCCTAAAAAGGAAAACCCATAATGGAGAGAAAAATAAAATGTTTTTCATTTCTTGTACAGAAAATAAACAATATTATCTCCTTTTTATCACATTTGAAGGCAGGGGAATGCATTTCCAACAAATAACAAACTATTATTGTGTATAGGGCTATGGTTTCAAGAAAATAACCCTCAAGTACTTGCAAAAAGGGGTGTAAGGCTGAATCAGGGGTTAAGAATTCTAAGGAGCCATGACCATGGAGGTACAAGAGAAATTTTGAATTTTCATTTAAAACTTAGAAAAGCTTCAAGTGATTTCAAAACCCCTAGATGTTCACATATGAAGCTAAAAGAACTCAAGTTTTACATAGAATAATGCTTAAGGTACCATGAGGTTTTTTTCAAAATAAAATAACTCGGGTTTTGAGGCCACGACCTAAACATTTTGCAAGAATGAACAAGCTTTCAAGAAGAACCTATTTTCATGTTAGCACAATCAACAAAGGGTATACAAAGGACAAGAAATACTATTTGATTGTTTCCAACTATGGCTTGCAGCTGCAAAACCTGAGAGGCCGAAAAGCAAAGATTATGTTCTTTGAGAAATACCCAGAAATGGAGAGGCTACAAAATTTCAAGGATAAAATATATAGCCATACCCATAATGTGTAGAGAAGAAACAAAATACATTCATCATGTTGCCATTATTGAGTGCAAAGTGAGAATTTTATCGATAGAATTAAAATGAGAATGCAAGGTTTGTTTGTTGAAGAACTTACCTAAGCTTTGGTCTATTTCTTCATAAATAAAATACATTCTAATGCTTGCACTAAACATAGAGAAAGTCTTAGCCAAGCATGAGAATGGAAATAGTTTAAGAAATATCAATGTTTGTGGGTGTTAACCTCTAGAAATGCATTAAAATAAGTGAAAATGAATGAAGAACCTTTGAATTTTTGTGCATAGACCTTAACTAGCTCACCTCCACAAGAAATCAATAGAGAATCTTTGAAAAAACTCTCAGACACAACAAAAGAATGAAGGGTTCGAGCTCAAAACCCTAGCTCAATGATGGCGGTATGCAAAGCTAAGTTCTCCAAAAATCGAAGGAAAAATGAATGTGAGAATAATGGAGGTTGAATGGTTTTTTTCTAGGGTTTTCAAAATTTCCTTAAGTTGATCTTGCTTTTTTCCACATTGATTTTAATTTTTATGCCTTCACTAATACCTTAGTGGTATTTTTCCCTTACATATATTTTATATGCCTAAGTCTTGAACACCCTAGGGTCTCTTTATGATTTTTGAATAGAAAACAAGTGATTTGTGCCTTAGTTTGTTTTCTAATTTTTGAAAAAATCAAATACCATGTGAGTCTTAGTTTATTTTCCTTGATTTTTGCAAAATCATCAAAACCAATATTTTCCTTGAATTTTTGCAAAAATCAAATCAAAACACAAGGTCGAGCCTTTCTTTTTTGTAATTTTGAAACTGAAAAAATTGTTAAACAATATTATGACAATGTTTCTATAAATTGCTTTAGTAGTTGTTATTTAAAATGTAGTGAAATAGAGCAAGTATTGAGAGGGGAAATTTCTTATTTCAGTTTGAGTCTCTTTTGTGAAAGCTGGAAAAAACAAGCCAAATGAGGTTTCTATTTCTATTTCAATTAGTTCTGACTTGATTTTTTGAGTCCTCTTAGGTTGAGCTATTCAAGAAAGGAAGTTTCCATATTTTCTCACTTAGTTCTCAGGTAGTTTGGGCCCTATTTTGGAGGTTTTTTCCCTTTGATAAAAAATGACATTTGGGTTACTATTTTGGAGAGCAGTTTAATTAGATTTTTTCCTTCTCACTCTTGGAGGCATATTGGAGATATATATTGGAGAAAAAATAGTTTTTTCTTAGTTTAGATTTGCTTCTTTCTCTCTTGATCACTTGTAGAGAGCTTTGTAAGCCTTGATTTGTACTCAGATTTTCATTTTTTGATAGGACTTGATACTGTGATATTTTGTGGGCTTGTGTTTATGGGTTCCACTATCTATGTATGTTTGAAGGCTTCGAGAAACAAGGCAACGTGGAGAATGTTGGGGAAAGGGGTTCATTTGAAACGACCGGCAGGAGGTGCATAAGCATAAAAAAATGTTTCCCATATTGTTTCATTCGATTTTCCATAAGGTGTTGTTGATTATAGTTTTGTTGTTGAAGCTATATTATTACATTTTGGAGAAGGTGTTGTTGGAAAGTCTGTATTTTTTCAATTTTGAAGGATATTGTGTTGAGAAAGGACTATTTTTTGTATGGGTTTGATACTATCAACTTTCGTAGGGTTTGTGTTTAATGTTTGTGTTTGGTGGCTATGTTTGTAATGAAATTAAATTGTAGAGGATATTGAGTTTTTGTTGATTGAACATATTGTATAGCTTGGCTTATATTGTGGCTTTCTGCATGTGGGTGGCTGTACAAAGTGATGTCATTTGATTTATGTATTTCATTTTTTTTTTGGTTGCAACAGATAAAATAATAATTAATGATGTTGATTCTATGTTCAAAAGTCTATATTTTTTCAATTTGAGGGGAGACTATCTTGAGAAATGGGCTTTTTTTGTATAGGTTTGTTAGTGTGAAGCTTCGTAGTGTTTGTGTTTAATGCTTGCGTTTTGTGGCTATGTATCCAACAAAATTAAATTGTAGAGGATATGGAGTTGTCGTGGATTGTTATTGTATAACTCAGCCTATATTGTGGCTTTTTGCATGTGGGTGGGTGTAGAAAGTAATGTTGTTTGATTTATGGTTTTGTTTTCTACTTATGGTTACAACAAAATAAAATAATTATTTTTTTTGATTCTATGTTTTCTTACATTAGGTATTATTGATTTATTTTGTCAGTCTTAGGCTATACTGGGTATATTTTAGTATCAATATATATATATGTAACATTAAAATTGTTAAGGTTATGGGAGTTTTGGTGGATTCTATTTGTATACCTTGTTCTATATTATGGTTTTTCACATGTGGGTGGTTGTTGAAAGTAATGTTGTTTGATTTATGGCTTTAGTATTATGGTTATGGTTGGAACAAAATAAAATAATTAATAGTGTTATCTTGTATGTTTGGTTGCATTAGGTATTATTAATTATTGTTGTCTGCCTTAGGGTATATTGCGTATATTTTAATATCAATATATATAGGTAAGATTAAGATTGATAAGGTTATGGAGTTTTGGTCGATTCTTATTGTATAGCTCAGGCTATATTGTTGCTTTCTGGATCTGGGTGGCTATTGAGACCAATGTTGTTTGGTTTATGGCTTTCGTTTTCTGGTTATGGCTGGAAGAGAATAAAATAATTAATGTTGTTGATTTTATGTTTGGTTACATTATGTTGGTTGCTTTATTTCTTGTGGTTTGTGGTTATGGTTGCAATGGAATAAAATAGTCAATCCATTGGGCATTGTCAATTATAGTTGTGTTGTGTAAGCTATATTGTTTAATTTTGGAGAAGGTGTTGTTGAAATGAGTGTTATTTTTCCTATTTCTGAGGAGATTGTGTTGAGAAAGGAGTGTTTTTTGTATGGGTTTGTTACTGTCAATTTTCATAGAGTTTGTGTTGAATGTTTGCATTTTGTGGCTATGTTTGCAATGGAATAAAATTATAGAGGATATGGCATTTTTGACGATTGTTATTGTATAGGTACGTGTATATTGCGGCTTTATGCATGTGTGTGGCTATAAAGAGTAATGTTGTTTGATTTATGGGTTTCGTTTTTTGGTTATTCTTGGAAAAGAATAAATAATTAATGTTGTTGATTCTATCTTTGGTTACATTAGGTATTATTGATTATTATTTTCTATCTTAGGCTATATCGGGTATATTTTAATATCAATATATATATGTAACATTAAAAATGTTAAGGGTATGGAGTTTGGGTTGATACTTATAAAATAATTAATGGTGTTGATTCTATGTTTGGTTGCATTAGGTATTGTTAATTATTGTTTTGTTCCTTAAGATATGTTGGGTATATTTTAATATGTATATATTTATGTATATATATAGATATATATGTATAGATATGTACATGTATCTATATATATATATATTAATTTTCGGTAGGTCTCTCTTTATGACTTGCAATGGAGAAAAATGCTTGACCTTATGTAGTTATCGTTGATTGTAACTGTGTTGATTTTCCATAAGGTACTGTTGATTGTTTCAAATATGTTGTATGATTTTTGTTATCTAGCAAACAACATTAATTATTTCATTATTTTATTGTGTTCCAACAAGAACTAGAAAATGAAAACTGCTATGTTTTTTGTTGAATTTCCCCATCCGGGGTACCATTAAAACCAATATTGATTGATTTAGGGTTCATATTCTCATGGTGTTGTATTGCATAAGGGGTTGTTCATTATTGTTGGTTGAGTTAGGTTAACGTTGTTTCATTTATGGTTTTCGTTATCTGGCTATGGTTGGAAGAGAATAAAATAATTAGTGTTTTCCATTCTATGTTTGGTTACATTAGGTATTATTGATTATTGTTCCTTAGCTTTGGCTATACTTGTGTCAACTTTGCTGGGAATTTTTGTCAACCTCACCATTTTTCCCTCTTTTCCTGGTGTCGAGGCAGACTTGACAGATGGGGTATAGTTTGGTCAGGATTTTTGTCATCCCTACTGGTATATATATATATATATATATATATATATATATATATATATATATATATATATACAAATTTGTATACATATATACATATCACAAACCACACCTTTTGGAACCATTGATTAATGCAAAAAAACACAAGATAACCTTCAATAGTTGGGATTTTTGTCAGCCTTCTGGTATATATGTGTGTGTGTGTGTATATATATGTATGTATGTATATATATATATACATATATATACACATATGTATACATATATACATGTATATACAGTTAAAAGAACACCAGACAAATATTGTAGACCAAACCTTTTGGAACCATTGATACATGGAAAAAAACACAAGATCTCCTTCAACCAACTTCACTAAAATTGCATAGCATCCAATGCACTTCCAGCTTCATAAAAGCTTTCCCTCTATGCTCATAGCAACCTTCAATAGCAACATAAACCTCATAATGACACCAAACAATATGGTATCAATAACTATATAGAAATTTGTTTCATTTTCCAAGGACTTTAAAATAGATGTTAGTTGCACCAACACCACTACACGGGAACCATACAACAATCAATGCTAATGACATTTCGCTAGCCTCCCCTACACGACTTTCATTTCACCAGACTCCTCTATTGTCGTGACAAACGTCTGCCACCTTTTATAGGACAACGGAGTCCCAAGTCCAGCCACCTTCACATAGGTTCCACAGCCAGTGAATGAACTTGCACCTTGACAGAATCTTGCCATCCTTGGTCATAGCTGCCATGAACAACAACAAAGAGTCTCAGAATGACACAAAACAATACATTACTGATAACTCCAACAACATAAAAGATTAACTATTTTTGAACCATTCATAGCAAACTGAAGCCATAAATGGAACAATATAACCAGCTGTTAATGACATGCGAAATACCACAAAAGTATATATTATTTCCAAAAAAAATTGACACAATGAAAGAATATTTTTTCCAAGAACAACCCAAATTAGATGCACCTCTACCTGCTTCCTTCAATAATAGACCTTCATGCTTGCTATCTTTCTCCTTTGTTCTTTCTTGTGAACCTACCAAAGAACACCACAAAATTATTGCATCCCAGAGGTTTTGGAACCATCGATGCATGCAAAAAAAATAGTAGACATAACATTAACTATTTCATTGCATTAAAAAAAATATAACATCCACGTGACTTCACATAGATTTCACAGCTCACGAACGTAGTTGCAGCTTAACAAAAACTTGCCATCCTCAGTCACAACTATGTTTAATAGCAACATAGACGCAAAGAATGCCAACCAACAATATGTGCTTGCTCACTACATAGATATATGTTTTTACAAACATGTCTATGTATACATAGCTTAACTGGGATGAGGAAGAACAAGGAAAGGGCTAGTGTCGTAAATGGAAGCCATAAATGAAACATAATAGCCTCACCATTTTTGCCTCTTTTCCTAGCATTGGGGAAGACTTGGTGGATGGGGTATAGTTTGGTCAGGATTTTCATCAGCCCTGCCAGTATATATATATATATACACACACATTTGTATACATATATACATATCATAGACCACACAATTTGGAACCATCAATTAATTTAAAAAAACACAAGATAACCTTCAATGGTGGGGATTTTCGTCAGCCTTGCCAGTATTTATGTATATATATATGCATATGTAATGCCCCGCCACGCAACCCTAGAGGAAGTTGCAATCCACTACTTAAACGTACCAAATTTTTTTTGTTTAAGTACAAATAACATGAAAGATGAATACATATTGCCAACAACCTCTAAGGCCATGAGACAAGGATCACTTAAAAACCCAACATCAAATAACATTAACATAAACTGAAACATTATGCACTTAAGGAAATGAGACAACATACATTCCATGCAAGATAAATTACAACAAGGATAATAAATACCTCAAGATTCTAATTTAACATTTAAACAATAAGGTTACATCACTCATTCCCCGAATGAGGTAAATCCAACCAAATGATTACATATTACAAATTCCACCTCAATAACAACTGAGGGGTAATAAAATACAATAAGAACTGAGAGAACAAGGCATGAGAAGAACTGATTCCCACAAGCTCTCCAACTGGAAATCACGAACGCACGAACAAGAAGAAGAACCAACGGAACAAGATTGCACGCCACCCGACCACGTGGAACCCAAAGGCCCCACTCCCTCCGTGCTAGGAGATAGTAACAAGGACTTCCTAGACAAGACCATCCACCTCTAGACACAAGCTAGCACACTGAACTGAAATGAGATCAAAACCCACATTACTTAACACAATGGTTACAATGCTTCCAGAGTACAAAATCGAGTACCATCACTGTACAAAATAAACCAACGGTACAATACCATACCGACTGTTGTCATAGGAGGAGTGTCATCGTAAAGGTTGCATGGGATCTCTTGGCTAGTCTTCCTAGGTCCCGGCCCCACTCTAGGGATATCCTGGAAACCTCAACTGACTCCCGGCCCCACATGCATACCAGAGCGGAATCGATTATCTCTCGTAAAGATGAGATAACAATCTTGCCATTCCAGGCCTTCCCGACTCATCTCAAGTCTCGTACAAGCCCTTGAGCCAATGAGCGAGGCTAAATTATCTTATTAATGTTCAAAGCTACTCTCTCCCTAGTAAGTTAATTTAATTTTCACTTAATTAACTGACTCTCACACGAGTTATCCTGGTACCACTTTGGGCCCGGTGCTCGTTGAAAGCCACTCCCCTATCGACAACACAAAACTCAACCACATGCCAAGGGTAGACAATGCACTAACACTTAACTCAAAAAATCAAACACCTCAACAGGTAACACATCACTACGGATGTCCAAAACTGAAACCAAAACGTGCACTACCCAAGGCTAACACAAGGTTGACTAACATAAAGAAACCCACATAACAACTGAAAACTCGACTCAACCATGAATCACAAGGTCACACAACCCGTTCAAAGAACCAGGTAACCACTTAAGCTTAACTCACACATAATCCAAGATAGCTAAAGTAAAACATAAGAGACATAGCATCCTCTCAAGAAACACTGCTGGAAGACTTACATGATCAACAAGAAATGACTAAAGTCAACAATCATACACTCATGAATAACCACCCATACCAATAAATGAACCCATATCAGGAAGATTCGCAAAACATTCACTCTCCTTCCTCAACATCGAAGGCGAACAATTAACATTGAAAACATTTCAGACAAATAGGTAAGCTAATGTTCGGATTTCTTAAATCCATTCAAACACAGATCTCGTGACTTGCAATTATCCAATCGATGGATCCCATTTCTTTCACGACATTGGAATATATAAAGAACAGATCATTTACTCTAAATTTCGTAACCATATTCATAATCAAACACTTTAATGATGCAACTTCTGGTTAAAATTTAAATCCACCGTTCTCTCTAAGTTTTACTAACATATTCAAACTCAAGGTATTTTAATAAATAACATTTAAATTAAATCACTTAATCCATTTTGCAACATAGGTTACTCCATCAACTAAAATCAATATTCAAATAAAACAAAAGATTTTCTAAACTCCACTCTTGCCGCTAAAGCACGACGATAATCGTCTTAATACGTTTGGATTATGATACCCCTAACGCATCCAATTGGAATAAACTACCACTGCGAAATCCATACAATTAAATATAAAAGCATAATGACAGGTTGAATACAACAAATATTCAAGTTTGAATATACCTTCATATACAATTATATTTGATTTAAACAACTACTATTTTAACAAATAATTAAAACACTCAATATTTAAAAATATAACAATTAATTTATCTAAATTTTAATTACTCATCTTTTGAAAAAAAAACCATATGATTAACATATAATCTAAAATACATTTTAATTTATACAAAAATTTCATTAATTTATTATATATTAAATATATTATATTTTATATAATATATAATATTAAACATTATAAATATTATATAAAATATAATATAAAATAAAATTTATAAGATTTAATTTGAATTAAAAAGAAATTTTTGAATTTAGAAGAGGGCATAGGAAAAAGGGCCGAAGCCCAGGGCTCACAGCCCCTGCCTCCCGCCGGGCGGCGGTGGCCGTGTGCAGGGCACACAGCACCACCTCCCTGCGGGCGGCGGTGGCTGTGTGTGAACACACATCCCGCCCCCCGCCGGGCGGCGACGGCTGTGTGTTATCACACAGCCCGCCCCCCTGCGGGCGGCGGTGGCTGTGTGTGAACACATAGCCCACGCCTCCCCTGCGGGCGGCGGCCGCGGTGGCGGCGGTGGTGGGGGTTGACCTCCCAAACCACCCCAAAATCAAATACAAATTTTATATTAATTTAATTCCTACGTTTTTTTTCCAGAACGAAAAAAAAATGAAACTCAACAAAATAAAAGAAGTATTTTCTGGGTTATACCCACATCTTAAAATTTCGAAAATAACAATTATATTGTATATCTATTTGTGGGTATTTCCATATATGAATATATATGGGTATATTCACAAATATACATACCCAAATTTTGATTCCAAGCACATATTGCAAAACTAATCTAAACCCAATTCAAGAAACTAAAACTTATTTCCAAACAACAAAATAGGTTTTCCAAAATCTAGATTTAACATTGGGTTTTCTTGGATTTTCTTTTTGGTTTCAAAATCCATTTACAACTTTGCAAATTGATAAGCTTTTCCATGACTTTTTTATTGAATCTAAAACTATGTTTTAATCATTCAAATGAGCAAGAAGAGGAAGGGAGAAAAAGGTAGAACCTTATGTTTTCTCCAAAGTTTGCAAGCTTCCACCATGGAGATTTCCAAGCACTCCTTCAACTCCACCATCTTAGCCTCCTCCAAGCCTCTCCACCCAAATTTTCAAAACCAAGAAATCCATGGAGAGGTTGAAAGAAAACCCTAAAACAAAATATATCCTTTTTTCCAAACTCCCCAAATTCACATTCAAATTCAATTTCTAATTCAAATTCTAATTCTAATTAAATTAAAAATGCAAATGCAACTCACTTTCAAATTCACACTAAATTAAATTTCAAAATCATATTCTACTCTTCACAAATATCTTTTCCCAAAAGAGTCAACTATTTCAGAAAATATCCTTTTTACCCCAAAGTCTTGCATAAGAAAACATTTGAATTTTTTTAATAACTTTAAACCATTTCTAATTCCAATTTGAATTCAAATATTTTAGCACTTTACATTCAACAAAAGAATTAAATCTTTTACACTTTCAATTCAAAAGGGATAATTTAGCTAATTCACACACAATTAATTTAAATTATCAATAAAATAAATCTAATTCCAAATTAGATTATTTTATTAATTCAATTAAATTAATTAATTAATCACTAATTTTCCAATATCTCAATAGGACAAAACATTCATTTATAATTTCCAAAAGCTATTTAATCACTTTTAGCCTGCAACTAAACACATTTAATCATTAATCAAACTACACAAGTCATTTAATAATCTTTAAATTTGCAATTAAATAAACACTCACGGGGAACTGACCAAGTTAAAACAACTGACCCCGACGACAAACCAACAACATGCTATGACTAGGGTGACGACCTGGTTCGAAAAACCTAGCTACTATCTCCCAATTAATTTTTGTTGGTCAATGGACACGCTCAGACCTGGAAACCAGGTGGAGTCGATGTCATGTACCTGCCAACCTGCAACAAAGAGCATGTCGAACGTGCATATATACATAATATGATCAGACACACCGTGAAGAGGAGATCTCAGAATCGTAGGGCACTCGCAAGCGAGTGATACAACCCCGTCCCCTTCACTAATACAATATCACTAACTGACAAAGCTAACATTATTAACATAATCAAAGCATAAAGCATCATTAATTCACATGTTAACATGATCGAAGCATAACATAGGAAAACATTGCCTGATTAACATAGCACAAAAAGGAGGGGTGTTACAGCATATGTATATATATATGTATATATGTATATATATGTGTATATATATATATGTATATATATATATGTATATAAACCTTTTGGAACCATTGATACATGCAAAAAAAACAATCTCCTTCAACTAGCTTCACTAAAATTGCACAACATTCAATGCACTTGTAGCTACACAAAAACTTGCCCTCTGTGTTCATAGCCACCTTCAACCACAACATAAACCTCAGAATGACACCAAACAATATGGTATCAATAACTGTAGAGACATTTTTTTTTGTTTTCCAAGGACTTTAAAATAGATGATGCTTGCACCAGGACCACTACATGGGAACCATACAACAATCAATGATAATGATGTTTCCCTGACCTCCCCTACACTTTTGTCATTTCACAAAACTCCTCTATCATCGCGAAAAAATTCCCACCACATTTGACACAACAACAGAGTCCCAAGTCCAACCACCTTCACATAGGTTCCACAGCCAGTGAATGGACTTGCACCTTGACATAATCTTTCCATCCGTGGTCATAGCTACCTTGAACAACAACAAATAGTCTTAGAATGACACAAAACAATACATTACCGGTAACTCCTGTAACACAACAGATTAACTATTTTTGAGCCTTTCGTAGTGAATCAAATCCATAAATGGAACAATATAATCAACTATTAGTGACATACGAAAACCCAAAAAAGTAAGCAGTCTTTCCAACAACAATCGACAGAATGAAAGAATTTTTTTCCCAAGAATAACCTAGATTAGATGTACCTCTACCCACTTCCTTCAATAACATGCCTTCATGCTTCTTGTCTTTTTCCTTCATTCTTTCTTGTGAACCTATCAAAGAACACCACAAAATTATTGCATCCCAGAGATTTTGGAAGTATTGATGCTTGCAAAAAAAATAGTAGACATAACATTTACTATTTAATTGCATTAAAAATAGAAGATAACATTCACGCGACTTCACACAGATTTCACAGCTCATGATTGTAGTTGTAGCTTAACATAAAATTGACATCCTCAGTCACAACTATGTTTAATAGCAACATAGATGCAAAGAATGCCAACCAATAATATGTGCTTTCTCACTACATAGATATCTATTTTTACGAACATATGTATGTATACACAACTTGAATGGGATGAGGAAGAACAAGGTAAGGGTTGGTGTTGTAAATGGAAGCCATAAATGAAACAAAATAGCCTCACCATTTTTCCCTTTTTTCCTAGTGTCGGGGCAGACTTGGTAGATGGGGTATAGTTTGGTCAGGATTTTCGTCAGCCCTACTGGTATATAAATAAATAAATAAATAAATAAATATGTATATATGTATGTATGTATATATATATGTATATATATATACAACATTTGTATACATATGTATTAATGCCAAAAAACACAAGATAACCTTCAATGGTTAGGATTTTTGTCAGCCCTTCTGGTATATATATATATATATATACATATATATATATATGTATATATATATATATATATTTACATATGCATATATATATATATATGTATATACATATATATATATATATATATATATGTATATAAACATTTTGGAACTATTGATACATCCAAAAAAACATAAGATCTCCTTCAACCAGGTTCACTAAAGTTGCACAGCATTCAACGCACTTTCATCTTCAGAAAAGCTTTCCCTCCGCGCTCATAGCCACCTTCAGCAACAACATAAATCTCAAAAAGACATCAAACAATATGGTATTGATAATTGTACAAACATTTGTTTTGATGTTACTTGCACCAAGACCACTACACGGGAACCATACAACAATCAATTCTCATGACATTTCATTGGCCTCCCCTACACTTCTATCATTTTTCTAGACTCCTCTATTGTCACAAAAAATGCTCACCACCTTTGACACGACAACGGAGTCCCAAGTCCAGCCACCTTCACATAGGTTCCACAGCCAGTGAATGGACTTGCATCTTGACATAATCTTGCCATCCTTGGTCATAGCTACCTTGAATAGCAACAAAGAGTCTGAAAATAAAATAGAACAATACATTACCGGTAACTCCAAAAACACAACATATTAACTATTTTTGAGCCATTCGCAGCGAATCAAATCCATAAATGGAACAATATAACCAGCTGTTAGTGACATGCAAAAACCCAAAAAAGTATAGTCTTGCCAACAACAATTGACACAATGAAAGAATATTTTTCCCAAGAATAACCCAAATTAGATGCACCTATACCCATTTCCTTCAATAACAGGCCTTCATACTTGTATTTTTCCTTCGTTCTTTCTTGTGAACCTGCCAAAGAACACCATAGAATTATTTGCACCCTAGAGCTTTCGGAATCATCGATGCATGCAAAAAAGATAGTAGACATAACATTAACTATTCAGCTCGAAGCGGAGAAGAATACCAATGTGAAGGATAACACACACAAGGACAGCACAATTGAAAATGATATTGAAAAAATTAAAGGAACCATGAAAAAAATTGCTGATCAAAATTGTAGAATTGCCAGACATAACTCTGTCATCATCAAAGCCATGTCTGAAAGACTAGAGAAAACCCAGAAGAGAGCTCTGATTGTCGACCTTGATCAGGAGAAAGACCAGGATGAGGAAGTAGGGATCTCTAAACGAACCAGATCAAGCACGAAAAGAAAAACCCTGACCACCCCAAATATGACTCAGATCTTTATGGAGGGGGTTCAGGATATGATGGACCTAGAAGAGGTTGTGGACGAGCTTCTGAAATCTATGAATTAGCTATGGTTGGGACCAGGTTTGTCTATTTGCTGGCCGTTTTATGGTTTTTTTGCGACTTTTTGTGGCTATTTGCTTACACTGGTTTTTATCTTTCTGGCAGCCTTTTTGTTTTTCGGACCTCTATTTTGGTCTTTTCTTGTAATGTTACTTTGCGGTTTCGGGTCCCTGTAAAACCCGTTTATCCCCCTTTTATCAAAAACTATTTCATTGCATTAAAAACACAACATAACATCCACACGACTTCACATAGATTTCATAGCTAATGAATGTATTTGTAGCTTAATGAAACTTGCCATCCTCAGTCACATCTATGTTTAATAGAAACATAGATGCAAAGAATGCCAACCAATAATATGTGCTCCCTCACTACATAGATATCCATTTTTACAAACATGTGTATGTATACATAGCTTGACTGGGATGAGGAAGAACAAGGCAAGGGCTGGTGTCATAAATGGAAGCCATAAATGAGGCAAAATAGCACACCACAGGTGGGAACATTGAACAATGCTTGACACAAAGCAACATGAACTGCATAACATTAACTATTTTATTGCATTACAACCACTCTATAAAAAAAAAGACATAAATGAAACAATATTGTTATCAACAGTCACTTAGATGACTAGAGGTGGAAAATACTAAAAAACATTGCAAGAAAACCATAGAAAACAACCATACATAATGAGATTTTCATTAGCCTTTCCAGTATATGTATATGTATATATATATATACACATGTATAGATATAGTGGCGTATAGCTTATAAGTTTACTCAGAATATATATATAAATATATATATATATATACATATGCATATATACATATATATACACATTTGTATACATATATACATATATATACACACACATTAAGAGATATAGTGTCAGATAGCTTATAATTTCGCTCAGAATTTTGGTCTTGGCCTCTTGCTTTTCAGGCCTTCCAATCGCTGGTTGGCATCAACAATAATTAATGTATGCTTTGCATGTACTGGCGATGGTCCTAATAAGACCAATGATAAATGGAAGCCATAAATGTAACAATTAAGCCTAACAGAAACAACAACAACGAATAGTCCCTTATGCAAAACAACATGGAGCACATAAAATTAACTATTTTACTGCATTCCAACCATCGCCACAAAACAAAAGACATGAAGGAAACAATATTTTTATCCACACTCACCCAGATGGCCAAACCTACAAAACGCCTAAAAACGACAGTGCCAAATGCATAGAAAAACATACATGCAAAATCTGAACCATAAATCAAACAATATTGTTGCCAACAAAGTAATGCTATCTAGACTTGCTCATATATCTACTTGTGAACATAGTTGTATGTATGTCTCTATTTTCATATGCATATACATAAAAACACATGCATGCAACTCACATTTCCCTATCGTATACAACTTCCTAGTACATATTTTTGTAGATATTCAGTCGCTTGTTGGATATCTATGCATATATGCATACACAATTCAAAATTTACAACTATCTCTGAGATATTCTACACAGAAGCAAAAACACGGCTTCCAACAGTGCCTCGCATACAAAACCCCCAGAACACAAAAATCTCCCAATAACATACTGACTCAAAACCTTCACCATGAAAATGCCAACCCTAAATGAATCAATATTGGTTTCAACTATACGCCAGATGGGGTGATTCACCAAAAAGCATAACACATTAACTATTTTCCATCCATTCACACAAGACCCTTATTGTCTTGAGTTTTATTTTATATTTTACATGTACACATTGCTATCCTTCTCAGATAGCATTTACAAAAAAAATTCCAATATTTTTGGGAAAACCCACAAAAGACAATAGATCTCAATTTTAACATTCACCAAATGTATGTGTGTAGATATATGTATGTATTTGTATATATCTGTACATATATCTATATGTATCTATTCATATTTGTATATATATATATATATACGTATATAAGTGTGTGTATATATGTATGTATGTGTATATCTATGTTTATATATGCATACATATGTATTAATATGTATAGATATGTATAGATATGCATATCTATATATACATATGGGTATGTCCAGGATCATGATGGGCCAAAAAGTGGCAATATGATAGGTATGTGGCTGATGACTATCTTTTTACCCAAAATTAATGAAACAAAAGGGTTTTTAAAGGAGATTCTCAACTTTCCACTGATATAAATTATGCTTTACTTGAATTTAATAAGTAATTATTATTCATTTTCTATTCAAATTACGACTAAAGTCCTGATTGATAGGTTGATTGAAAAATATATATAGCTTTCAAACGGTATCACATTTTCGAATCCAAAACATGCATCACATTCTATGATTTCCATACTATAGGATTAGAAAATAAAAATTGAATTTCATGAGGTTTTGACCAAGTTAGGTGGTCAGGCATCTGAGTTTTATATTTTTAAAAAATAACAGAAAAATCATAATTAATTATTTACTTGGAAAAAATTACAAAAAAATATGCATCGCATCAGGGCATGAGTCCTCTACTTATATCTAGAATCTTATAAAAAAATCTTATCATTTTATTGTGGTTAGGGTGGTCAAACAAACATCTACTTCTTATTTTTTCCCTGAAATTTAAATACCATTGTGCATTGAAATTTCAAATTTTCACCAAATAGATTCTTTTTTTCAAAAAAAAAACCTAGTAGTTCAGAAACTACATTCAATTTGCTATATATTCTAATCTTACATATTTTTGAAATAATATAGATAACTTATTCAAATTTTTAAGTCAAGTTTCCTAACTCTAATTTTTCTAATTTTTTTGCCACTTAAGGTCCTTTTTTTTGCATGATGATCCTGCACATACCCATATGTACATACAACATCCAAAACATTGACTATTTTGTTCTAGTGCAACCATCGACGGTAAATGGAAGCCACAAATCTGGGTTGTTTTCCCCTTGTGAGTTCCTACTTGTGTGGTTTTCCTGTGGTTTGATATATTTTTACATATATATATATATATATGTATATATATGTATGTATATATACATATATGTATAGGTATATGTATATATATATATGAATATATATGCATATATATATATATGTCTATATGTATATATATATGATATATGTATATGTATCTATATATATGCATATATTTATGTATATATCTCTGTATGGATATATGTATATATCTGTATGTATATATATGTGTATATAGCAACCAGAACATTGATTATTTTGTTTTGTTGCAACTATAGATGCTAAATGGAAGCCATAAATGGAACATTATAGCCTAAGGTGGAAATCAACGGAATGAATTCCATAACATTAACTTGTTTAACCCATTGTAACCATTGCCATACAATGCTGAAATTCATAGTTATCCCTATACAAAGGCTTTCGTGTGAAAGGTTGGTCCATATACAACTTATGTGTATACATATATATGTATATAGATATATGTATATATATGTATATATATATGTATATATTAACATGTGTAGTATGTATAGTATGTACATACAGATATGTAGATATTTGTGTATGTAGATATATGTATATGTATGTATATATATACATATATATCTATATATATATATACACATGTATAGTATGTATATTATGTACATACACACATGTAGATATATGCATATGTATATGTATATATATGTGCAGGATCATCATGGAAAAAATAGGCCCTTAAGTAGCAAAAAATTTAGAAAAATCAGTGTTAGGCAACTTGACGTAAAAATTTGAATAAGTTATCTATATGATTTCAAAAATATGTAAGAATAGAATATATAGAAAATTGAATGTAGTTTCTAAACTACTAGGTTTATTTAAAAACAAATAAGATCTATTTGGTGAATATTTGAAATTTCAATGCAGTAGTACTCAAATTTCAGGGAAAAAAAAGAAGTAGGTGTCTGTCTGACCACCCTAACCATAATAAAATGATAATACTTTTTTATAATATTTTATATATAAGTAGAGGACTCATGTCCAGATGTGATGAATTTTTTTTTAATTTTTCTAAATAAATAATTAATTATGAAATTTTATTACAACTTTTAAAAAATATAAAAACTTCATGTATGACCACCAACTTGGTCAAAACTTCATGAAATTTAATTTTTCTTTTTTAATCCTATAGTACATGAAGCATAGAATGTGACACATGTTTTAGATAAAAAAAGAATTTATACCGTTTGAAAGTTATAGATGTTTTTCAATCAACTTATCGATCGGGATAGTCATAATTCTAATAGAAAATGAATAATAATTATTTATTAAATTCAAATTAAAGCATAATTTATATTGGTGGAAAGCTGAGAATCTCCTCCAAAACCCTTTTTCGTTTCATCAATTTTGGGTTAAAAAAATTTGTCAGCCACATACATCCCCTGCAAATACCCATAATATTGCCACTTTTTGGCCCATCATGTTCTTGCATATACCCATATATATGTATATATATATATACACACACACATATATATATGTATATATGTATATATGTATATGTATATACATATATATATGTATATATGTATATATGTATATATATGTATGTATATGTATGTATGTATATATATGTATACAACACAAAAATTTTGGAACCATCGACACATCCAAAAAACACTAGATAGCTTTCAACCACCTTCACAAAAATTGCATAGCGTGTGTATATCTAAATGTATATGTGTATATGTGGACACCATGTATTGTATGTACATACATATATGTATATATATTTATATATATATGTATATCTATGTATATGTGTGGTATGTATAGTATGTACATACACATATCTAGATATATGTATATGTATATGTATATATTATGTATAGTATGCACATACACATATGTAGATATATGTATATGTATATATATCTATATGTATATGTATATGTGTATATATATATAGTTATTTATTAGCCAATAGGCTATTTGTGTCAACTTCACTTGGAATTTTCGTCAGCCTCCTAGATTTTTTGGCTTCAGTAACCACGAAAAAGGTGGCGAAGGTGGTTGTTGGCTACTTTGGGAACTGGGTGGCGTTTGTTGGGCCGCGTGGATAGAGAAGGATGCGGAAATTAAATGTTGGTTTGCACCAACATTAATTGTTGTATGCTTTGTGTGTATTGGGGATCGTTGTAAAAACAATTTCCCTTTAAGACCTTGGGGAACAAAATGAATGTTGGTAAATTTTCAATGAGGCATTGTTTGGTGTCATTTTTTTGTTATACCTGATATGAGATTCGAGAGTGAGGAGGGTTAGCTTATGTGAGGGTGCAAGCTGGATTAAGTTTTGTGTAGCTTCTGTGAATGTGGGTGGGTGTTATTTTGTGTTTTTTGCAAGGGAGGGTGGTTCGAAATGCAAAAGAAATGTGTCGACTATGATATTGTTTTTCCTATTCTTGTGCAAAAAAGTTGGAAAAAAGATGTTTGTTTGAAGCAAGTCGGAAAGGTGCAACAAAATTTATTTTTTTGGCATGGCTTTTAAACTTTGAAACCTATTATGTTTAATTTTTCCTTTTTGTTTGCTCCTTATGGTTGCAATCCAATTAAATAGTCATTTCTATATAGCCTATCTTGAATGTTGTCTTTTGTATTCTTACCCATTGGTTCTCTTATGTATACTTTGGTTGGAATCCTTGCAAGCCTTTTTCATTTTCCAACTTCCTGCATACAAAGGCTAAGGTTGCAAATGGCCTTCCCTTTTAAAAAAATCTAGGCCAAGATTCGTATAAGCCCACACTTTTTTAACACTTGTGGAAAGAGCACATACATCCAGATTGAATTTTCCCTCATTTTCGTACCCGAGAAGGATATGAATTCAAAGATTTTATTGGCTATAATATGTTGTGCTTCCCGAAGCAAGGAATAACTATAGGAAACAAAATATTTGAATTTGTAGCCTTCTCAACCAGTTAAGTGAGGGAAAATGTTGTGTGGATGTCTTGTCTCTTGAATGCTAGTTGGTTTTGAGATTGCTTGTTATATGGTTTGTGTGTGGTTGGAATACTTCTGATTGTAGCTCTTGTTTATCCAATTGTATATAAGCTGTGAGATGTAAGATAAAGCTTCCTTTATACTATACTTAATGTATGGAACACATAAAATGCAAAAAGTAAACAATATTGTTTGCACCCAATGGTGGCTAGACAAAACTCATAAACCAAACCATTTGTAGCAACCTACAAAGCAACAACTAGCAATCTTCTTTTGGAACTAAGATAAGTTTTTTCACAAATACTACATGAACGGTTTTACAAATATGCACCTCTCTCGATTTCCTTCAATTGGACCTCTTCCCACTTGGTTTGTCTTCCCTCTATCCACTGTTGATGGCTTCTTACAGATGAACATAGAACTATCACAATCGACGCCAATGGTAGAAATTTTGTGAAGGTTGTTGGTTGTTATCTTTTTTTCTTTGCATGTGTTGATGGTTGCAAACGGTGTGCATTGTGATAATTCTTATGTATATATATACATATACATATATACATATATATATTCTTACATATATATATATATGTATAATTATATGTGCATAGATATGTATAGACATAGATCTATACATGTATGTCTATATATATATGTACATATAAATATATATACGCATATATGTGTATAAATATATGTATCTATGTATATGTGTCTTTGTATATATATATATGCACAATATGTTGTTGAAAATTGCAGACATTTTCCTTGTTCCTCGAGGGCTTTGAATGCATATGTTCTTGCACCATCATCACTAAACGGAAACCATGCAATGATTAATGTTGATGCCATTTTGCTAGACTTCTTTATCGCTGCACCAAACTCTTTTAAACTTAAAAAAAGAAAATTAGAACAACACCTGTTATATGATGTCAGAGGCTTGAGCACATGTAGGTTGGAAAAAAATCCATCCAATGTTTCTCATGGCTAAATGCTAATTCTTCTTGTTAGGTTGTGTTGTGGAGAAGAACACAAAGTATTTAAGTATATTGCAATGATTTATAAACAAGAAAAGCCACAAATAAGACAATATTATATTTTTTTGTGTGTAGATTTGCATGTAAAACAAAGTAGATGTAAGCAATGTGCATCTCTATTCTTGCCAATGTTTATTGTTTTATTGAAAATAGTTATTTTGTTGAACCTTAACATGACATACTTCAAATGTTATATTTCATATCACTCTTATATAGAACATTGAAGCCTATCTTGCTAATTATTTTCTTTCCTTCATACTGTTGGTGTTTCTATGGGATAAAAGCAGGAATTTGAATATTGAAACAGTGAACTTGGAATAACAAATTGTATGTTAAGTATTATTTGAATCATTGAAGACCTTGTTATTATTAATTGTTTTCTGCCATATTGTTAATGGTCGTGTAAACAAATTAAAAGTTGATGTTGTGTTTTGAAGCCATAGACCTCCTAGCAACCCACCGGTGTTGCAACTCTTCATTCCTAAAGAGAGCAGATAGAGAAATTTTAGTGGTCTCTATCTCTTCTAAGGCTGGGGAACAACCCTCAAGCAACACTCCTGTAAGTGTGTTTTTTTTAGTTTATTGTTGCTCCCAATTTCCTTGTCAGTTTCTCAAGTACACCCAAAAAATCAAAGAAATACTTCATTTACATTAATAATTACTATTATATATGTTCTAACTTATTTATATTTGAACTGTATGTCTTTTTTCCCATTTATTTTATTGGCCTTGTTCGAGTAAGTTAGATCTTAGAGGGAAAAATGTCTTGGTTTGCAAATGTGTCAATATTTTTGTTTATTTTTAGATTTGAGTCATAGTAATAGAGATGTCATTGCTGCCACTATGATGAGTTTAATTACCTTGTAAGCTACAAATGTGAATCCAACCTTAACAATAGATGCACTATGCTCTATAGGTGCTAGGGATGATGTCCCATCTCCAGTGCTCCAACTAATGTATTACCAAAAAATAGGAGGTGATCAAAGCCCAGTTGATTGATACAAAGTCATGCTATCTGATGGATCCCACATGCAGATGGGAACTCTGCCTAGAAAGTATCATGACCTTTTGTTTATAGGCCAATTGAAAATAGGTTTGGTTGTGTGCTTGACAAACTATTTATCTAGAAAGCTATGAGAATCAAGGTTTGATAAACTTGTGCCTTGCTTGTTCTTGTAGTTTTCTTCTACCTTGTTTGTGGGGGCTGCATTTAAAGTATTTAATCTTCATTTCATTCTAGGGAAATTGTCATATTATCCCTAGATGTACATATGAAAGATTACCAGCTAATTGGAAAACATAAATATTTGTTTAGAGATCAAGAAGAACATAAAGTTGGTTGTGAGTCACCCTACCCATCAAAATGAGCCTCCATGTTTGGAATTAATACATCACCAAGGCACCAAGATTCCCCTACAAAAATCAGCTCTATTAAAGGGTTGAATGTTTACCAAACCAGATGGATGATAAAAGGTTGTGTAACAACAAAGAGGGATATGCACCATTATAGCAAGCAAGGTCGTGAGGGGCAGGTATTTAGATTTGATATCATTGATGATGAGGGCACATAAATACATATTACATGCTTTAATGTGATTGAAGACATGCATTACAATAAGGTTGAGGTGGGATGTACTTACTATGTGTCAAAGGGATCAATGAGACAAGAAGATAGAAAATTTAATAAGCTGAACAACTAGATGGAAATCATTCTAGATCAAACTTCAATGTTAAAGTCCTGTGATGATGAGACCTTTGTGCTAGAGAAATAATTTTGTTTCACACCATTAAATAAAATTGTAGATTGCACTAATAACAGTTTAATTGACATTATTGGCACTATGGTGCATGTGTGAATGATTTTGACCATACAAAGAAAAGATCAGTCCCAAACAATTTGGAGGACTATTAAACTTAATGATTTGTCAAATTTTTCAATTGATGTTAATTTGTGGGGCTCAGCTTGGGAAGCAAAGCGTAATGAGTTAGAGAGATTGTACACCCCTCGTTCAACTCTCATCCTTGCTGTGAAAAATGCACTTGTTGGGTACTTTAATGGAGTTGTTCTTTACATAGCTGTAGGAACTCTTCTCTATATAACCATGACATTCCAGAGGCACAACCATTGATTGAGAGAGGCTATATTTCTCCACCTACTATCGAGCCCCCTCACCCAGTCCCTTGAAAGGTCACTTTGGAAAATGGGAGAGTCACTATTGCATACATGTTTGACCACTGCCTTGGCTTGTCAGAGACTTTGCAAGCTACTCTCAAGGAAACAATAAAATTTAAAAAAATTAATGCATTCTGTTATGGTGCATGCCCATTGGAGGTGAATGGTAGGTAGTGCAAAAACATGTGTGAACAATCTGACGAAAATAAATGGTTTTTCCCAAATGCCAGAAAATGATAGGTGAATGTGACTTTCAATATTTATTTCAACTAAAGATTGAAGACCACATAGGTGAGCTTTGGGCAACTGCTTTTGATGAGGCTGCAACAAGCCTATTACAAATTTCAGCAAAAGAGCTTTACATTTTGCAATATGAGTCAACCGCTAAAATGAGTGTCGAGTCTGTTATCAATGTTGTAACCTACATGGCATTTTTTTTCATGGTTCTAATCAAAACCCAAACTTATAATTAAGAAAGAAGATTGAGAACAACAATAGTCAAGGTTTCTAAGCCTAACTTTGAAGCTAAGTGCAAGCTATTACTATCAAATGTGTCTGCTATTTCTCCCACGGTTGAGTAGGCTCTGGATTTAGTTGTCATGTTTCCTTTTGAAGACCAAAAGAAGCATATCTTATTGGGACTTTGTATACTTCTCTATATTCATCTTGTTTGGACATTTAGTTTGTTTAATTCCCTCCCACTCCTTGTCATAGCAAAAATACGTTTACTCTCTATTGCTATTTCTTTATTCTCTGTTTCACTAGTTATTTATGAAGACAATGAAGTATAAGTTACAATCTCTAGGTAAAAAATATACAGTTATTTTGTTTTCTATTGATTATGTTTGGTATAATTTCCTTACATTTTAAGTTTATATTTCTAATTTTATTTTGTACTATTTATTTATATAGAGTTTATTTTCTTGCTAGGCGGCCTATTGCTATCTACACTTGCTCATCTATCTACTTGTGCACATAGTTGTGTATATGCCTCCATTTACATATGCATATATATAAATATACATGCATGCAATTGAAATATCCTTGTTTTATACAACTTCCTAGTACACATGTGTCCATATATTGGTTTGTGTGTTAGATATCTATGCATATACGCATACAAAATTCAATATCTACAACTACCTATGATTTGTTCTAAAGAGAATTTTATTTTTATTTTGTTTCCAATGTTCTTAGTGGATAGAGTATACACTCAAAATTGGTCTGGAGAATATTAATTAAACATTGATTATTTAATTAATAAATTTATATTCCTCTACTATATAAATAAATCAAATTTATTTACATAGTTCCTTTCCTCTTAATTCTTCTATTCCAATTCACCTCTTTCACGATTTAATTAAAATGAGCAAGTGTAAATAATTTTTTTATTTTAATTAACTTCCCTCTCACTTAATTCAAATTTTTAAATTTGAATTCCATCACATTTCTACATACTTTTCTCTAACTACCTTCCACCTCACCCTCCAACTCACCATGTGTCACATGAAAATGATTATTATTATTTTCTAATTTGGATAATTATTCTCAAAAATTTAACAAACTTGAGGACACCTGGCCTCATCCTCGAAATGATTCCCTCTTGCACTTGGAAAAATGGTTTTATTAAAGGAAACATTTACCTTGTTTTCTCCATCCTCTTCATTCTTCTCTGTCAGATTCTCTAGATTAAATCTTGATCATTCATGGCTTCCAACTCACCCAATGCCTTGTAAAATTCTATAAATTGAGCCAAATTTATAGCTTTACAAGGAGGAGCAATTGCATAATCTTACTCTACAGAATTTCACTTGAGTTTTTAGAGCTTCATTTGCATTTCAGCTTAGCATTTAGATTAGTAATCAATTTTGATTTAGATCATGGATCCTTTAGGAATTTCATAGTTTAATTTAACATGCAGAATCAATTCTAAATCTCATTAGCATTAGCATAGCTTTCATTTTTTTCCACTTCATATCACTTTGTGCATATTGGCTCATTTTACCATGTCTAGTTATCATTTCATATAGCTGAATCTTTTAATCATGTAGATGTAGGTTTATAATCTGCATTATAGGCAAGTAGGCTACTCATTTATTAGATGACATCTTTAGGATTTGTGTAGGAATAAGATCTGAGAGCATAGATGGCCAGGACATTTAATATTAGAGGAGGATGCGAAGTTTTTAGAGAATTCTACTCTTAAACTATGTTTGATTTAGATAGGTTCTTTAATATAATACTTCCCATATAAGTGTGTTTGTTTTGATATAATTCATGCATATTTTCTAACACCCATAAATTGGAACCCACCATGGGGCCTAGCTCCTATTATTTTAACATTTTCTAGAAGTTTTGTTTTACAAGCTCGGATGTGTAGTTTTCTGGCGCAACCGCGTAATTTTTTGGTGCTCGTGAAAGATTCTCTGGCACTTTTGTAGACTGTTCCGGTGCTTCAAAGGATTTTTATGCTTCTTTCAAGTCATTTAGTGATGCTTTGACCCAATTTTGTGGTGCTTCCCCCCTTTTCAGTGGCTCTTTGACCAGATTATGTGGCCCTTTCATTAATTTTGTTGTGCTTCTATTGTTTTGGTGCTTTTGCTTACTATTCTAGCACTTTTAATTGTTTTTAAATTTTTTCTCGAAGATGAAATCTAATGTTGGATTTTTTATTTTGCAAGTTGTATAAAATGCTATCAAAGATCATGCTAAAACTCTAGAATTCTTGCCAAAGATAATATAGGAGAAACTACTAATGAATTTGATGCAGGGGCTAGATTTTTGTCTTTCCATTCTTGCTTAAATTAGGAACATAGATTAATTAGCAAAGAATGAACACCATGTTTACTACTTGTTTGGAAGGGTAGGCATATTCTCTCTCCTTAACTGGGTGACCAAAAATCCAAAACCCTTCCTTTTCATTTCTTTATGGTTTGTTTTGAATGGTAGGTATATGCTCTCCCCTTTACTGGGTGACCAAAAAGCCAAACCCGTTCTTTAATCTGTGAGTGTGAGTAGGGTATACAACGAGGGTTCTCTCTTTATTCATGCAGAATAAAGAGGATTGAACTATGAGTATACTCTCTCTCTTTTGTTTATCCTAGAGGGCCTGTCTTGGGGAAAAAGTACTCACCCAAGGGAATGACTCAACCGCTAACACTCTAAGGCCAAGAGTATTTCCAGCCAGGATATAAATGTGGATATTGGAGTAAATGTCAATTTCACATAGTTGGTTTTGACCAGAAGGGAAGCAATGGTCTCTTGCCACATTGGGTCAACTCCTACGAATGAAAAGTCCTCACTAGAACCCTTGTTATAGAATTGGCCAAATCCTTTATCTATTTTCTTGGTATAGCACTGGTTGGTGTGAAGGAATCCACATTCTCACAATGTTTAGTAGAGATGATTAGTCTTCCATGGGAGTTTAATGGAGGTTGGAAGCTTGGTTGACCTGAGAAGAGAGTGCAATGTAAGGGGGAGCCCATGTGGCCAAGCTTCTGAATTCATCCACTAAAGATAAGTGCGGTTGGGGTAAAACCCGCATGGAATCCAAGAGAATATATTCTATCACAACCCTAGGGAATGTATGTTGTGCTTGATTGTGCTTGTCAAATTTTTCTCAAAACAAACCTCAAACGAAACCTTACACACTAGAAAAACTACATAAAATTGTGATTCAAAATACATTATCTTGGAATAAACTATCCTTTTACCAAAAAAATTAGAAAAATTAAACAAACTAGAAAAAAACTGTTGCATTCACTAGTTTAGTGCTTTCACTACTTTCTATAGTGCCTTCACCACTTTTTCCAGCATATTCACCCTTTGTTATAGCACTTCCACCCTATTTTCCAGTGCATCTGATCTTTTCTGTGGTGCTTTGACTTCAGCATCCTATGGTGCACCTGAGCCATTATGTGGCATATTGACCCTTTTCTGTGGCACTTACAAGCCATTCTATGGTGTATTTGAGCTTTCCTGTAGTGCTTCTACATTTTTGGCGCTTTTTCCCACTGTAACAGTGCTTCCATTAAAACCCGAAAATAGAGAGCTGAATACCATTCCCATCCATCATTTTGAAACTAGAATTCCAACATTTTTCGAACCCATAACCATTTGCAACCTTGACAAGAGTCTAAACATGGTTTTTACCTAATGGCTTCATGAAAAATTAAAATTTGAAAACCAAAACCCATAACTCTTAGTCCAAAGGAACACCAACAATTTATTTCCATGCTTTATGACTTTAGAGATAGATTTCTCTTCATTTTTTATAGAAAAGCTTCAAAGAACAACCCTAGTTTATACTCATTTTATTATTTCCAAAAATCCAAGGCTATTCCAAAGGTTCGAACATCTTGTTTAGGAGGAAAATTCATTCACCTTTTTCACAATTGCAACCCAAATTTCAAAATATCCTCAAGTTTGGAATTATCCTTTAGAGTCCAAAACTTTGTTGAAATTAACTTATCCAAGTGAAAAATTTTACCTAAGCTTTGATCAAACATCTAAAAGTTCCCATCATCATGAACATCCCAAATTTGATAGTCAAGTTGAGTTTCCCCATCAAGGTTTTTATCCTTCATCTTGGAAACAATACACTTTATATCATATTTTATCACCTTGGTTACATCAATAGAATTCATCATTCTCTTCAACCTAGGTATTTTTCTTGGCACTCTCAAACAATGATCAAAATTTAGCAAACCTTAGTCACTTGTATGCCCATTTTAACAAGGTCCCAAAAACAAAAACTTAAGGACAAAGAAACCAAACCTCCACATACCATGGCCAAACTAGAGGAAAATCCTTTTCATATGATTTCTGCAAAAGAAACATATGAGATAATAGAAGATGTCGAACAAGCAAATCAAGACCCCAATTTCCATAGATTCCTAGAAAAAGTCTTTGAAAAAGACGGGGAGAAATACCTTTTGATGTTAGCCAACAAAGGGGATAAGTTACCTAATGACTTTGATGTTAAAAAATTGAAGAGTATCCCAAAGAAAACTAAAACTGAAATGCTTACTCCTGATCAAATGACTACCGGGTATGTGCAGGATCATGATGGGCCAAAAAGTGGCGATATGATGGGTATGTGTAGGGTATGTGGCTGATGACTTTTTTCTTACCCAAAATTGATGAAAGGAAAAGGGTTTTTAAAGGAGATTCCAAACTTTCCACCAATATAAATTATGCTATAATTTGAATTTAATAAATAATTATTATACATTTTCTATTATAATTATGACTACAGTCCTGATTGATAGTCTAATTGAAAAACATCTATAGCTTTCAAATGGTATCACATTTTTTTGAATCCAAAACATGCGTCACATTTTATGCTTCGCATACTATAGGATTAGAGAAAGAAAAATTGAATTTCATGAAGTTTTGACCAAGTTAAGGTGGCTAGACATACAAGTTTTTATATTTTTAAAAGTTATAATAAAAAATTCATAATTAATTATTTACTTGGAAAAAAATTACAAAAAAATATGCATCACATCCAGACATGAGTCCTCTACTTATATTGAAAATATTATAAAAAATAATTATCTTTTTATTGTGGTTAGGGTGTCGAATGAGACACCTACTTATTTTTACCTAAAATTTAAGTACTCATTTAAATTTCAAATTTTCACCAAATAGATTTTTTCTTTTTTAAATAAACCTAGTAGTTTAGAAACTACATTCAATTTGCTACATATTCTATTCTTACATATTTTTTAAATAATATAGATGACTTATTCAAATTTTTACGTCAAGTTGCCTAACTCTGATTTTTCTAAAAATTTTGCCACTTAAGGGCATATTTTTTCCATGATGACCCTACACATACCCTACCTTGACACATCAAATGCAAAACCTTCAACAACAACTCCAAGATATGCAAGGAGGGACTCCAAAAAGATACTTTTTGCAATACATTTGTCCCTATCCCTTTAATAGAAGGCTAAACATGATACCATTTCCTCAAAATTGTGAATTGCCAAAATATGACAAATATAACAACAAATCAGACCCTATAGACCACGTGCAAGAATTTCAAACAATGAGTCTCAAATTTTCCCATGAAGACACATACTTAATGAGAATATTTCCTCGAGTCTAGGGGGTCATTGCATGGAATGGTTCTCAAAGTTACAATCAGGCATAAAATCCTTCCAAGAACTTGTTAACAGATTCATTGTACAAAATTCCTATAACATTTCACATGAGATAACCATGAAGGACCTTTGTAATACCAAACAAAAATAAGAAGAATATTTTCTTGTATTCCTCCAAAGGTGGAGAAGGTTAGTCGGTCGTTATGATCGTCCCATACCCAAACAAGAAAAGATGGAATTTTTTATCGATAACCTTAATAGTGCAATGAGTTATAGGTTGCAATTGCAATGTCTTCCTAGCTTTTAGAAGATGGTAGAAAATGGTGTCAAAATTGAAGAATCCTTAGTCAAAAGAGGGGTGTTAAAAATTCACAATGAAGTATCAAACAATGCTAGTTCATCTAACCATCATAACAATGAAAAACCCAAGTTTTGGACAAGGAACAAAAAGCCCAATGATGGTAATGTTGAAACACATAATGCCAAAGTGATCTTCAACTTGTTAGGAACCACAACCAAGGTGGATCAAAACATCAATCAAGGAACTAATCAAAATGTCAACTCGTCTAATAACCAAAGTGGTCACAATCAAAGTAACACCCCATAAAAATTTCCACCATAGCAAACACAATCAAATAGTAGAAAATTAACTCCTTTGGGTCAATCACATGAATCTGCATTGAGAGAACTTCTTGAAAATAATCTCATAACACCTCCTGACACTCGAGGATTCAAACCCAAAGTAAAATTGTCATGGTGGAATGATTCCCATTACTATGAATTTCATCGATGCAAAGGTCACCTAATCAATAGTTGCATGCAATTGAAACATAAAATACAAGACTTGATAGATGCCAAAATCATACAAATAGAGGGACTCCAAAAAAATGCAGATCATAGAGAATTCAAAAATCCCTTACCGAACTATGAAAAAGGGGAGTCCTCTACGATGAATAAAAAGGAAAAGAAAATTAACTATGTCCATGATATTGTCATAAACCATATCTTAGTGGCAGAAAAACAAATGAATACCATTGAAACTCATGATAGCTAAAACATTACTACAAATGATGGTCTGATCTAGGACATTCCAATTGAAGTAGAACAAGACATCGTTATCCTTGAAAATCAAATCAATGACACCAAACTTGACATGAATGCAAATGATACTCAAATTAATGTCATCTAGATCAATGGGAAACAAGATAGCGTACAAGTGAATGTGACAACAAGAGTACAAGCCAAATATGTCTTAAAAGGAGGTTTATCTAAAACATTTGTAGCATCACCCAATCAATAAAACATAGTGGACCAATTACAAAAGATCCCTGCATAGATATCAATACTAGAATTGCTCAAAATTTCACCTTCCCACAGAGAGATCTTGGAAAAAGTCCTATTGGACACAACAGTGCCAATGAATCTGGAAGTTTGTAAATTCAAAGCCATGGTGGGACATTTAACGACACCACATTTCCTATCCTTTTCCAAAAATGATGATGCACCCATTTCTCATCCCCACAATGTTGCTCTCCATATTGAAGTCTTGATCCATAAACATCATGTCAAACACATCCTAATAGATGGAGGAGCTGACCTGAATATATGTACTTTCAAACTTGTTCGTGCCCTAGGATTTTTTGAGAATGCAATTGATTCAAAGAAAAATATTACAATAAAAGCATATGATGATGAAGAAAGAGCTTGACAAGGGTTAATCATCCTTCCTATTCAAGTGGGACCAATCCAAAAAGATGTAATCTTCCAAGTATTAGAAAAGGTTTTGACCTATAACATACTATTGGGTCGACCATGGATTCATGAGATGCAAGCAATTCCTTCAACATATCACCAGTGTCTGAAATTCCCTTGTGGTGGTCAATAAATTGCCATTTTAGCTAATTCAAATAGTCCCCAGTATTGCAATACCCTGAAATCTATCCAAGATATCTTTGTGCCTCATAATAGAGAAGCTTCCATTCCCACTACTTCCAATGATCAAATCCATTCAAGTTCCTCATCCAAACAATTGGTCATTTCCACAAATAATGACATTCAATCGAGTTCCATGTCTAAATAGTTTGAGAATAAAGAAGAAGCTAATCCATCCACCTCTTCAAATACTAAAACACAATTGAATTCTTTTTCAAAACAATTTGATGAAAATTTCCAAATCAAAGATAAAGGTATTGGTGAATACTTCTTTGAACGGTCCTTGTGTCTTTAACACTTTTCTTCTCCAAAAGATTATGGACAACCCTCTACATCAACACAGCAGACTCCACAACCAATTACCAAATTTGATGGATGGTTCATAAAAGAGAGCACTAGTTTTGATGAAGTAGAACACAAAGACATCCTAAACTGGCTTTATAAAGATGAAGAAGAATCCCAAGTGGTAAATGCAACTATGCAAACAACTAAATATAGAAAAGGTTTTAGTATCTTGGAAAAGATGGGATATGAAGGGAAAGGTCCCATGGGTAAAAGAAAAGAGGGAATCATAGAATCAATTCAACCCATTTTAATCAATCCAAAAGACAAGACTGGACTGGGTTATAAAGAGGATGCAAAAGAAAAGATGGTTGAAAAAATCTTATAGTTACAAGCCAGTGAAGAACATGATACTGATTCCAATGAATATGAGTTGGATTCACTATCGAAAGATTCCTGTCATGAAAGGACATTGATGTAGTACATAAATATGCATCCCTACTCGAAGAAGGACAAGGGTCAGGTTCTAGACTATTTGAATTTGGATCACAACACCTTGATGATTCTAGTGTAGACAGTTCAACTTGAAGTGAAATAGAATATTCAAAAGAGAGTTACCTTCTAGACCTCAATTTTTCTATTAGAAAATCTGAATACATCGCTATCTGAGCCCTTACAATTTCTGATCTTAACCCTTCTAGTGACTACTTACCTTTAGTGCATCCTGAGCTTATAGATTGGGACTTAATTGAGCCATTCAACATCCCTACATTTTTGAATGATGACACCATCATCAATTTCCTCTATGCCAATGATCTCGAAATAGATTCCACCAATGAACATTGTAACAAAAATCCATACAAGAGAGTATCAAATCATCCAGCTGCAGAATGAATAATGCAAGAAATAGATTTGATATTGAAAAACATTCAATGGTAGTACCAGATCTAGAAAAAGTAAAAACAAAGAGCGCATCCAATGGTGAAAACTTCTCTAAGGAATCAAAGGATGGAAGATTTGATACCATCCCAAAACATTTTCAGGAAAGATCAAAAGTCTTGATTGAACCTACACAGTTTGTGAACATCAACAATGCAAAGACAATGAAGAATATACATCTAGTAGCATCACTGACAGATCAAGAAAAGCCAATCTTAAATTTTTCACAGAGAAACAAATAAAATTTTCTTGGTCATATGTTGGCATGCTAGGAATTGATCCTGAACTCATCATGCACCATCTATCATTACATTCAGGAGTGAAACCAGTCAAGCAGAAATTGAGAAAAATGCATCCCCATATCGCCTTATTGGTAAAGGTAGAGTTAAAGAAATTGTTAGATGGATTCATTAGATCCATTGACTATGCCAAGTGGATCTCCAATATAGTACCAGTCTCAAAACCTGACAACAACATTTGCATCTACACAGACTTCCAGGATCTTAACAAAGCTTGTCCTAAGGATGATTTTCCTCTGCCCAATATAGATATCATAGTAGATTTGACGACGAGACATGGCATGCTATCACTAATGAATGGATTTTTTGGGTACAATCAAATAAAAATAGCCCCAAAAGATCAAGATAAAATTTCTTTTACTTTTCCATGGGGAACCTTCTATTGAAATGTTATGCCCTTTGGCTCGAAAAATGGAGGAGCTACCTACCAACGTGCCATGACAACAGTTTTTCATGATATGATGCATACTTTCATGGAAGACTATGTGGATGATTTATTAGCCAAATCATATACCGGGGAAGGAAATATGGAGATCCTAGATAATATTTTCACCAGATTGGATAAATTCAATGTGCAGCTAAATCCCAAGAAATGTGCGTTTGGAGTGATGTCAGCAAAAATCCTAGGTTACATAGTATTAGAAAAAGAAATTGAGGTGGACCCAGCCAAAGTCAAAGCCATTATTGAAATGCAACCACCAAATAACATTAGCCAACTCCATTCTCTACAAGGGAGATTTCATTCAATTCGTAGATTCATTTCATAGCTAGTAGATAGGACCCATCCCTTCACTCATCTATTGCATAAAAATGTGTCCTTCTGATGGGATGAACAATGTGAAGGAGCCTTCAATAATTTGAAACAATATTTAATGAATCTTCCTATCCTAGTACCACCATCAGAAGGGAAGCCACTACTATTATATATTGCTACAATGGAGACATCATTGGGAGCCCTATTAGCACAAGAAGATTCAATAGGAAAAGAACGAGCAGTCTATTACATCAGTAGGATGCTAAATGGCTATGAGATCAACTATACTACCATTGAAAAGGCCTATCTAGTAGTAGTATTTGCTACTCTAAAGCTACGTCACTACATGCTAACTCACGCCATCAAGTTGATAGCCAAAATTGATCCTCTCAAATATCTCCTTAGCAAAGAAAACCTAATAGGGAGATTAGCTAAATGGGTCATGATACTCAGTGAATTTTATATCCAATATGTAGATAGGAAAGCCATAAATGGACTATCAATTGCTAACCAGTTAGCAGAGGTACCATTACCGGATAATAAGCCTTTACACATTGAATTTCCATATGCTGATGTTCTTGCTGTGGCTGCAAAATAATGGACATTGTACTTTGATGGATCACACACCCAACATGGATCAGGAGTTGGAATCCTATTTGTCACTCCACAAGGACATACTATACTAAAATCATACAGACTAATGTTCCCTTGTACCAACAACATGGAAGAGTATGAAGCATTAATCATTGGCATCAAAACAACTGTAGAGTGGAAAGTCCTAGAATTGCAAGTGTATGTGGATTCTCAGTTGGTCAATAACCAAGTCAATGACAATTATCAAAAAAGAGATGAAAAATTGATTCCTTAAAAGAGAATGTTAGACAATTTCAAGAAATATTTTGTGTATATCAAATTTGAGAAAATTTCAAGAGTGGACAATAAAGTCGTTGATGCCATGGCTACTATTGCTTCCTTGTTACAAATTCTAGATATAAGAATCCATTACGAGTTCTTGGTGGAACAACTATTTTCCCCTGCCTATGATGGTACTGAATCCCATGTCATCTATCACCTATCCGATACTAATACCTCAATCTATAGTGAGATTTATGCCTACCTGAAAGATAACACTCTCCCACCTGATTTTTCATGAAACCAAAAACACAATCTCATTCGTCGAGCCACCCGACATACACTTATAGTGGATGTATTATACCAACGAGGTCTAGACAAAACTCTCTTACGATGTCTAGAATGCGATGAGACTGAAATGACTTTACGAGAAGTCCATGAGGGAGTCTGCGGAACACTTTCAAGTCGCTTAACCTTAGCCAAGAAACTTCTTCGATTAGGATATTATTGGCCAACTTTAGAAAAGGAGTCTTTTTAGTTTGTGAAGAAATGTCAAGTTCATGGAAACCTCATCCACACACCAACATAGAAACTTCAACCTTTTTCATCCATGTGGCCCTTTTTTCAATGGGGACTAGATCTTGTGGGTAAAATTCATCCATCATCGTCAAACAGAAATAAGTTTATCATCACAACTACAAAATACTTCACAAATATGATTGAGGTTGTTCCTTTAACCACCATCACTAGAAAGAAGATTTCATCTTTTATCCTCAACTACATCATTTGTAGGTATTGCATTCCTCAATCCATAGTCACTGACAATGGAAGACCATTGAAAAATTAAGACATGCAAAAATTGTGTGAGGAGTTCAATAAACATCGCTTCTCTACACCATATTATCCCGAAGGGAATGGTCAAGCAAAAGCTTCCAACAAGACTATTCTGAACATTTTGAAGAAAACTGTCAATGATACGGGCCGTGATTGGAGTATCTAATTAAACCCTAATTTGTGGTCGTACCACACCAATATTCACACATAGACAAGAGCTACACCATATGTTTTGGTATATGGAGCTGAGACTATTGTACCTATTGATGTCAAAATACCATCACTTTGGGTTTCCTTGAAGGGTATCATCTTTGATGAAGACTATCAGGTCTCCACATTGCAAGAACTATAATTTTTAGATGAGCGGCGCCAACATGTGGTAAATCACTTGAAATCCTACCAACAACATATGTCCATAAGTTACAATCACAAGATCAAACCTAGAACATTCCAAGTTGGTGACTTAATGTTGAAGGAGAACCCCCGTAATTAGCAAGACAAAGAGAAGAAAGGAAAGTTTGAACTAAATTGGTTGGGGCCCTTTATCATTATATCAACTTATGGTTCAGGGGCATACCAGCTATCCACACTAGAAGGAGATCAGTCTAAGGAACCCATGAACAATCTTCATCTTAAGAAATTCTATGCATAGGCCAGTGCATTTGTAAAAGTCCTGAAGAAATCCAAAAACATCAGAAAATGTCCTGAAAAATGGTTACCCTGGTGAAAACTTGGCAAATAGGCATCTTGGTAACAACAAAAAAAATGAAAAAAATGAAAAAATACAAAATAATTAAAAAAGTGGAAAAGATCAACAAAATCATAAAATCCAAAAAAAGTGAAATAAAAGCAAGTGGTGAAAACTTGGAAATAGGTGCTATTTGTGACAGGCTGGCTTCTTACTCTATGGGAACATATGTTGATCGCTAGCTTGGTATCATTACCATCCTCATCCTTCATTTGAGCTACATGTGCATACCTTGTTGCGTCATTCACGTCTCAACTAACTTGTTTCCATTGGAGGAAAAATCCTGACCTCGCTAGGGGAAACAAATCTTGAGCTTAAACCAACAGACAAACAACAAGAAGACAAACACAATGAAAACATTGATCATAGTGAATAAAAACATATAACATCAATCATCATCAGAAATGCACCAAACATCCTTGTCATGTCATAAAATTAAAAAAACTTGTCAAAAATTAGAAAATCCTTAAAAAGGTCCAAAAAAAAAGAGAAGCCAAAAACAGAGTCACCTTGTTGAATTACATTGCCGTAGTTCATTGTAATTAAATGTTTGTTCATATCCTGGTCTTATAAATTGGTTGAGTCGGTTGAACTACGTGGTCTCTACATGTATAATGTAGGCAAGGCTAATTTTTTATCAGCCCCTGAGGCCCCTAGGATAGGTCTTTAAGTTAGGTTCTTGGTCAAAATTTTAGAAAACACCTAAAAATTAGAAAATTTGAAAAACCCAAAAACAACGAAAAATAATAGTTATAAGGATGATGCTATTCTGAATCATGGTTTTAACACTTTCACATGAATGTTCAAAATTGTTTGTATTATGATTGATGTTATCATTTCTCAGGAGCAATTCAAGGATGTCAGAGAACTAGAAAAGCTATGATCGAGAATGATATTTTTCTTGTCTGTTGCCTGTGAGTTAATCATTATTACTGTGATAATCATTATGGGATGTGCTCTACAAAGTATCATTGATGAAATTCTGGATTCACATAGGAAAATAGTTAATTCTTGTCATTTTAAGCAAGGGATGCTCAGGTCATCTTGGTCTAATTATACCTAGATGCTTGTGTTAACTTGCACTATCAAACATCATGGAAGTAGTACTCAAGTCATCATGGTTCAATTTTACCATCGATGCTTGTACTCACTTTCAATATTTTAAAAGGCTCAATGATGACAATAAGCACACTAAATCATTGGGATGTCACTATTACATTGTTAGGATTGCATATCTAGGTTGCATTCATATGGGTCGCTGTAATGGTAATTTATAGATTTTTTTCCAAGGTTGATGTTGTTTCTATCATTAACAGATGGATTACATTAGACATTACCAAAAACATCATTTAGACGCATGAGCATTAGGACATCAATCATAACATTGTCATATCATCTAGGCATTCATGTAGGTCATTAATCATATATTTGCATAACGAAAAATCAAGGAAAAAAAATGCATTGATCATATCATCTTCATCCATATACCTTTAAAAATACATCCTAGGCATGAACATATGTAAAATAATCATTCATTCATTACACACATGCATTAGATCATAATATTTACATTAGATAAATACAAAAGCATAAGTTACCATGCATATCACACATCCATAGGACCATATAAATTCATTCATTATTAGTATCACTCATCTCTGCATTAACATCATCTTGCATACCATACATCATACATCATTGCATCCAAAAAATACAAAAATCAAAATCAAAATCATAACACATATTGCATCCATAACATATAGCATCATCATTGCATAGCATACATGACATAGAAATTAAATGCATCCATCATAATAAATCAACATGCATAAACACATATGATCATCATCATCATTGCATTTATATCTCAAAATTACATCAAATGTACAAGGATATCTGAATGCTAAGAAATACAACATCAAAATGGTGATATCATCAAGAGTCAATGTACACATCATGGCATAGCATAACATGATGAAAAAATATGTAGTGCTGCCTCCCGAAGCTATCAGCATCGTTGAACCTGTACCCCTTGCTGCACTTGAGGGACCCGAACCTGGATCTTTCTAATCCCCTGGTAATGGCTATGTTACACCAATGCTCACTATCCAAGACTGAGATCTGCTGGTCCGAGACCAGGTAAAGCTCTTTCGCTACTTAGTTGGGACCAACTCATGATATCGATCCCTATAAAACTGAAGCTCCTGAGAAGTGTGGTGTATCTCCTTGAAATAATCCACAACTCCCATGGCCATAGCAACCTACTGTAACATCTTTGTAATGGCCTCTGCCTACTCAACCTGTCATCTCATAGCATCTCTTTCTACAGTCAGTGTTATAACCTATCCTTGTGCCTATCCCGGTGCCTATCCCTAACCCTGTAGATCTGCCAACTGCTGTCGGGCAGCATGTCTCTCGCCTATCAAAGTTTGAATCTATCCATGTTCTTGTGAGAGTTGTGTCTACACCTGAGTCAATAGTTGCATCTGCATCTGTAACTGCCCCTGTAACTGTGTCAGTTTCCCCTAAACAATTTGGACCTATGTGTGCAAAGTAGTGATCTGTGATTGCTACTGCTGAGAAGGCAAGTGTATGTGTACCTGTTACTATAATGTTGCAACTAGGGACCGCCTCCTGTAAGGCACTCCAAGATCAAAATCAAGATGGCCATGAGGAAAACCTCCTCCACCTCCTCCATCTCCTCTATCATCATCACCCTTATCTCCACCCTCTCCCTCCTCACCACCTCCATCACCTTTTCCTCGTCTCCATCTGGTTGGTTTGTGCTCATCAAGCCTCGATATCCTCAAAAATAGATGTTGACCACAATATGTTGTGTACTCATCACTCTTGGTACAACCCTCAACTATCTCTGGATGATAGTCCCAGAGCACTAGTTGTAAATGCATGTACTCCTCACACACAACATTATAGGATAACATTGGTGCCCACTCTATGACATCCTATTGCCTACAAACATACAGGGCTGATCCTTGCAACATCCCCTACACTTGACTATACTGTCTTAGTACCCTCAGTAACAAAAATCTCTCAATGATGTATGGAGTCTGCCAAATAAGATACCTGGTTGTCATAAAATAGGGATCCTCTAGATGGTCCTCTGCCCACTACTCGCAATCCACATATGGCTGCTAGATGACTGCATCCAAATCATCGAGAACCCATCACCAATACTCTAGTTTTTCTAGCTTATGCTAGACAACTACGTTGGCATAGTAATAAATTTATGGACTCCGAATGGTCGAAATATATCATTCTCAGGCCGTGTAATCGGAATGTGCTCCCAAGCCCAAATCTAGAGCAATGTAACTCTTTCAGACAAGCTAGCTCCTCCCAGATATACCACCTGGGGCAAATCATGATATAGGTGAGCAAGCATGCATGATCCCCAAGCAAAATGGGTTATGAACTGAACCATCTGCTCCAGTGTAAGCCCCCAACCAACAAAAAACCCCTTTTTCCTCTTGTTGGGACTTAAAAAGCCATCGAAAAATCTCGCAAGAATGGAAGGCAAAGGTACATCACTAGTGAATATATCTAACCATGGCATCCATCATTCAGCAATCTGATCATCATGAAAAAATTGACGTAAAGCATCCATACCTCCCTGCTCAGTCAAATCATCGTTCACAATGTCACCAACCATAGGAATCTGCAGAATCCTATATACATCCTCTAGTGTGACAGTCATCTCTCTAGTAGGTAGATGGAAAGTGTTGTGGTCGCTATGCCACCTCTCCACTAATGCTATCAACAATCCTTGGTTAATCCTAACCCGAGGCATATCAATCAGTGAGGACAAACCACATCTCTCAACAATGTCTTTGTCAGTGTGAGACAATTGTGGTATCATCTCCCATGTCAGCAGAAATTTCTCTCTCAATTGAAGATTATCTAAATCTGTCTCCTATCATTTTGAAAACATCGCAAATCAGCATATCAATCAAATCAAAATCAACAAACCAATCAAACAACAAAATCAATCAACCTATCAATCCTCTCGAGATTTCCATCAAATCTCATAAATATTTTTTCTTTGACTCTCACCTATCATGAGATCAAAACAACATCATCATTAGTGTATCTCACCTATCATGAGGTCACTACATCATCTATCCTATCATCAAAACCTAATTAACAACTAAAAGCGAATAAACATCAAAATTCAAGGAGAAAATAACAAACATCTTCATTATGTCTTGAAAGTGCCAAAATAGATCATGGAGGCACCATTTCAAGTGAATGCACCATTATGTGGCTTGGAGGCGCCATTTCTGGAAGATGTGCCAAAAAATCATGTCAAGGCACCATTTTAATTGAAAGCACCGGAGAAAGGGGAAAAAGTGCCATTTAAACTAAAAGCGTTGGAACAGGGTGCCAAAGCACCAAAGAACCCTCAAATGACCTATGACAAACCTTGAAAGCACCATTAAAAACTTTGGAGGTGCCAAAAATTTTGGCAAAAGCACCACAACTATGGGAAGAAGTGTTGAAATTCCTAATCTAGGTGCCATGAAAAACTTCGAAAGCGCTAAAAGATTTTGAAATTTTAAAATTTAACTTGAAAAACATGCAAAAAAAAGAATCATTTCAAAATCACAAGGGAGTATTCAAAATTCTTATCGGAGATCTATATCCTGTTGGTTGATTATGCTGTCATACCCGCTTGAATCAATGATGCTGCAGAGGGATCACCATGTTGCTTAGAAGCTCCAAAAATGACTTCTCCCTCCAAACAACTTTCAAAATGCAATTAGCAAAAGTGAACTACTTTTTACTTTTTACCTCTTAATAATGGTAATTAAGGGAGTGATTTTGGTGGCATTATTTTATTTTCTTTGAGAGGCAATTAATTGGGGCAGCTTGCAATCTTTCATATCGGGAGATAAATTGCTGGAATAAAATCAAATTAGGATTTTATCATCATCACCATCATAAATCAATTGAAATTTTCAAAAATCATCAAAAATCCTTTTCATCACAAATTTCTCGATTTATCTCCCGAGGGGGCATACAGTTGTAAATCCTCTGAAAACAATATCTGAGGCATTATTAAAATTTTAGTAGCATTGGTAATTTTTTCTTTGAAGTAATGCGTAAACACACCACTTCAAAAAGGGGAAAAATGTATACACTCAAAATTGGTCCGAAGAATATTAATTAAATATTGATTATTTAATTAATAAATTTCTATTCCTTTACTATATAAATAAATCAAATTTATTTACATAGTTCCTTTCCTCTTAATTCTTCTATTCCAATTCACCTCTTTCATGATTTAATTAAAATGAGAAAGTCTAAATAATTTTTTAATTTTAATTAACTTCCCTCTCACCTAATTCAAATTTTTAAATTTGAATTCCATCACATTTCTACATACTTTTCTCTAACTACCTTCCACCTCACCCTCCAACTCACCATTTGTCACATGAAAATGATTATTATTATTTTCTAATTTGGATAATTATTCTCAACAATTTAACAACCTTGAGGACACATAGCTTCATCCTCCAAATGATTCCCTCTTGCACTTGGAAAAATGGTTTTATTAAAGGGAACATTTACCTTGTTTTCTCCATCCTATTCATTCTTCTCCGTCGGATTCTCTAGACTAAATATTGATCACTCATGGCTGCCAACTCACCCAATTCCTTGGAAAATTCTATAAATTGAGCCCAATTTACAGATTTTCAAGGAGGAGCAATTGCACAATCTTACTATGCAGAATTTCACTTGAATTTTTAGAGCTTCATTTGCATTTCAGCTTAGCATTTAGATTAGTAATCAATTTTGATTTAGATCATGGATCCTTTAGGAATTTTATAGTTTAATTCAGCATGTAGAATCAATTCTAAATCTCATTAGCATTAGCATAGATTTCATTGTTTTCCACTTCATATCACTTTGTGCATATTGGCTCATTTCACCACATGTCTAGTTATCATTTCATATAGTTGAATCTTTTAATCATGTAGATTTAGGTTTATAATCTGCATTATAGGAAAGTAGGCTACTTGTTTCTTATATGACATCTTAGGGATTTTTGCAGGAATAAGATCTAAGAGCACAGATGGCCAGGACATTTAAGATTAGAGGAGGATGCAACTTTTTTAGAGAATTTTGTTATTAAACTATGTTTGATTTAGATAGTTTCTTTAATATAATACTTCCCATCTATGTGTGTTTGTTTTGATATAATTCACACATATTTTCTAACACACAGATAGAATATCTTGACAAAGTTCTACGCAGATATACGTGTCGATGATGTTTTTGTCTATATGACTATCATGTCTAGCTAATCATCTAATGCTTACCAAGTGTTCTTCCTATTGCTTTTTGATCCCTAATGATAGTCACATGTTGGATATGGATGTAGTATGCTTCTTGTCTATAATGTTTGTTGTTTATGTTAGGAAGCTAAATCCATAACTTAGTGCTCAACAATGCGTTCTTGAAACTACACCAATCTACCCAATTATTTTTGTGAGTTTTAAATGGAAAGTATTATTACCTATGCAAAGTGACACTTGTTTCTTGTGTGCATGCAAATAAAAAATACCAAGTTCTATAGATTGCATTATTTTCTCCAAGTGAGAGTTGATTATTGTTCTCTGAATTGGGATATATTCTTCCCTTTCTACTTTTATACTATATGTCCTTCACCTTTATTCCATATCTATATAATGTAAAGCTACATATCTTTTTTCCCATTTCTCATTTTACAACTCCATGTCAAATTATAGAAAATGTAAAACGTTCAATTCCATTGAACAGATTCCATCAGATGTAATAGTAGTGCCTTCAACATTCACCAAAGTGGTGCACAATTAATGTTAGTGATTGGGGGTTTGGTCATAGACAATTATGCTCGATAACCTCATACGCTAGACTGGAGAGCATGATTCTTTTTCTATGTGTAGACTCCAACCCATGCCATACACAAGGAAATTCTACATTTTATTTACTTACTTTGTTCTACTGCAAGTCCATTGCCTCTCATTTGTAATTATTTCTATAAGTCTTTATATTTTGTGATTTATTTGTTCTCTACTAATCAAAAAAAAAAATATTCGCAGGCCTTACCATATGATTAGATATTTTATTCACTCATTAGTGGGAAAAACATTGGCCTCACCATTGATCATAGTGGCAAACAATTTATTCCCTTGCTTGGGAGTTTGGTGAGAGCACATGCTACTCCATGAGCCAATATGGTAGGGTGGAAATCGGGCCTTGTTTTGTGTTAGAGTAATAAGTTATTATGCTTAATTAATTACATCACATTGATTAATTAATTAAGTCACTTATTCCTCTTTATTACTTAAGCTAAACTTAGGCACATTAATAATTAATTAATTGATTAATTATTAAGTGTGCACACTAGGGTTTCATTTAGGGTTTCCCTTTTAGGGTTTCTTGATCTCCTTCATAAGGATTGATCACTTTGTAATAATCGATTCTCTTAATGCATTTTTACTGAGAGGTTTACAGAACATCATTTTTGGTTCTTCATGTCTTTTGCATGTAATAGGTGATTGCATGCAGGTGATCTTGGATTCTAACATGGTATCAGAGCTCCAGACCTACAGCTGCCTGTTTGTGATATGAAGATATGGCCTTTCAGTGAGTTTCAAATGCAAGGGTTTCCACAGGCATATTTTTTGCAAGATCTGGGGGTAGCCAATTTTTTGGAGCAGTTTGAGCAGAAACGAAGGTCACCATCAAGGTTCGCAGCAGCCAAAAACCCTAAGAATGCATGTCGTTTCGTCGATTTTGGTGAAGTTGGTCCGGGAGGCAAAAAAAAATTGTCTGAAGGGTCGTATAGCCTCTTCTGCATGCATTCTGAGGCACGTTTTTCAAAAAAAAAAAAAAATCACATTTTTTGGAGAACCATGCGGCACTCATAGTTCAGAAAAAAATGCGCCGCCCGGCAGCCACTGGGCGGCCACCAATCCGCCGTCGCCTCCCCTCTCCACCACTCACCCGCCACCGGCTCCCTCACAGCCCCCACAGGCTTCGCTGCACCAGCCCCGGTCACATGGTGCACTAGGGGCCTCCTGCCTAGCCCCCGCGGGCTCCAGCTCCACTGGCTGCAGGTCCTATGGAGGACCAGGGGATCCGCCCCTAGAAGCACCCGCCAGCCCCTGGTCGCCCACAGGACCAGGGGCCCAATTTTTTTTCATTTTGCAGGGGGGCCCATTTTTTGCGGTGACGGCCAGACGGCTGTTAAATTTATGCTCATGAACTATTGACATCAGCGTACAGCCGGCCCTCTTTGCCCCCTCCTAACCCTAGTTTGCCCTAAAAGAGCAAATTTTTTCTTTTGGTCATAACTTGGGCATACGGTATCGAAATCGAGCAAATGAGATATCGTTGGAAGGCTGGTTCTGAGCACTTTCATTTAGTGTAGTTTATTTTATAGTATTTTTCTGTTTTACTACATTTATTTCTGTTTGAAGTCAGATGTTGTTTTTGGACTTCCGAGCTCATAAATTTTTGCCATGATGTCCAATTTTTGCCTCGTTTGCGGCATTGGAAAGGTATTAAGGAGCTCTATGTTGCTTTCCATGCACTTTTTCTATATCTATCCCAGGTTTATCTCTTAGTCCAGATTTGGCCCGATGGGTTGTTTGGCGATTATTTGGATATTTTGGCAATTGGGAGAGTGCAGCTTGCATCTTTGCACTTCGTTTTCAGTAATACATTATTCAATAATTGCTTGCTGCTTCATAGATTCCAGGGTTGTTCCCATTTGGAGTTTTTGAGTGTTTCATAGCATCGGGTCTGCTGTCACATTATTTTGATTCTGGTTTTTGTTTCAGTTGTAGACAAAAATATCTTTCCTTGCTTGCCAGATTGCGGTTCTAGTGTTACTCTCCAGAGTTCTTCCAGTGCTTCTTTGCAGCATGTCATCACATTGTAGGGGGGTTTTGTCCCACTGGGTTTTTTCTTCTCTACCTATTTATTGCATTTGTAAATGGGTACCTGATCAAGCCTAGTTGCCGGGAACCATCTTTGCTTTCATGCATCTTATTCTAGTGTTTTAGCTTCTTCCTAAGTTCATCTTAAAGGGGGGTGTTAGAGTAATAAGTTATTATGCTTAATTAATTACATCACATTGATAATTTAATTAATTAAGTCACTTATTCCTCTTTATTACTTAAGCTAAACTTAGGCACATTAATAATTAATTAATTGATTAATTATTAAGTGTGCACACTAGGGTTTCATTTAGGGTTTCCCTTTTAGGGTTTCTTGATCTCTTTCATAAGGATTGATCACTTTGTAATAATCGATTCTCTTAATGCATTTTTACAAAGAGGTTTACAGAACATCATTTTTGGTTCTTCATGTCTTTTGCATGTAATAGGTGATTGCATGCAGGTGATCTTGGATTCTAGCTGATGAGCGCGAAAACCGAGACACAGAAAATAACCCACAAACAAGAGAATAATTTTATTATTCAGAAAATAGAGCTTCTTACATGCAGAGGATCTCAAATCCCCAAGTTCTACAACACATGCAAGCTACAGAAAGTTACAGGAATAACCCTTTCGCAATATGCGAGCTTGTCCCCAAAAAGTTACTCTAAAATTAGAAAAACCCGCCCATAAATAGAGCTCCTCATTTTTTTGGAGCCAAAAAAACATTCAATTTGAGTTTAGGTGGTTTGGCACCGAAAATTTACAACATGAAGTTCAAATTTCAAAAGAGCATTTGCAATGGTATCTTCTAGAAAGTGCGCCAACTTCGCGGGGTCATAACTTTTGATCCAGACCTCCGATTCACGAACCGTTTGAACCGTTGGAAAGGTCTCGAAGTCAAGAACGCGCTTGAAATTTGCTATGCCAATTTCAGAAATTTTCGGGGCCGATCCGGGAGCTCTAAGTGCCTCAAATCCCACTCGGAAGATTTTCAGGTGCAAATCTAGGAAACTAAAACTGCAATATCTTTCAACCCAGCAACCGAAATTAAAAACCGTAAATTGGGAATTTCATTATGACAAAAAGGGTATCCAAAAATGTAAAAAATCTAAAAATTGAGAAAATTGAAATTTAACTATTTTTGGGTGATGCAAGATTGCCCTTACACCACTGGATGCTCCTGCATCACTAACAATCCCCACTAGGTGATCCCACAATAATGGGTTATAGTTTTTGGCCAAACTTGACATTAAAATCAAGATTTTTCACCAGATATTCACATTCTTACACCTATAGCAACTACACAATTAAGAATTTAAAGATTAATCAAACTAGTTACTTGTTAGATCTTTTGTATAGATTCTATTTATATTTTTTTTAAAAAATTAAAAAATAAATTGTGAATCATTTTATGTAATTTTTAATAACTTATTTTTTCTACTAATTAGAATTTTAAAAAATGATGTTTACTTCAGACTGCATAAATTTTTTTATAGACATGATACAATTCTAATTTTTAAAATACAAATTTTTCACACCAATATCTAGTGCCTAGATATTTTTTCATAATTTTTTGTTACATTTTTTTTTAATTAATTTTCCAAGTTAAAGTAATTATAATTTGGACAGAGGTGTACTTCGACCCACATAACATTTTTTGTATTCATTTGAATTAACTTATTCTTTTAAATGTTGGAATAAGGACATCAATACCTAGTGCACATGTGTTTTTTAGAAAAAAAATTCTCTATTTTTCTATTTTTTCATATGTGTGAAACAAAGAACTTGATGTGTTTTTATAATAAGGGCTACATGCTTACAAAACATAAATTTTAAATGAATTCATTTGATCACCCAAAAAGTAAGTCAAAAGTGGTTTTTTATCACCATTTTGATAGGTGTAGAGGAGACTCGATTATAGGTATGGTTTAAATATAACAAGGTTCTATCCAAGGGGGTTTGATCTAAGGGGGTTTGATCAATCCAACCTTAATTAAAATCATTTAAATGGAACCTTTAAAGTCTTAAATCATTGTATTTTCTAAAAATATGTGATTTCAAGCAAAAATTAGGATGTCCCAAAAAGTGTAACCCATTATTGTGGCAGCACCCCACTACTTTGGATAAAGTGTTCTCACTTAGTATAATCGAGTGATTGTCTACCATTCACCTACACTATGGCAAGCTTGTTTTGACATAAGGCCATTATATCTATGCCTAGGCAATCCCTCTCCATAGGCAAGCTACTACCTAGGATAAACTAACTTTCAAACACAACCTAAGGTAACACAACTCAATAAAAAAAGTACAAGTTCCCTCCCTTCACTGGATAACATTCCCAGGAGTAACCTACTAGCCATCCAGTATAAATATCTATCTAGAATTGAGCATACCCTAAGCTTTTCTATGTTTAATCAAAACTAGTATAATAACAATACCTATGTTAATCATAACCTATTTACCATTACTACATATGTCTAGTATAATACCCAAGAAAAATAGTCTCTCCTATCATGGAGTACTTACAAACAATATACAAACAAGCATATATATTCTCGTTTTCTTTCAATGTAAATATTACTTCTATGTACTAGCATGACTAACTCAATAAATCAAGACATAGAACATTCAAAATAAGAAAAAGACTTGTAGAAAATTCTCATGCTTGTTTATAGCTTTCCAATTTGACTACTTGTAGCCACAACACCTTTAGAACAACAACTCTTTCCAACAAAGACTAACAAGATCTTATCTCTCAAGTTGGAAATTGTTCCTTCTCAATAGATAGCTAAAAAACTCTTAAATCTCAAGACTCTCCCTCAATATTTGATCAAAATATTGGAGATATAAATCTCTCTAAAAAGTAGATTTGACACACTAGAAATAACACATAAATGAGTGAAAATAAAGCATCCCAAACAATGAACTCCTTGCTGGTATTTATACAAAAATAAAGGAACTATACTACCTATAGTTTAGGCATGAAAATGGTAGTAGTAAAAATGCAAAGAAACACCTCAAATAGAGCTTAGAAAGGTGGAAAATAAGTAAGTAAAGACCCAACTTGTTGATAGAAATTGGAGAATAAATCAACTCTCCATGTGATAGAATTTGGCTATAGACTTCTATGGTATGTGGAATACAATGGTTGTTTAATTTCACTAGCAAGTGAAACAGTCAATAACCAAAGCTTGCCACCCATATTTGCATCGACTAAGTCAATTTTGAGTATAGACTTATAAACTCAATTGATTTAGACAAAGTCATTGATTGTTTAGATTATTCAACAGTTGTTTAATTAGTCACAACAATTCATGATATTCTTGTTTGACCAAGTCCAAGACAATTAAAGGAATCAACCTCTCCCATATCAACTTAAACGTTAAAGAAATTTTTAGATTTAACAATGACAACAAATACATAAGAATTGGCTTATGGATACAGTCATATTCATTTCAAAGTTTTAGCCATTTAACTCGCTCATCATTATCGACTTCAAAGTCAATATATTTAGCATTATAATCGACTGCTATTAATTGTTTGAAATAGGCTATTTCAAAGTGAATGATGTTTAAATGAAATCACCACACATATATATATATATACTTATGTATATATATATTAAACACAAATCATATAAATACATGCTTTATTTCTTTATGATAATATAAATATACATGTTAACATATACATATATACATATATATATATGTATATGTTAACATGTATATCTATATTATCATAAAGAAATAAAGTATGTATATATAATTGATATACAAAAGAGTATATCACCTTAGCAATCACATTGTCATATTGACATATCGATTGCATATATATATAATGTATATATTATATATATGCTCTTATATACATGTATTTGTATGTGTACATGTATCGATATATTTGCATGAGCATATCCATTTGCTACCATACACATATATGCATACAAGTATACATATGGATATATGTAAATACATTATATATATATACACACATTTGATTCACTCACCAAAAAATACACAATTTCCATGGTGTTTGATAAGAGACTATGAGCGATATGTCTATACATATACATATGCATACCATTGGTTCCATCTGATAGTTCTATGCACGTAAGCCACTTGTCCATGAGTGTGCATAGGTACATCTACCTATGTGGTACCCTCATGTATGTTTTCTTTGGTGCATATAGACTATTATCGCCATGCATCTGTGTGTTGCGAGGTGTGACCCTTGGTCTTCCTTGCAACACTAAGAACTTGGGTTTGTGACATGGTCTAACCACCTTCTATGGTTCTTAACTAAAGCTTGTATCGGGCATTGATAGGTCTATCTTTTGGTGCAACGGAAAGTCCAAAAATTGGTATCAGAGCTGGTCACAACTTCAAACCTGACACTTGTGCTGGGGGGAGATTGTTGCAAGGTGTGATCCTTGGTCTTCCTTGCAGCACTAAGCACTTGGGTTTGTGACATGGTCTAAACGTCTCCTATGGTTCTTAACCAAAGCTTGTATGGGGCATTGACAAGTTGATCTTTTGGTGAATGGCAAGTCCAACAGTGTGTACACATACACATTCCCTATATACTCCATATATCAAATAAAGCATGGTAACAAGAAGGAAATCATAAGCTCATAAATAATCATCACCCTATAATGTACACAATAGTAAACTAGACTTTTACTAAAGAAGACATAACAACTATGGATGACTTACCAACTTCCCACTTAATAACCCAACTCAATTATTCTACTTGTGGTGTGTGTAAGCTTAGAAAGGTTACATTACTAGTTTCCCAACCAAGACCTTCTCCTAAGTGATACTTCCCCTCCACCTAGAGGAATTGAACATGTACCTACAAACACTAACACATGTACACGATAGTCACCTGTTCACAAAATATGTTATATACACATTACATCTTCAAAGTTAGAATATCAACATAGTATTCATCCATTCACATTCCTTCATATAACATTAATTGAGATGACATTCATTCATAAGATAGTGATAAAAAACTGCACACACAATTTATTCATCCACTGAATTGACATTACATTCATATTTTACCCTACATAGTAATAGTAAATAGTAATTACACAATTGGGGTGTAACATACTCCCCCCTTGTGAATCATCATCCTTTATGATTTTATGTAGAAACATAAAACAAAAGAAACAATCAACATATTGTTCAAGCATTTTCATAAGATTCTAAAACAAGAGGAAACTTTTTTTTGGATCTTAGCATAATATTCCCAAGTGGTTGAGTCTTTTTCATACTAATCCCACTAGACTTTGCACTACAAAACCTCCCTATTATGCAAGCAAACCTTACATGTTTCGAGCACCTTGACGGGCTCGATTGTTACCATCCTGAGGTCCTATACCTATAAAGAAGTCCAATCAATCACATGATTATCACCGGGTACATACCTCCTAAGGTAAGATGCATGAAAGACATTATGTATTCTGGAAAGAGCAAGTCGCAATGCTATTCGATAGGCTACCAGATTCACTTCCTCAAGAATCTCAAATAGTCCAACATAATATGGGGCTAACTTGGAAGACTTTCCAAATTTAATGGAGCTTTTGTGAGGTTTTACTCTTAGCAACACTTTGTCACCTATGAAATTTTTTTGGGGCACTCTCTTAGCATTGACATAACTTTTTTGATGATCGTTAGCTTCATCCAACCTTTTCTTCACAATATTAACTTTCTCATCCATCTCCACCAAAATCTTTGTCCCAAGAGTCACTCTATCCTCAAGTCTATCCCAACTTATAGGAGTTTGACACTCAACCATACAACACTTTGAAAGAAGCCATCTTTATCACAAAATGATAAGAATTTTTGTAAGAAAATTCAACTAAGGGTAAGTAGTCTTCCCACTTATTTTTGGAAACACAAGAGCAGACAACTAAGAGGGGGGTGAATCAGTTGTCACATAAATTATACTTATTAAACTTATTTTTAGATTTGATAAATAAACATGAAATCATAAACCATCACCACATTAGGGACACACATAACACCAATATTTTTTACATGCAAACCATGTTAGGGGAAAAACCACAGTGGAGGTTAGTCCACAAGATTATACTCTACTAAAAGTATTAAAAATGGGGAATTCACATGTATTCAAGCACACTACCTACAAATTACTGCTCAAATACAAAAGGCTTATTGCCCAAAATAAGACTCACTATATTATAGTTACATTTGAATTACATCTAGAAGATTTTGAATTGATAAAATAGCATCTACTAATGCCTGATTATAGTTTTGGTTAAGCACATAAACACTTTCTTATACTCACTCATCTTCACGCTTGACTTTTGCCTTCAAAATACTAGAACATTATTCACACTTAGCATAGAGCATACATCACACACCACGTCTTCAAATGGTATAAAAAATAAATCATATATATCCACAACTAAGGATAACATAAACTACATGTCGGCCCAACAAAAATATAAAATGTGTACAAACTATCAACCCAAATCAATAAACAATTATCTATGCAAAACAAAGAATGTCAGCCACAACATAGTAAGGACCCAAAAAAACATGTCTCGAACACAAAACACCTTAAACAATCATGCCTCAAAGATCTGCAACACACTCAATCACCTTGTCAGCCATGATCATGAAAAACATGAACTCACTGAAGAAAATCACCAATTGCAAGCACAATGATCAATGCAGACCAACAAAATAGATAGAGCACGATCTAGAAACATCCACAAGCATCATGAATCACCACATAAGCATTCACAACAAGTCAGATTACTAGAATCACATCATCTTCTTTCAAGAACACCAACAAAAGCAATAGAACAACTGTCATAACATAGATACTCATAACTCAATCATATCTTCATGCGAACCTCTAAAACTTCATGTGGATAAACTAGATATACTAAAAAAAAACCCTTTAATCCACAACCTCTTATCATCAATATACTGAGCTAGCCACCATAATAAACTTCATTGCATCATCGATAACCTACAACTTATTTTATTACAATTTTCTCAATATCCTCTACATATACAACCTTAAAGAGATTAATTCCAATAGTGTTGAGATCAATGACAACCACATATTAAAAATATCCAATAATCTCCCCCTTTGGCATTGATGGCAACACATGATGTGAAAAACACCATCAACACAACTTTCTCTTAGCACTTTCTCCCACTTAGATTTTGACTCTTTTCTCGTTAACTCTTTCACAATTTTTCACATGACTCTTCTCCCCCTTTGACATCAATGAAAAAGATACACATTATCTTTCTCCACACAAGCTTTGAACCACATTTATAAACATCTGATTACTCCCTCTGAGTAGTAGCCACCACAACATCAATCTAGATCACAAGATATGACTATGAAGTGCACAGACTGATGCAAGTCAATGCACCTTAATTATGATTAGGAGGGGTAATCACCCCAAGATTCCCTCTGAGATACTCAAAATTATCCTTAGCCAAGGGCTTGGTAAAGTCAATATATACAATCTATTCCTTAGTGGGCACATACTCCAATCTTCCTTCCTTTTCACTCACCTCTCTCAAAAAGTGAAACTTGATAGATATATGCTTGGTTTTTGAATGTAACACTATGTTCTTAGAAATGTTAATTAACACTTGAATTATCATAGAATGCAACAATAGGTTCATCATACACAACTCTAATATCTTTCAACATCTTCTTCATCCACAATACTTGAGTACAATTGTTAGCAACAACAACATATTCTGCCTCTATAGTAGATAAATAAATGGCATTATGCTTCTTACTTAACTATGAAATCAACTTCTTTCCCAAGAAAAATGCACCACCACTAGTACTCTTTATGTCATTAATATCTCCTTCCCAATGAACATCAACATAAGCACTCAAAGTAAGGTAATCTTCATTAGGATACCATAGGCCAAAATCAATTGTCCCCTTCAAGTACCTAAAAATACTCTTCATAGCTGTCACATGAGATTCCTTAGGATCATCTAGAAATATTGCAACAATGCATACAACATTCTTGATATCACGTCTACTTTGAGTCAAATAGAGAAATCCACCAATCATGTATCTGTATCTAGTCTGATTTGTTTTAGGAGAATCATCATCTTGTGTCAACTTACATCCGGTCACCATAGGTGTACCAACTGGCTTTGAATCTTCCATTTCAAACTTCTTTAGCAATTATTTCACATACTTGGATTGAGATATAAAGATCTCTCTATCTAGTTGAGTAATTTTTAATCCCAAAAATAATTTCATTTCTCCAATCAGAGACATCTCAAAATTACTTTGCATTTCATCAACAAACTTCATGCACAAACTATCATCTCCTCCAAAAATGATCTCATCAACAAAGAATTCAAGAATCAACTATTTGTCATGATCAATCTTGAAATACAAATTACTATGAATAGTACCTTTATTAAATCCAAGCTTCAACAAATACTTGTCCAATCTGGCATACCATGCTCTTGGGGCTTGCTTAAGTCCATACAATTCTTTCTTTAGCCATCAATAGAAATCCATCAGGTTGCTCAATATACACTTTTTCTTCTAGTTCACCATTTAGAAATGCTGACTTGATATCCATTTGATAAAACTTGAAGTTTTTGTAAGCACTATAAACAAGAAATAGTCTCGCAGCTTCAATCATAGCAACAAGAGCAAACGTTTCTTCAAATTCAATTCCTCCACCTGAGAATATCCTTTACACACTAGTCTTGCTTTGTTTCTAACAACTTCACCTTGCTCATTCAATTTGTTTCAAAAGACCCATTTAGTTCCAATTACATTTTTGTCCTTAGGTCTAGGAAAAAAAAAACATGTATTATTCTTCTTAATTTGCAGTAGTTCTTCTTTCATTGCTTCCACCCAATGTTCATCTTTGCATGCTTCATTGAAACTATTAGGCTCAGTCTTTGAGATCAAACAGTATTATTCTACAATTATTCTCCTAGTTTGAACACCTTTGTTCTTATCACCTATAATCTGATCTTCTAAATGATTTATTCTTACATACATTGGAGTCTTGGGGTGTTCTTAAAATTCAAGCTCTTGTGATCTCACTTCTACACTTTCACTAGTTTCTTCCTCTTTATTTTCCTAATTCACCAGAATGATTCGAACTTGATTTAGAGTCTGAACTTTCTTTCCTTTATTTGAACTACCATTTTGATCTTATGAATCATATTTGCAGGTTCTGGATGGTCTAATTGTGTCTTCATCAAACTTGAAATTAGCACTTTCAATTACTTTCCTCAATATCTTATTTGAAGCACTGGTAGGCTTTACTTTTAGTAGAATAACCAAGAAATATTCCTTCATCACTTCTAGCATCGAACTTTCCTATATCTTGATCTCTTTCGATATAACATTTACTCCCAAATATTTTGAAGTATTTAATAGTAGGTTTATGACCAAACCATAGCTCATAAGGAATCTTACCAGTATCACCTTTGACATGTACCTGATTGAGAGTGTAAACAAAAATACTCACAACTTCTCTCTAGTAGATATGTAGAACATTTCCTTCCAACATCATGGTCCTAGCAGCTTCTTGAATTGTCTTATTCTTCCTTTCCACAACTCCATTTTATTGAGGGGCTCGCAAGGCATATAATTGTCTCTTTATCCCATGCTCTTCATAAAAGGAATTAAACTCACTAGAAATGAATTCACCACCTCTATCTAATCTTAGACATTTTATCTTTGGACCTATCTCTATCTTAACCATAGCCTTAAAAATATTCGATTTCTCTATAGCTTCATATTTTTCCCTTAAGAAAGCAACCCACATAAATCTAGAATAATCATCAATAAGTAACATGAAATACCTGTCTCCTTGTAAACTTTTGACTCCAGAAGGACCACACAAATCAGTATGCACAAGCTCCAACACTTCATTTGAACAATGTTGTTTGATCCTAAATGAAACTCTAGTTTGCTTCCCTAACTAACATTCCTTGAATATAGTATTAGAAGGTTTTATCAACTTAGGAAGATCTCTCATTGCCTGAGTAGAAATTATCTTGATAATATTATCAGAATTTACATGACACAATCTCCTATGCCACAACCAACTTTCATCAACTTGAGCAATTAGAAATTTTTTACGATTAGCACTTAGGTGAAATATATTACCTTTTATTTTTGTGCCAGATGCAATCACATTTCTGGAACTCCCCAATATTCTACACTTTCCATCCTTGAATTGAAGATTATATCCCTTGTCAACCATGTGTCCAACACTTAAGAGATTATGCTTCAAACCTTCCACATATAGAACATCATTAGTATTTTCCTTACCATCAAGAGAAATGGATCTTATCTCATGGATTACACCAGCTTTGTCATCACCAAATCTTACAACACCACCATCATACTTTTCCAAGCTCACAAATTTACTTAAATTATCACTTGTCATGTGATGAGAGCATCCACTGTCAATCACCCATTCATCTTTTTCTTCAACTCTGGTAGCTAGAGCTTTCTCCACATTTATGCAACTAGCAGATTCAGTAGGTACTAGATCATTTTCCTTGATAGCAATAAATACCCATCCATCTGCACTTAAATTCCCTTTATCAGATTTATCATTTGTCACACCTTCATCAACAACATAATAACACTTTCTTTGGAATTTGGGCTTGTTAGGTCTTGGCTTAGGAACTCTTTCTGCACACCTTGAGGAAAAATGACCTATCTTATTGCAAGAAAAAGATTTAAGAGAAAATTTTCATTTATACTTACCTTCTCTGTTGGATACCCTCTTGACAATAAGTGCTTCAAGCTCATCTAGTTTTCTCTCTTCTTCTTCAATCTCTCTCATTTCCTACTCATACTTGGATATTTTTCTAGAAGAACATTCTCTCAGATCATATCTCTACTTATTTTTTCCGAAGATAGTAGCTTTGAATGCAGATTCTGTCTTAGGAAGAGATTCACCAAACTCACTTAACTCAAAACTAGTAAGCTTACCAATCACATGTCTCTGGTTACATTTGTCATAGTTCATATCTCATCAATAGTAGTATCTTTGTGTTTGTATGCAGCAAGAAAAGATCTGAGCACTTTAGCAACAATCTCTAATTCTTCCAAAGATCCACCAACACATCTGATACTACACACAAGTTCATTCACTCTCTGCATAAAATAATTGATGTTCTCATCTTCACCCATTCTCAACATTTCATATTTCCCTTTTAGGCTTTGCAGCTTAGCAATCTTTACATGGGTATCACCTTCATACAAAGTTTCCAATTTTTTACAAATCTCATAAGAAGTCTTTAGCTCCATTACATTTGTCATCTTAGAATCGGTTAGAGCACTCAACAATGCTTCCTTAGCCCTGATATTGTACTTAGATTCCTTAATCTCACCTATAGTAGAAGGACCATTTTGTGGGATGATATACCTATTCTTTGTAATTGTCTAGTAATGTTCACCAATGTATCTCAGATGATACTCCATTCGAGTCTTCCATAGAGAATATTTTGTTCTATCAAGTATGATACTATCCTTCTTGTATGTCACCATCCTGGATCACCTCAAGCTATTAAATTTTTTCTGAGGAACTTGTTCTGATACAAATTGTTAGCAACACAATGGAAGACAATTAAGAGGGGGGTGAATCAGTTGTCACAAAAATTATACTTATTAAAATTATTCTCAGATCTGATAAACAAAACTGAAAGCATAAACCATCACCACATCAGAGACACACATAAGACCATGATTTTTTACATGGAACCCGTATTAGGGGAAAAACCATGGTGGAGGTTAGTCCACAAGATTATACTCTGTTAAAACCATTACAAATGGGGAATGCACATACATTCAAGCCAATCAGTACATTTTACATGTTTATTGAGGGATGATTAAGCATGAAATGGTGTTAGTAGTCGAGATCAGATGTGTAATGCCAATTAGTACTTTTTACGTGTTTACATTTTTCCCCTCATTGAAGTGATGCACTTGTTGGGTTGTTTGAAAGAATAAACCATCTCAATAAAAAAGCCAAAAAAATTCAATTTCAAAATTTTCCCCACTGCTATCTCAGTGAGAGAAAACATGCCAATATACTGCCCCCTTGAGAGATCAGACGAAATTTCTAATTTTTGGGTGATCTCGCAAAAAAAGAGGACAAGGTGCCCAACAAGTCCAGAAAGGATCCAAGAGGTGAAAAAAATGAGATAAAATGCAAAACATGGTGCAAAATAGCCCTCAGACGAACAAAAATGGGATCGGGGGTCCAAAACCCTAACAAAACGGCCAAATGGGGTAAAAAACCTTAATTTTCAGGCTTAAATAGGTCTTGAGGGGCCATTTCCAATTCATTTTTACATTCAGCCTTGAGAGATTTTGCAAATTTGAGCTCTAACACCTTCGCGAGATGGCACAATGATAGCTCACCATGCACATTTTTGACAAAGTACGGATGCATCAGAGGCTTCCTGGCACTGGACCACCGGTGATTCAACTTGAACCGAGCTTGTTTTTTGATTTTCATGCTCATTTAATGCATTAGGAACTTGGATTTTAGTAGTGGTGCCATATTGCACCGCTACAAATTTCAAACAGTTCCGCTTGGCATCAAACTGCATCATCATTGTGAGTAGTGACGCCATGGTGCAGGTTGGAGTTTGGGTTCAAATTCCAAAGTGTGATGCCTTCGTAAAGTGCATTGTCGTGGTGTTCTTTAGAATTAGGGTTTTCTCTCAAACTTAAACACCTTTGTAAACTACAACACCATAGTGTAGTTTGGGAGTTTGAAAGTCCTAGCGACATAGTTTGGAGTTTCCAAATTGCACTGCCTTCATAGGCAGTGATGCTAAGGTTGCTTTTGGGATGCAGAGACAAGCTAGGATGAGGATTTTCTTGATGAATTTTAGCATGGTGACTTTCCTGATGTAGGAGGAGGCTAGAGAGATATAATCATGTGAGCACATGTCCCGAGATATTTTTGGCCTTTTGAATGATTTTTCTGACCGATAGCAGGAGTGCCTAGGAGAGATGGGACTTTGGTACATCACCTACGCATCACCTGTGTAGACACACTTGGGCATGATGACAACACTTGTTGAGAGATGACACAGTGAGACCTCCTCATTCCACCTTCCAATGGGCAAGGCCATAGTCACACTAGAGGATGTGAGGTGAATTTTGAGACGACCTATCCATGGTGAGAAGTTATTTATGATATGGATGCCAAGAGGTAGGCCTACTCTGATGTTATGGGCACCGATCATATTGTATTCTACAAGGGCCAGATCAAGTTGGAGTCCCACAGGCCTACGTATCACCTTACAGCTTAGTTATTGCAGCCATCATTTCAGGTCTCGTCACACTAGATCGGTGGGGCCATTATTTCAGTCTTGGATGGGGGATCACTTGGGAGAATTTGGTTCAGCTATAGACTTTGTTTGCATGGGGGCCAATTCTACTAGCCTCACTTTATAGAGATCTACACAAGTTTTCTTATTTGGATGGCAGGGCACTTTGGGCGGGGATCACATTCCTGCATGTTTGGGCATGGGAGCACATCCCAGTGCTTTGTCCTAGATTTGTTCAGGTTCCCATGGAGCTAGATGATTCGGTTGTTTGGCAGTATAGAGGGGGGTATTTCTTTTACCCACACCAGGTAGCACAAGATTCCTCATTGGAGGAGGGTCCTTGATGATTTGTGAGTGTTCACATGGCGGCCATACCTTGGATGGCTGGCCTGGTTTGATGATGTGTAGTAGCTTTTATTTTCTTGCCAAGACCGACTGATGCAGGGGCAAGAGCATATGATGATTGAGAGTACCTACTAGGAAGGGTACAAAGGCAGTTCGATGAGCCACAGGACAAGCCAGATGATCAGTTTATGACTATTTTTGTGAGGACCACAAGCCAGAGCTCTTGGGGCCGTTATATACCAGCCCAGGAGGCAGTTGATTCTTTCAAGTAGCTAGTGCCCTAACCATGGCCATATGATGAGACTGGTAGATCCAGGGACCACGTAGGCCTATAGAGATTGGTTTTGGCCACCAATGAGACTTACAGTTCTAGGGACACCATCTGCTCAATGGAAAACTAGAGGCAGGGGTGCAGGACGGGGCTGAGGGGATGAAGATCAGGATCAGGGAGATGGTGGGCCACCACCAGTTCATCAGGTTTAGGATCATGGACCTCAGGATCAACACCCAAAGATCCTCAGGTGGGAGAGTAGAGACAAGATGGCCCCTGCCAGGACCAAGATCTAGGACAATAGGATAAGATCCTGATGCCACCTTGAGATGGAGATCAGGATCAATCAGATGTACAACCACCCCTCCATCTAGACCCTAGAGATGGCCATATTTTAAAGTCACAGGAATAGGTGCAGACACTGATAGCCGAGAGAGATCAGGCCAAAGCAGAGTAGGATAGGGCCATTTTGTAGAGGTAGGCCATAGAGCTATAGGCAATAGCTGAGATGGGAAGACAACAACAACTAGAGAGTATGGCTACATCCTCCTCCTGGAGCACAATATCGCTACGAGCATACATGGAGGCTATTCAGAAGGCCGACTATTATAGGTTATACTATTACTAGGATATGCCAAGGGCAGCTCGAGTCCCAAATTTCTCACAGAGGACATGGCACAGGTTGACAGAGGAGCATGACGAGAGAGCAGGTGGTGAGGTAGCAGCCAGCAGTGCTAGACCCATTTTTGATCGAGACAAGATTCATTTTGTGCCCTATGGGCTCATTTTGTATAGCCCCATGGGCCATTTTGTACTTATTGACATACATGTATACTGATTTAATTTTTGTACCATGACAATGTATATTTTAATGAGATATATGATATGAGATGGCGATGTTTTGATGTGATATGATATGTCCTATCTTTACATTATGCTAGATGGATGCTTTTTAATTTCTATTTGTTATGCAATGAGTCTATCTTATGACGCTATGATTTTTATGTGATGAATATGGGGCATGTGTAGGGTCATCATGTAAAAAATAGGCCCTTAAGTGGCAAAAAATTTAAAAAAATCAGAGTTACGCAACTTGACATAAAAATTTGAATAAGTTATATCTATATCATTTCAAAAATATGTAAGAATAGAATTTGTAGAAAATTGAATGTAGTTTCTAAAACACTAGGTTTATTTAAAAAAATAAAAATCTATTTGGTGAAAATTTGAAATTTCAATGCAGTAGTACTTAAATTTCAAAGAAAAAATAAGTAGATGTCTATCTAACCACCCTAACCACAATAAAATGATAATATTTTTTATAAGATTTTAGATATAAGCAGAGGACTCATGTCTACATGTGATGTATATTTTTTTGTAAATTTTTTCCATATAAATAATTAATTATGAATTTTTTATTACACCTTTTAAAAAATATAAAAAATCATATGTCTTACCACCTTGGTCAAAATTATCAAAATTTCATGAAATTTTATTTTATTTTTTTTAATCCTATAGTATGTGAAACATAGAATGTCACACATGTTTCCAATTCAAGAAATGTGATACCATTTGAAAGCTATAGATGTTTTTCAATCAACCTATCAATCAAGACTTTAGTTGTAATTCAAATAGAAAATGAATAATAATTATTTATTAAATTCAAAGTAAAGCATAATTTATATTGGTGGAAATATGAGAATCTTCTTTAAAAACCTTTTTCATTTCATCAATTTTGGGTAAAAAAAAAGTCATCAGCCACATACCCTACTCATACCCATCAAATTGCCACTTTTTGGCCCATGATGATCTTGCACATATGCTATGCTATTGTATGGATGCATTTCTTTTTTTCAGTACCTTTTCATATGTATTTTTAATGTATTCAAAATGTTATGATGTGAAAATGTTAAGACTAACAAATCTACATTATGCAATGATGGATGGTATGTATGTAATGAATGCTTTCTATGTATGATATGCTCCTATGATGATGTGATATGATGTTGATATGTGTAATAATGTTAATGAATCTTATGACAATATTTATGATATGATATGTGATGGTGTAATGGATACTTATATGTGATATGGGATTATTATGCAATTTTACTATGTGGTGAATGTGAATGATGCTATGACGATGCAGATGTTTATGATGTTATGATGTGCCTTATGTTCTATCTGATGATACTAATGTGATGAGATGTTATCTTTTTCCTTATCTTTTTTGTTATGATGTGATGATGCAAGATGCAATGATTATGCGACTAACATATCTATATTATGCTCCTAGTGGATGAAATGCAATCTTTATCTTTATCTTTTTCTCATGTATTTATATAATGCTTATAATGATGTTACTTATGCATGTGGTCATGAATTTTATGATGATATTTACGATATAGTATGATGTATGCAAATGATGTTTTATATTGATATATGTGTGAAATGCTTAGAATAACGAATCTATATTATGCAAATGATGGAAATACAATGCATGTGACATGATTTAATATTTCTATATGATATGATATTTAGTATGCTAATGGTTGTTGGATGTAGGATGAATGCAATGATGATAGCAATTTTTCATTAACTACCATGGTACCATGTTAGCGCGAAAAGAAAGAGGTAGAAGAAAGCAAGAGATTCCAACAAGACACAAGAGATGATGATGGTGATGATGATTACTTGCAGAGGAGTTGGGATTTTCAAAGGACCAATTACCTTATATTTGATTACACATGTAGGAATGATGCATCAAGGTATTAAGAACTAGGATGGCGTTGCACCTAGTGTGATGGACTTTGACTCAACAATCAGATAGGAGTACTCCTGTTCACACCTAACATACAAAACCTTATTCAGAATGCACTTTAGATATTCCAAACATCTCAGACCAAAAACATAGAAAAGAAAGCCTTCCCATGTGGTCAACAAGATACCTAAAACACCATCCCTACACCTAAACAAAGCACGCATGACCAAGTTATATTACAACAATATCCAACAAACACAACCGATAAAAAGATAATGATTGTTGCCCCATTTCTATCTCTATAAATCCTTTTGTTTGGACATCATCGAGAGGTCCTTGGAATGAGCGCAATAAGATAAATCAAAAGACAAAGATAAAATAAACAAACAAGCTAATGTTCTTCAATACCGCTGGCCAAGACTAAACTATAGTGATATCTGATGTTGATATCCATTGTAGGAATGATGCATCCTAGCACATGATGATATCAGATGATTAATATGGAACTGATTGGATGATAGGATATTGACACAAAGAATTTATCAACCTATTTATGTACTAACCTAGACTTGAGACTTTGATGTCTTGTTTTCACTTTTTATCTGCTAGACTTGTTTCCAACTATTTCACCAAAGGTTGAGGATGATGATGATTTATGATGTTTATTGCAGGTGAAAGTGAGATGAGATGGGTGGATTTTTCCAAATATTTGGATGTTTTTGGAGTTTTTTGAAATTTTTTGAGGCTGTTTTTGGGTATGTGCAGGATCATCATAGGAAAAAAGGCCCTTAAGTGGCAAAAAAAAAGAGAAAAATCAGAGTTAGGAAACTTGACGTAAAAATTTGAATAATTTATCTATATTATTTCAAAAATATGTAAGAATAGAATTTGTAACAAATTGAATGTAGTTTCTAAACTACAAGGTTTGTTTAAAAAATAAAGTCTATTTGGTGAAAATTTGAAATTTCAATGCAGTAGTACTTAAATCTTAAGGAAAAAATAAGAAGTAGGTGTCCTGCCACCCTAACCACAATAAAATGATAATATTTTTTATAATATTTTATATATAAGTAGAGGACTCACGTCCCGATGTGATGCATATTTTTGTAATTTTTTTCCAAGTAAATAATTAATTATGAATTTTTTATTACAAATTTTAAAAATATAAAAAACTCGTATGTCTAACCACTTTAACTTGGTCACAAATTTATGAAACTCAATTTTTAATTTTTTAATCCTATATTATGTGAAGCATAGAATGTGACACATGTTTTTGATTAAAAAAATGTGATACCATTTGAAAGTGTTAGTGTAATTAATATTTAATTACACTTGCATAACTTTACTTAGGTAATATTTAATTCCTAGGTTACTTATTCTCATCCTTATCTTGTTGAGCTATCTTGTTGCTCAAGATAAGATTAGGGTTATGCATCTTTACTTTTATAAAGGAAATCATCTCATGTAATTATGAATTCCTGAATAATAATTTTTTGCACATCTTTTGCAAAACTCTTGCTTTTTTTGTTTTTCTCGTCTGTGGAAGGCTTTTCTGGTTTGCATTTTAGATCTTGGTTTCTAACATGGTATTAGAGCCTTGATCTACAAACCCTTCTCAGATTTTTGAGAAAATCATCGCAGAGTTCGTTCGAGATTCCTCGAGGGTATCATTCCTTGAGTTCATTTATGAGGCATTTTGGCTAATATCAGGCTTCACCATTGGATTCAGAGCGCTGGAAAAAGTCAAGATGGGCTTTTGTTTTGCAGATTTTGGCCATGATTTGCCAGATCTATGAGGGTTTCAAGTTGGGAGATTTTTTGCAAGCTCTGTAGGTAGCCGATTTTTCAGAGCAGTTTGAGCACAAACGAAGGTCACCATCGTGTTCGCAGCAGCCAAAAACCCTAAGAACACCTTTCATTTCATTGATTTCGGAGAAAGTTGATTATGAGGCAAAAATGTTTTGCTAGGGAGGTCGTACAACCTCCCAAGCTTGCTTCTTGAGGCATGTGAATCGAAAAAAATAAAAAAATTTAAATTTTTGTAGACTTTTCTATGCCTGCAATTGAAAAGTTCACTACCCCTAGGTGGCCACCGGGCAGCCACCCACTAGCCACTCAGCCAAGCGGCATCGCTCACCATCCACCGACAACTTATAGCCCTCGTAGGCCAGCTTCATAGGGCCACAGTCATGTGGGGAGACCGAGCGCTATGCGCCCAGCCCTCGCCCAGCCGGTCAGCCCCAATGGTGGTCTGATGGAGAACCAGGGGCTCCCTCCCCAACACCTGCCCTCTAGCCCCGGGTCGCGCATAGGACTAGGGGCTGATTTTTTTTTAGCCCCTAGGGCAGCTTGTAGGCTAGATTGGCCATTTTGGAGCAACTTTCACTAAATCAGGTGTAGTTTTGGTGTACGATGTCAGTTTTTTCACAAACAAGATACCATTGGAAAGCTGATTCCAACACTGATCCAGTGGTGTAGATTTTTTTACCAGATTTTGCTCCAAATTTATTTTTCAGGTATTTGAACTCAGATGAAGTTTTTTTCACTTCAAAGGGCATATCTTTTGACTTCGTGATCCCTTTTTCATCATTCTTGTGGCATTGAAAAGTTGGTTCAGTACTTTACATAGATCTGAGGTCCATTTTTATTTTCTATTTAAGCATGTTTGAATTTGCTCCTTTTACAATTGTTGGGTTATTGTAATAAATGAACTGAGATAAAGTTTCATCAGGGGGTTTCTTGCATAATAATCTGATTAGAGTGTAGTTTTCACTTTGATCTCCATCTTGTTTTGATGGAAACTCGCATGGGTTATCTAGTTTATTAGTTTCTTTTGGCCACATTCTTGCTCTTGCTTGACACATATCAGATTCACATCGGTTCACACTTCAGCTTGAGAGTTTATGGTTATTGATCCGCATTGGTTCAAATCCTTCTGAGTTTGAGGGCCATGTTTTTATGGTTAATGTTCCAGAGTCTTTATGGTACTTGTTCCTATGGAAGAGTTTTAGTCATAGTTTGGCATCGGCATTGAGATACACGGATTCCAGATTCTATCATCATTTCATCTACTGTTGCTTCACACATTCCAGAGTTGTTCTAGTTTGTGATTTTTCCATTTTTCTGTGGCATAGGGTCTATTGTCACATTATTATGATTCTACATTTGGTTTCTTGTAGAAAGAAGTATCTTTCCTTACTTGTTGGATTGCAGTTCCAGTGTTACTCCATAGTGTTCTTCCAGTGCTTCTTTGCAACAGTCATCTCATTGTAAGGGGGGTTTTGTCCCACTGGGTTTTCCTTCTCTACCTCATTATTGCATTTGTACATGGGTACCTGATCAGGCCTTGTTGTCGGAACCCATTCATGATTTCTTGCATTCATCTTAGTTTTAGGTGCATGCTTTTTTAGTCTCCCTAAGTTGCACTTATGGGGGGTTGTTAGTGTAATTAATATTTAATTACACTTGCATAACTTTACTTAGGTAATATTTAATTCCTAGGTTAATTATTCTCATCCTTATCTTTTTGAGCTATCTTGTTGCTCAAGATAAGATTAGGGTTATGCATCTTTTCTTTTATAAAGAAAATCATCTCATGTAATTATGAATTCATGAATAATAATATTTTGCACATTTGTTGCAAAGCTCTTGCTTTTTCTGTTTTTCTCTTTTGTGGAGGGCTTTTCTGGTTTGCATTTTAGATCTTCATTTCTAACAGAAAGCTATAGATTTTTTTCAATCAATCTATCAATTGGGACTTTAGTCATAATTTGAATAGAAAATGAATAATAATTACATATTAAATTCAAAGTAAAGAATAATTTATATTGGTGGAAAGCTAAGAATCTTCTTTGAAAACCCTTTTCATTTCATCAATTTTGGGTAAAAAAAAAAGTCATCAACCACATACCCATCATATTGCCACTTTTTGGCCCATCATGATCCTCCACATACCCTTTTGGTATTTTTGAGATTTTACAAATGTTTTGATTTTCTTATTTTCAAATGTTTTTAAGTTTTCAAAGCTTTTGACCAAGAGACTAATGCAAAGACCTATCCTAGGGGCCTCAGGGGCTAATCAACATATTAGCCTTTCTTGCATTATACACGTAGAGACCACGTAGTTCAACTAACACAGACTCGATTATTGATGAGATATGAACAAATGGATTGCCAGTTTATTATGATGGACTCCTAGAGGACTGACCAAAGTGTCTCAGGGGATGATCAATGATCACCCTTGCCTACGTTCAAGGCTTAGAGACTTGTAGTTCGACAAGATGACTCTATTTTTGATTTTTTTGATTAAATTTTTGACCTATTTTTGGATTTTGAATGTTTTGAATTTTTGTGATTTTATGATGTTTTTGAATTTTTGAATTTTCTCATGTTTTTGGTTTTTTTGATTTTATGATGTTTTTGGTTTTTTTTATTTAGGGATCTCAAGAACATACACAAATTTGATCTAATGAGAACATTCCTCTAGTGTGATGCACTAGACTACTTCAATAAAGGTAAGACAAACTGGCATTGAGAATGGGCCAAGTAGTACTACGAGGGATCATGACACGAACACAAGACCAAGCTATGATGCAGACATGGATGGGTGATGGATGAATATATGGAATATGATGGATAATGAAAGCATAATTGATGGATGATGTAGGATGAGTCATGAAGATCTCGGTGGATGGAAAGGGCTTATTTACATAAGATGCTTGTTTTCCAAGTTTTCACCAAGGTACCTATCCAAAGTGCCACCGAAGTGGTTTTCACTAGAGGAAAAATTTTCTCTTTACTATTTTTGATCATTTTTCTAATTTTTTTGTCAATTTTTTATTTTTTGATTTTTTGTTGTCACCAAGATGCTTGTTTTCCAAGTTTTTATCAGGGTGACCACTTTTTCAAGACATTTTCTATTTTTTTTTGTATTTTTCGTTCTATACCTTGAAATATTTAGGCATAAAACTTTTTGAGATAAGAGTTGTTCATGGGCTCCTATAGAGGTTTCCCTTCAGGTGTTGATAACTGATATGCCCTTGACTTATAACTTGTTGTAATAAAAAAATAGTCCCAACTAGTTGGGCTCAAAGTTTCCTTTTTTGTTTGGATTTGAGACGTTCTTTTGATTCTCCTTTAGTACAAGTTCTCCAACTTGGAATGTTTGTTTCTTGATTTTCTTGTTATAGCTCCTCTTGAGTCAGTTCTAATAGACCTGCAAATGATTTAATGCTTCCATACCCCGTTCATCCAATAGCTCCAGCTCATTGAGTCTTGATACTTAGTACTCTTCATCTGTGATGAGGTGTTGTAGTGATATCCTTAGTGATGGAAGCTTGATCTTGATAGGCAATATAACTTTTGATCCATAGACTACGGAGAATGGGGTGGTGCCAATGGGTGTACAGATGTTGGTTCGATAGGCCCACAGGGTGGGATTTAGCTACAAATTCCAGTCATGACCTATGTCATTGACTATATTTTTGAAGATCTTTAGGATTGTTTTATTGGTGGCTTCTGCTTGGCCATTTCGTTGGGGATAGTATGGTGTGGAGAACCAATGTTGGATTTTGAATTTGTCCCATAAATCACGGACCTCCTGATTTTTGAATGGTGTCCCATTATCTAAGATAATGGCTTGTGGGACACCGTAGCAACACATGAGATAGTTTAGGATGAACTTTTATATCTTCTTCCTAGTTATGTAGGTCATTGGTATTGCTTCCACCCATTTGGTAAAGTACTCAGTAGCGGTAATGACAAACTTGTGGCCATTGGTTGAGGTGGGAGTAATTTTCCCTACAAGATCAAGCCCCCACTATGTAAAGGGCCATGGTGTGACAATCAAATGAAGCTCTTGAGCTAGAGAATGAATGAGGTGCCCATGCTACTGACATTGTAAACACCATATGATGTAGTCATGCACTTTCCTTTCAATAGTAGGCCAATAATACCCCGTCCTTAGCAACTTCTTGGCCAAGATCATTCTGCTCGAGTGCGAACCACAAATCTCGTTATGTACCTCAGTCAAAGCAGTCAAGGCTTCTTCAACATTTAGGCAGCGTAATAAGGTTCCCTCTATGCTCCTACGATACAAGGTATTTCCTAGGATGACAAACCTAGATGATTTTTTGACAAAGGATTTCTTGAGGTTTGACGTTGTGTCAGTTGGGAGGACTCCTATTCTTCGATAAGTGTAAATGTCATGGTACCAAGGATTATCGAGACCAGCGATTTTTCACATGAATTATGACTCTGGTACCTCGAATGCGGGCATGAGAAGTTGTTCTACGAAGAATTCACATTTTGGAACATTATGAAGGATATCTAGTAGGGATCCACTTGTTACCATGGCATCCGCTACTCTGTTGTTCACTCTTAGTATCTGCTCAAATGTGATTTCAATGAAGGATTATTTGAGAGTCTCTACCAATTTCTTGTATGGAGTGAGCTTATCATCCTTTGTTTGGTACTCGTCATTCACTTGATTTATTATCAGCTGGGAGTCTCCATATACTCTGAGGGCCATGATGTGTAACTGCACTACTATTCTGAGACCTATGGTTAAAGCCTCGTATTCTGCGATGTTGTTAGTCCAAGGGAATGCCAATTTGTAGGATCTAGGTATACAGTCCCCCTGTGGGGTGATGAAGAAGACACCAGCTCCTGATCCATGTTGCGTATAGGAACCATCAAAGTAGATTTTCCAGTGGTTGGCTATGTTGAGATTGAAGATGGATTCATCTGGAAACTCTGATATGAGCATATTCTCTTAATACATGGGTGCTTCTGCAAGTTGATCTACGATCACGTGGCCTTTGATTGATTTTTGCTCTATGTATTCAATGTCGTATTAAGATAGAATCATGACCCACTTAGCCATCCTTCTTGTGAGCATTTCCTTTGATAGTAGGTACTTTAGGGGCTTGATCTTGGTGATCAGTTTGATTTTGTGTGCCAACATGTAGTGTGTGAATTTCTATGAAGCAAACACTATTGCTAAACATGATTTTTGATGAATGAGTAGTTTAACTCATGCCTGACCATTGTGTGACTGATGTAATAGATGACTCTCTCTATCCCATTTTCATCATGCTAAGCTAGGAGAGCTCCATGGGTTGCTATTGTTGTCGATACATAGAATATTAGTGGCTTTCTTGGGATCAGTGGCATGAGGACCAAAGGTGTGAGCAGATATTCTTTGATTTTGTTGAAGGCCTCCTCACACTTGTCATCCCACTTGTATGCTACCTCCTTGTGGAGTATTCGAGAATAAGGGACTTTCTTCTCTTCTAGTTGCGCTATGAATCTATGGATGGACTGAAGCCTACCATAGAGGCCTCTTAACTATTTCAATGTTTTGGGTGCCTCCATCTAGAGGATTTATTTTACCTTTGTAGGATCTATTTCAATACTCCTCATTGACACTATGTATCCCAATAGCTTTCTTGATTGTACGTCGAAGACACACTTCTTTGGATTTAAGCGAACTTCGTATTCCTCTAGCCTGTAAAAAAATAGCACTCAAGGTTGCTATGTGATCTCTCCTCTTTCTAGATTTTGCTAGTATGTTATCAATGTAATCTTCAACATTTTTGTGGATCATGTCATGAAATATTAATGTCATGGCTCTTTGGTAGGTGGCCCCAACATTCTTTAAGCTAAATTCCATCATGTTCCAGTAGTAAGTCACCCATGGACAAGTGAAGACCGTTTTGTGTTGGTCTTCTTTGGCAATCATTATTTGGTTATACCCAAAGAAACCATCCATTAGAGAAAGAATTTCATGTTCCAAAGTCATGTCGACAATCATGTCAATGTTAGGCAATGGGAAGTCATCTTTTGGACATGCTTTTTTTAGATCTTTGAAATTCGTGCAGATGTGGATGCCCCCATCAAGTTTTGAAGCAAGAACTTGATTTGATACCCACTCAAGATAGTCAATTGGTCTTATGAATCCTACATCAAGTAGCTTTTTCAATTCCATTTTGACTAGTAAGGCTATTTGGGGATGCATCTTTCTCAGTTTTTGTCTGACAGGCTTAGCTTTAGGATACACTGCTAGATGATGGACCAGAATCTCTGGATCCAGTTTGGGCATGACGACATAACTCCATGCAAAATTGACCTTTCTCTCCCTTAGGAAAGAAGCTAGGATTTCTTGTTCCTCTATCATGATTGATTTGACATAGAATGTGATGTGTGGAGTTTCTTCTATTCCCAAGTTGATTGGGTTGCACTTTTCTGCTAGAACTGTTGATTTTTCTTAGTGTAGAGCACTGAGGAGAAGATTGAATCCTTCATCTGTAGGTGCCTCAAAAAGGTTTTCACCATTGGATGCATCCTTTATTTTTACTATTTTAGGATCAAAGAGTGCCACAGTGTGGTTTTCACTCAAGGACCTTGAGATTATTCTCATATTTTCACTTTTGCGACTGAAGTATTCAATTGTCTCCCCATAGTAAGCCTGTGTGTCTAGAATGATTTCAAATCCAAATTTATGATTGCCACATGGTATCGTGTCTTGTAGTCCCATGAATTCTGAGAATGCCTCATCTTTTTTTAATGTGTCAAGAATCAATGGTCCTCGTTGGTCGTGATCAATGAGTTGGGGGTAGACTAGTTTTATCTCATGGAATTGGTTCTCAGACTCATAGGATAGGGTGTTGATCATAAAGAGTGAGGAATTCTCAAAAAGAATTGGTAGGTCAGTTATGGTATCTTCCTCATCATCACTACTACTATAGACATTAGTTATATGTAAATTCAAATTTTCTATGACACAGCCAGTAGACACAGGTAAGTGTAGTTCAACTGGTGTTGGTTGATGGGGAGTCCTGACTACTTTCAATATGGGACCTCTTCCACGTATGGTTATACTCAGAGGGGTACATCCAAGGCCAATATTTCTCATTTGCATCTTAGGAATGATGGGTAATAGACACCCATTTTCATTTTTCCCCAATTTCTAGCTTTTGTCACAACCCATTGCAAGCATCATTTGCAATCCTTAGCTATTGTCATCCATAGGTAAATTTGTTGTTGGTCTATTGTCTTGATACAGAGATGGGAAAAATCCTCGTCTATTACTTCTTGGCTAACATCTACCTAGCTTTTGAAGTTGGAATATCCTTCAGTGGAAGTTTGGGATGTGGAGGCTTCATTTGATTGCAGTCACCCTCGTGATCTGGGAGATTGTGGTAACTCTCCTACCACAAAATAATTTTTGGGAATTGTATAGTTTTCGCAACCATTGTCCTAGATGATGACTTTGATATCAGATATGTTGGGGATGGCAGGAGTGACGGGTGTCTCTATCGCAAATGTGGAGGTGAGACTAGCTGGGTCAATATATGGAGTTGATGGACCATCATTTTTAGGTACTTGAGGGATTTTATAATATTTTTCCTCTAGGTTTTTTCAATAAGAGAATGGTTCAGGATCCCCATGGATGTTGACCTCTTGGCCTTCATACATGAATTTGACACATTGATGGAATGTTGATGCTACTTCTTGGATTGCATGGATCCACAGACATCCCAAGGGAATATTATAAGGCAAGTCGAGGTCTGGGACCTGATAGGTAGTTTCCATGATTGTTCACCCTACTTAAATAGGGAGTTGAATAGTGCCTTGAGACACTCTTTCTTGATCATCATATGCCCTGATTGTGATTCCTTTTCCTTTTTCGATGGAGTCTTTTAATATTTTTAGATTCTTTATGAGTTTAAGGGAACAAATGTTCAAGTCCACACCTCCATCCACATGGACTCACTTGATTTTATTTTTATGGACCAGGACCTACAAATGGAGAGCACAATTGTGGGATGGTTGAGTAGGAAGATCTTGATCAAAGTATGTAAGGAGGTTGGGAGTAATGATGTTTCTGACCATAGCTTGGAATTGTTCTGCATCAAGATCCATGGGGACTATGGATGAAGCCAATTCTTCCTGAAGGATCTTTCGGTGGGTAGACAAAATTTTTAGCAACTCCAAGATGGAGATATGTGTTGGGGTTCTTTTCAGCTGATCAAGGACATTATAGCCATTGGGAATAGATCTTGGGTTGGAAGTGGGTGCTTTGTTTGGCTGAGATGACCTTGCAATGGTAATTTTCCTGACTCTTGTGGTGACTCCACAATCAACATGGGCTCCTTTGATGGTGATAATGGCATAGTGATCATCCATGGATACGATGACATGATCATACACATGATTTACACTCTTGAAGATGCCTTTTCCTTTGTCGTTGTTATTGTTCCCTTTGTTGTGATTAGGCATCAGATTCATGTATATCTTGAGGTTTTGATTTCTTTCCGGCTACTCCACATTTATGATTTTTTGATCAATGAGGTCTTGGAATAGGTTTTTCAACCTCATGCAACTATTAGTGGTGTGCCCTTTGATTTTTTGAAATTCATAGAGCTAGTTTTTGTTATACCAAGGTGGTTTCACATCTCGTTCTTGGTAATTTTCATAGGTGGGATCCTTGATGAGGTTTTTGTTTATTAATTTTTTCATGATGACCTCAAGTGGTTCCCCAAGGGAAGTGTACTTCCAATTGGGGGAGTTCTTCTTTCGTTGGGATGGTCCCCTTTGATCATTTATGTTGTTGATCGCTTGATTGTTTGGTTGTTGTGTCGCTGCATTAGCTTGATGGTTGTTTTGATGGTGGTTTTGGGGTTGTTGCTAGGGTACAGGTGTGTTTTGTCAAGGGGTGTTGATGACAACTTTAGCATCGACAACATTATTGGTAACATTTTTTTTCTTTCCCATGTGTGTGGTTCATCATTATAACTAGTTGATGGGTGATTTTTTTTGTTCGGGATATACAGGTGATCCTCCTTGTGAAATAAGGGTTTGTTTTATATTAATCACCTTGGAGATCAATTGGTCATATGTAGTGATACCTTTCACTTTAAGATGAAATTGCAAGGCTCCGTCAAGATTGGAAATGATAGTGTAGACTTTTTGTTCTTTTGGCATGAACCATTTGCTCTGATTGGCCTTAGATTTCCATCGTTGTAAGAAAGAAGCAAATGATTCATTCTTACATTATTTTAGAGTCGATAGTTCCTCTAGACTAACATCCATACCAATATTGAATGTGTAGTTTTTGATGAATGTGTCTACTGGGTATGTGCAGGATCATCATGGAAAAAATAGGCCCTTAAGTGGCAAAAAATTTAGAAAAAACAAAGTTAGGAAACTTGACATAAAAATTTGAATAAGTTATCTATATTATTTCAAAAATATGTAAGAATAGAATCTGTAGCAAATTGAATGTAGTTTCTAAATTACAAGGTTTTTTTAAGAAAAAAAGAAATCTATTTGGTAAAAAATTGAAATTTCAATGCAGTAGTACTTAAATTTCAGGGAAGAAATAAGTAGGTGTCTGTTTGACCACCCTAACCACAATAAAATGATAATATTTTTTATAAGATTTTAGATATAAGTAGAGGACTCATGTCTCGATGTGATGCATTTTTTTGTAATTTTTTCTAAGTAAATAATTAATTATGAATTTTTTATTACAACTTTTAAAAAATATAAAAAACTCATGTCTAACCACCTTAACTTGGTCAAAAACTTCATGAAATTCAATTTTTATTTTTTTAATCCTATATTATGCGAAACATAGAATGTGATGCATGTTTTGGATTGAAAAAATTTGATACCATTTCAAATCTATAGATATTTTTTCAATTAGTCTATCAATTAAGACTTTAGTCATAATTTGAATAGAAAATGAATAATAATTACTTATTAAATTCAAAGTAAAGCATAATTTATATTGGTGGAAAGTTGACAATCTCCTTTATAAACCCTTTTTTGTTTAATCAATTTTGGGTAAAGAAAAAGTCATCAGCAACATACCCATCATATTGCCACTTTTTGGCCCATCATGATCCTGCACATACCCTACTATTTCCTAGAATTTTTTGATGCCTGGATGAAGTCAAGAGAACCACTCCATGGCTTGGCCAACCAAAATTCTAGGAAATAGTTGCATCGGATACATATCATCATATTTGACTTCCATGCAACGAACCTAGAATTCCCTGATGTGATCTTCAGGGTTTCCCATCCCATGGTATGTATCAAATTTGGGAATTTCAAATCCCTTTGGGAATAGTTTCATTACAAGGATCCTATCAAAAGGATAGGGACACAAGTTACTCAATTTTTTCATGGTTCTCCTTGATTGAAGATCAAGCACTTGTTGTGAAATCAACCTGATTTGTGTTGTCACATCGTTTTGTGGATTAGGGGGTGGAGTGAAGGTATTTTGCAGTGGTTCAATTATTGGTGGGATGGTTGGATTGGTTGGTGTATTGATGGATGGTGCTTGCACATTATTCTACGCCAAGTATGCTTGCAATTTTTGTTGTACCAACAACGCTTGTTGTTGGGCTGCTAATCAGGTTGCTTCTTGCTACTCTTGGTATTGTTTTAGCGTTTGTTGATATCCTTGTTGTAGGAATGATTTTTGTTGTGCGAGATATTGTGTTTGTGCTTGTGCTTGATGAGTTTGGTATTGGGATTGAGCTTGCACTTGTTCCTAAGGTTCAGCTTGCACTTGAGCTTTTGCAGCTTGTGTGGCTTATGCAGCTTGAGCAGCTTGAGAACCTTGTTGTTGTTGTTGTTGTTCTTGTAATAAGGCTTGGGCTTGTGCAACCTGTTGTGCTTGTTGCGCTTGTAGTGCGGCTTGAGCAATTTGAGCATCTTGTTGAGCAACTAGTTGTGCAGCTTGTTGGAGTTCCTTTTGATAGACAACTTGTTGAGGAGCTTGTAATGCAATGCTATATTGGATTGATGTATTCAAGTCTGGTGGTGGTGGTGGAGGAGGTGGATTTGGAATGGTGCTTGTTGTGGTGATGAGAGGCGTTGTCATATTGATGAGTGGGTTTTGAGTGGTGGATGTTGCAATTGATATGCTTGGTCCTTGCAAGACCATGTTTTGAGATGTTTGGGGGATTGTTGATGACTTGATGATTTCCTTTATGGTTTCCATCTATTGTTGTGATATCGATGGAAATATTTGGGGATTTGGTATGATGCTTTGATTGATGTTCAGGATGTTGGTTGGATTTTGTTGATTTATGTTTGGTATAGGGGGAAGCCCTAAACCAAGAGGTGGTGTGGATATTGATGGAAATGGTGGAAGTGGTGGAAATGTGAGTGAGATAATCCCTTGTGGGAATGATGAAGATGTGTTAAAAATACCCCCTGGTCCAAATAAATCACCTTCTCCTTGTGAGCTTATGGGGAGAGGAGTTTGAGGTGTTGCACAAAATGATGATGATGATGGGTCATTAGGATCATAGAAGGTGAGGGGGACATATGGATGTGATGGATTTTGAGGTGTGGTATACCCCAAGATGGTGTTTGTGTCCAAATCTTGATTATTCACAAGGGGTTGTGTTTGTAAAGCATTGATAAATGTGCTTCCCTTGTTAACAATGGGTTGAGTTGGAGCAATGGATGATGTAATTTGAGGGATGGTTTGAGTGATATTTTGAATTGGGGGTGTGGATGAAATGGGAGGTGTGGATGAGATTGGAGGCATGACCCCAAAATATGATTCCACAATGGTGCTTACATCGAAATCAGAAGGGAGTTTAGCCCCTCATTTTGCTAATTCAAGCATGTATAGAGAAGGATTGAGTCTCATCATGATGTTGATAATTCTACGATTCTCAGTATTTTGGACTATCTCAGTGATCTCCTCTTGTGACATCCCGAAGGGATTATTGGTAAGATCCTCCACTTGAACTTCCTCTTGAGGATTTTTTGATGATGAAGGAAAGTTAGTTAAAGGATTGCTTGATCCAATGGGATTTATCTCAGAATTGGTTTGACTTAGGTCACTTTTAGTGGATGTTTCTTTGTTCACTTCCATTTTCCTCTTTTGTTGAGATCTAGTTTGCACCATAAAATAGGGATCAATTTTCAAGAATGTGGGAGATGAATCACTAATTATTTGGATTGATCTAATCTTAGGTACACAAGAGAAAATTTAGGATGTTTTAAGGATCAAAGGTGTGATAATGAAATGTGTGAAAGATGGATGATACTGATGATTGAACTCTTATAATATCTTGAGGGGTTGCTAGACTTTTGGGACTTTTTGGATTCTTGAATTTGTTTTGGATTTCTGATTTTGGATTCTTGGATTTTGGATTGACCTTGATTTTCTTTGATTTTGGATAACAAACAAATGGATCCCAAGATGTTGGATGTTATATATGGGATAAACTTACTCACAAGATGATAAATTTGACTAAGTGTAGGGAGAAGGATACATCTACCCACACCTATTCAAACAAGATGATAATTCAAGTAAGCATATGGAGAAGGATGCATCTACTTATACCTAGCTAAACAAGATTATTTGATGAAAATTTTGATTGAGTACATGTAGAAGGATTCATCTACATATACCTAGCTAGACAAGATGATTTGAGGATATTTTAATCAAGTATATGAAGAAGGATACATCTACATATACTTATCTAAACAAGATGGTTTGATGTTTTGTTTCAAGGATTTCAAGGATTTTGATTCATTTCAAGGATTTTATTTCAATGATTTTGATTTGCCAAATGGTCTAGCATGAAGGATGATTACAAGATTTTCAAGATTTGTTGTCGAGATGATTTGGATTGATATTTGAAAGATGGGTGAACATTTTAGTTTTGATCCTGGGTGTACCTAAAAATACTCTCGTTTAGAAGACCTCGGTTTTGAAGAACACACTTTACTCTAGACAAGATATTTAAATTTACAAAAAATATTTGAATTTTGTTGATAAAAGAACTCATACAAATTGGGATTGTTTCTTGAAGCTTTCATGTAAAAGTTGAAAAGAAATTTGTTTGAATTAATAGAGTGTTGAGAGACGCATTTGATATTCTTTTGGACTAAGAGATATTGATGTTGGTTTCCAGATTTTGATCTTGCATGAAATAATTTGAGACACATGTGTGGGGTTCAATTGTTCTTAGCTTTGTTTAGTGACTTATTTTTACCAAAAACAATTCTTGATTATTTTTTGAGACTAGATGTCCAATGTCTTAACTTCTTCTCATTCCACAAAGTACTTTATGTGGAACTTTGATGAAATCAAGGTAAAATTTACCTATTGTTGACTTTAGTAAGAAAATTGAGATATAAATCCAAGAGTTAGAGACCTCTAAGGATAAAATCCAAAGGGAAAGCAATAACACATGAATATTTTCAAATATATTTGCTTCCTAAAGGGTTTAAATTTTTGATGAAAATGTTGAATTTTTGTTTCCCAATGTTTAAAAACAAGCAAAGTGTTTTGTAACCAAGAACAAGAACAACTCTATGGATATGAAATACTATATTTGTTGAATCCCCATTTGGACAAGTCCAGCTATGCTTATTTTTAATGAATGGTTAGATGCTTGACCCCACTAGCTCCCCTCCATGACACTCACTTATACAGGGAAGCCAAGCATTAGTACCCATGAAACTCCCATGGCATACTTTCCATTTCTACTAATAACCGTAAAAGTGTGGGGCGGCTTTAGAATGACTGTTCTTGCACCAACAAATAGATCAAGGATTTTGGAAATTTCTACACAAGGGTTTTAATTCGGAATTTTCCTTTCATAGGGATTGATCCATGTCATGAGGGACCATTGATGCCCTTCTCTTCTGAACCAATCGCACGATATTGGCCTTGTTCCAATATCCATACTTATATACCAGTTGGAAATACAGTTGGATTTAGCGTGTTACTGGTTGGGTCATTCCCTTGGGTGATTACTTTTTCCCACAAGGCAGACCCTCTAAGATTATCAAAAGAGAGAAATCAATATCTATAACTTGATCAATCTTTGTTGCAAAACAAAGAGAGAGAATATACACAATACCATCAACTCACACTTGTAAGATTTTTTGTTCAATTTTAATCCCAAAATAAAATGTGGAGGCAATTACTTTACCCAACTTAAGATCACCAAAAGGCCTTTTGATTCTCAAGATCGTTGTGAGGCGCAAGAGAAACGAATACGTCCTTTTGATGGTATTACTTTGAGTAAGCAATTACAAGACAAAGAAACACTTGATCATTTTAAGTCCTCAAAGCAATAATGACTTCTTTTTAAGCACCAAAGGAAATGTGGAGATTTCCTTGTTCAATTGTTAATCCCCAAACCAAATCTAGTGAGTTTGTGCTAAAGTTCTTTTTAAGCCCTTTTGTAGCAAAAATTGGAATGTTCTTTTTAGAGCCCAAAAGAAATTTAGTAGGTCCTAAGCACATGAAAGATAACAAATTTTTAAGAGAAATTTTGAATTATCTAAGATTGTTAAACAAACACTAGAGTGTTTAAAAGCACTTGGTATTATGAGAGAGTTATGTCATCATGCCTCTTTCAATCATGTCTTTCTCCTCCACTTCAATTTGACCAACCTACAAGAAAACCAGTTAGATTTGCAAAACATAGGCTAGGAAAGAAAGTAATAACCTAAATGATTAGAATTGAAAAAGGAACATGACATAACAAAAATTAAATCACTTTTTACTTTACTCTAGCAGTGGAACCTGCACATACGGTGTAGTTTGAAAGATCCAGTGGTGCTATATAGCACCGCTTGGGTATGTGCAGGATCATGATGGACCAAAAAGTGGAAATATAATGGGTATGTGTAGGGTATGTGGTTGACGACTTTATTTTTACTCAAAATCGATGAAACGAAAATCATTTTTAAAGGAGATTCTCAGATTTCCACCAATATAAATTATTCTTTACTTTGAATTTAATAAATAATTATTATTCATTTTCTATTTGAATTATGACTAAATTCTTGATTGATAGGATGATTGAAAAAAATCTATAGCTTTCAAACGATATCACATTTTTTGAATCTTAAACATGCATCGCATTCTATGCTTTGCATAATATAGGATTAAAAAAAGAAAAATTGAATTTCATGAAGTTTTGACCAAGTTAAGGTGGTCAAACATACGAGTTTTTTAGGGTGGTCGGGTAGACACCTACTTATTTTTTCCTTGAAATTTACTCTTGCATTGAAATTTTAAATTTTCACCAAATAGATTATCCTTTTTTTAAATAAACCTAGTAGTTTAGAAACTACATTCAATTTTATATAGATTATATTTTTACATATTTTTAAAATAATATAGATAACTTATTCAAATTTTTATGTCAAGTTTCTTAACTCTGACTTTTTTGAATTTTTTACCACTTAAGGGCCTATTTTTTCTATGATGATCCTGCACATACCCTGTTTTCAGTCAATGTCATTCTATAACAAGGAAAAAGAGTGTGATAGCGTTGTTATTTTTCTAGCAGTATTGTTTGGAATTTGAAAATTCCAGCGGTTGAAAATAGACCAGCGGTGTAGTTTAGGATTTTGAATTCTGAGCGGGAAAACTCTAGCATTGTAGTTTGAAATTTGAAGCAGTGCTATATGGTGACATTGGGATGCCAATGCTTCTGTACTATGATGTTGGTCTGCTAGCAGTGGAGTTCCTTGTAGACATAAAAAAAACACAAAAAACACAGATTTTTTGATAAAAACATGATTAGAAAATGAGATATGCCCTCCCTCTAGTGCCAAATGTATGAGCCAAGATCCTATTACATGCAAAACACAACAAACAAACACATTAGAATATCATATGCAAGCAAGAATCAAGATTACCCATGAAATCCATTTAAAATGCAAAGAACAAGAAATGAGATGAACATAAACAAGCATAAACAAAAGCTATCAAATCCTATTCAAATTCAAAGAAAAGTCTTGATTCCATGGGAGAATTGGTGCCAATTTGATGTGAAAATTGGCCCTTTCCCAACTCGTATGATGCAATATTGATGTGTGATGAAGAGTGATCCACTTTGTTGAAGATTCAAGTGTGCTCCATGATGAAAAACCTACATAATCTAGCTAAGACCTTGATGAAATGGATGAGAATGCTAATTCTTGAAGAAGAAATTGAGTATATTAAGTTTTCTCAAATTTTGGTTGATCAAATGAGGAGATAAACCTCTTTTTATAGAACGATAAGATGGAGAAATGCCTAAAATGAAGCAATGTGGGACTAACTTTCAACCAATGGCAAGATGCCACTTGTGAAGAGATGGATGGAAGAAGGATGTGCATAGTTTGATGAATGTGCCCATAAATGCATTTAGGTGAAATGTGAAAATAGTGAAATGACATGGAAGAGGGAAAAAGGAATGACTTAAATGCCACTTGGCTCAAGGCAAAAGGACTTGTAAGATGAAATAAATGTCTTGTTGGAAGGACCTATCCCACTTGGAGGGATTTTCAAATTGAAGGAATATTCCCCTATTATGCTATGTTGAGAGAAAACAAAGATTTAATAAATGAATTAAATCTATTTTCATGTGCAAGTGGAAAAATCTAGAGGATGGGACATGGATTAGAATTAAATTAATTAAGGGTTAATTAATCTAATGGTGGATTAGATGATGTGACTAATTGATTTATATTTATGGGTTGATTTAAATCAAAAGATGAGAAGAATATGATATAAAGACTAATTAAATAAAGATTATTTATTTATTTAATTAAAGGGGATGAAGTTAGATTAAATAAAATAAGGTTTAATTTATTTAATTTAATAGGGGGAATTTAGAGATTTAGTCAAATAAAATAAATTATTTAATTAAATAAAGATAATTAGATCATATGGATTGATTTAATTAACAAGAGAGAATGACTTAATCAGATAAATGATTTATTTAATTAAGGGAGGAAAATTGATGAATTTAATCAAATACGGGTATCCAATTAAATGGTCAGACCGAGAGATGATTAAGGATGAAATGGTGTTAGTAGTTGGGATCAGATGTGTAACACCAATCAATAAATTTTATGTGTCTAGAGTAAGGACCCAAACATGTCCCGAACATGAAAAACCTTAAACAATTATGCCTCAAAGATCCACAACATGCTACAATCACATTGTCGGCCATGATCATGAAAAACATGAGCTCATAGAAGAAAATCGCCAATCATGAGTACAACGATCAATGTAGACCAACAACACAGACATATTATGATCTAGAAACATTCACAAGCATCGTGAATCACCACAAAAGCATTCGTAACAACTCAGATTACTAGAATCGGATCATCTTCTTTTAGGAACACCAACTAAAGTAACAAAATAACTATCAGAACACAGATACTCATAACCCAATCAAATCTTCATGCGAACCTAGGAAACTTCATGTGGATAAATTGGATATACTTGAGAACAAACCCTTTAATCTGAATCCTCTTATCATCAATATACTGAGCTAGCCACTATACTAAACTTCACTGCATCACTAACAACCTGCAACTTATTTTATTACAATTTTTTCAATATCCACGGCATATACAGCCTTAAAGACATTAATTCCAATAGTGTTGACATCAATGACAACCACATATCAACAATATCCAATATTACTATTGATCCATGCAATACATTCTTATTAGGTCGTCCAATACTTGATTCACCCTTTACATTTTTCCATCCATTTGTGGATGATAGTCTGAGCTAATATTCAACTAAGTACCTAGTGCAGAAATCAAGGTTTCCCAAAACCTAGAAGTGACTTGTACATCCCTATCTGAGACAATCTTCTCTGGAATTCCATGCAACCTAAACACTTCTTGCAAAAACATCCTATCTATGAGAGGTGCTCCATCAGTTAGATTCTCAAACCTATAAAATGTGTGACCTTGGTAAGGTTATCTACTACCACAAGAATGGCATTGCACGTATTACTAGACATAGGAAATGTTTGGACAGTCCATATTTATTATTTGTCACTTCCTCTCTAGTATGTCATGTGGATATAAAAATCCTATAGGGTGATGATGCTCCACTTTCAACCTTTGACATTCCAGACACCAACACAAGAAACTAGCAGCATCTCCTTTCATCCCTTTCCAAAAATATAATGGCTTCACATCTTCCATCATTTTGGTCACTCCAGGGTGTCCAAAGTGTGGTGTTTCATGTACTTCTTTCCATACTAGGTTTTGTAATTCCACTACATTAGGAACATACATCCTACCCTTATACCTAAGTAACCCATTAGGTTCAAAATGAAAACCTTCATACCTAGAATCTTGTGGATTATTGTTGAGTGCCTGCTTGACTTGCGAGTAGTACTCATCCTCTTTGCACTTTTGCAACACTTTTCTCTTAAAATCGATTTGAATTGTTACTATTGAAGCAATATGATGTCTTTGAATCAAGGCATCGACAACCCAATCTTATTACATTAAATTAGATAATTGATAATAAAATCATAGTCAGTTGTTAACTCCAACCATATTCTCTGTCTAGCATTCATATTAGGTTGAGTGAAAAGGTACTTTAACCTATTATGGTTAGTTTTCCATTCAAAGGGTTTCCCTAAGTAATGCCTCCACATTTGTAATGTGTGAACCATAGCTGCTAACTATAAATCATGCAATGCATAATTTTTCTCATAAGGTTTCAGCTTTCTAGATTCATAAGCAACCACTTGCCCATATTGCATTAACACTCCTCCTAACCCCTCCCTACATGCATATGTAATAACTACAAAGTTACCCTCAAAATATGGTACTTTCAAGTTTGGCGCAGTGGTCAACTTCTCTTTAAGTATATCAAAGGCTTCTTGGCACTTCTCAGTCCACTCAAATTTCTTCCCTTTTCTCTACAAAGAGGTAATTGGAAAATAAATCTTGGAGAAATTCACAACAAACTTTCTATAGTACCCAGCTAAACCCATAAAAATTCTAACCTCAGACACATTCTTGGGTATAGGCCACTCAAGTACTACCTTAATCTTAGCGGGATCTATAGAGATTCTATTTGTTGAGATTACATGCCCTAGATAATGTACTCTCCTTTGGAAGAAAGTACACTTAGATAGTTTACCATACAACTTGTGCTCTCTTAAACGTTGTAATGCTATCTCTAAATGGGTATGTGTAGGATCATGATTGGCCAAAATGTGGCGATATGATGGGTATGTGTAGGGTATGTGGCTGGCGACATTTTTTTTACCCAAAATTAATGAAATGAAAAGGGTTTCTAAAGGAGATTCTCAGCGTTCCATCAATATAAATTATGCTTTACCTTGAATTTAATAAATAATTATTATTCATTTTCTATTTGAATTATGACTAAAGTCTTGATTGATAGGCTGATTGAAATACATCTATAGCTTTCAAACAATATCATATTTTTTGAATCTAAAACATGTTTCACATTATATGCTTCACATAATATAGGATTAAAAAAATAAAATTTGAATTTCATGAAGTTTTTACCAAGTTAAGGTGGTCACACATATGAGTTTTTATATTTTTTAAAAGTTGTAATAAAAAATTCATAGTTAATTATTTACTTGGAAAAAAATTACAAAAAAATATGCATCACATTGAGACATGAGTCCTCTACTTATATCTAAAATATTATAAAAAATATGATCATTTTATTGTGGTTAGGGTGGTCAGACAGACACCTACTTCTTATTTTTTCCCTAAAATTTAAGTACTACTGCATTGAAATTTCAAATTTTCGCCAAATAGATTTTTTATTTTTTTAAATAAACCTAGTAGTTTAGAAACTACATTCAATTTTCTACAAATTCTTTTCTTACATATTTTTGAAATAATAGAGATAACTTATTCAAATTTTACGGCAAGTTGCCTAACTCTAATTTTTCTGAATTTTTTGCCACTTAAGGGCCTATTTTTTCCGTGATGATCCTGTACATACCCAAATGTCTACAATGATCTTCCACATTCTTATAATAAATCAGGATATCATCTAGAAAAACCAATAAAAATTTATCTAGATAGTATTTAAACACAATATTCATCAAATTCATGAATGTGATAGTTGCATTTGTCAACCCAAAAGGTAAAACTATGAACTCATAGTGTCCATATATGGTTTTTAATGTAGTCTTAAAGATATCTTCATCTATAATCCTTAACTGGTGATATCCAAATCTCAAATATATCTTCGAGAATATGGAAGCTCCTCCCATTTGATCGAAAATATTGTCAATGCGTGGTAACAGATATTTATTCTTCACCGTGACTTTGTTTTAGGCATACAATAGTTGATGCACAAATACAAAGTACCATCCTTCTTTTTCACCAAAAATGACTAGCGCTCCCCAAGGTGAAACAATTGGTCTTATCAAGCCTTTTGACAACAGTTCATCCAACTGTGCCTCAAGCTCCATCAGATTGGTTGTTGTCATCCTGTAGGGCACCTTGGAAATAGGTTCATACCCTAGAATTGTATCTATAGAGAAGTCAAATATCCTCTTCAATGGTAATCTAGGTAACTCATTTGGAAACACATCCAATTTTTTTCTTAATATAGGATATCTTTCCATGTCAAACATCCCATTGTCATCTGTCTAATGATCTTCTATCTCTTGGAAACTTTGGGGATCCAAGTTATCAAATTTTCTTCAAGTTCTTCAAACTTAACAACAAAGATCTTACACCCTTTCTTCTTAACCCTCACTAGTTGCATTGTCGAGATTTGACGAATCTTCACCTCTCTAGGTATCCCTTGGAATTTCACTTAGTAACCAAGACCATCTAGGAATTCAACTATTTTTGTATGTTAATCTACCTTATCCCTATGTCTCCACAACTAATTCTTACCTAAGATAGCATCATAGGATCCTAAAGGTGTGACATAAATGTTTACTTCAACAGAGAAGCAATGTAGTTCTATCCCTGCCTCATACAAACATTATTCCACCTTTTCTCTTGTCTGGTTTACATACTCTACATCCGAAGAAGTTGCCATGAGTCTAGCCTTTCTAGATAATTGTTTAGCTACTCTAGGTGAAATTAAATTCTATGTTGCACCTATATCAATAAGAATTGAAATGGGTAAACCAAAAAAAATACCTAGAGTTTCAATGGGAGTTTTGTGATACTCTACTTGGCGATCATCCACTACTACATGTATCCTCTATTGGAACATTGCTCACTGAGTTGGTAGCAAATTTCTAGAAGTCTTATTGGGAAAATCTTCGGAAAAATGGTCTCTCTCACAAGTATAGGATCCTATAAATGGTACCTTCCTTTCACTGGTTCTCCCGATCCACTAGTGTTTCCACTAGTATTATTGGTATTTCCTCAGTTGGAACTATTCCTTCTCCACTCCCTTTTCGACTCTTTACCACTATTGTAGCCGCCTTTTCCCCCTTGCTTCTATGATACATTTTGTACAACATCCACCTTCATTGGAGTTGGCTTGTCAAGAATTTCCACATCCTTCCTGCTAGAGGTAGCTCTAACCTTTTGCTCCTTCTTAATTTCCTTTTTCACATACAAGATCCATAGTTGTTGGACCATGCATATCCACTTCACCTATGATCTGGTTGTTAAGTCCCATTATAAATTTTCTAATGCGAAAGTGCCCATCCTTATGATATATAGGAACATAACACAAAAGTTGGGTAAAACTCTCCCAATATTCATTGATTGACATATTTCCTTGCTTCAAACTCCAGAAATCCGCAAGTTTTTGGTCATAGTATAATTGGGGTAACCATCGCTTGTGAAAAATATCAACAAATTCCCCACATGTCAACTTCCATGAGTTAATGTTAAGTTCCATATTTTTGTTCATCCACTAGGTTGATGCTTCTCTAGCTAATTGGTATGTGTTAGGTCTAAATAATAGTTTATTTTCCATTGGTTTTATCACACTTTAAGATACTTTTGAAAACACTTCCTGACTATAGTCCATATTATATTTCATTTTTGTATCTATTATACAGACCTAAGACTTGAAAGCATGATGATGGAATTATAGTTTAATATATTAGCATTAAGTGGACTATATGAATATGTGCATAAAAATGTTGATGGAAATTTATGTTTAAATATGATGGTTATCCTTGTGTACATATTCTGTGAAACTAACCTATTTGCAACAAAAATAAGAACCATGATGCACAACTATTGTGGGATGAACCTATAGAAAAAGGAGCGTTGAATACCAGAATAGGGGATGCTACAAAAATAGTTGAACATGGTGGTTATTGGTCGAGGGAATTCATGAAGATAGAGCACATGTTGTCATGAGAGTTAATAAACACTAAAGAATAGGTCTTCTCTTATTTGGAACTTTGACAGATGGACGCATGATTTAATGTAATATGTTTGGAAGAGTTCTATTATTTTTAGAATTCTCTTTCTTTTTAGTTATATATTGAATAATTCATGATCTTAAAACCATGCTCTAGATATTTAGAAGTGGAATTAATGATTTCAGTTTAGTTATTACTTTTAATAAAGACTCCCTTAGTTTCTATATAATTGATGGTTGAGTCTGTAGTTTAGTTAGTTGGTTTTTTTGCAAATTCTGTACTATCTATTATTTTCTAGTTGAAAGATGAATCTACAAAAATGGTTAAATCCAGTTTGTGAGAGTTTTTGTAATCTCTTAATTTATGCAATAAATGAAGTTTAGTTCATGATATGTGTGAGATCTACTAGTTAGATTGTGCTAAGTTAAGGGGGAATAGTTACTTGGAGAGGCCACTTAAGGTATTGTTCTCCATGTCATCTTTTAGTTATTCATTTTTTATGATAGTTAATCTTAGTTTACTATTACCTATGAATTATAGATTCTATTTCTTGTTTATTATGAGTGATACCTAGGAACATGCATGGAATAGTTATTAATGACACTCCAGAGGATAGTTTAATTGTTACAGTAATTTTAATCAAGTTTTCAATTTTCTTTCATTAGAAGTAGTTTAGTTGCAATCGTTACTGTAGGTACCTGTAGCAACTAAGGTTTAGTTTTAATTTTGTTGTTTTTTAGTTTTTATGAATTTCCAACAACTAGAATAACTTTTAGCAGGTTAGTTTGTGGAACATAAATTTTTGGCACCTACTTGCTTTCTATCACTCCTAGGGTTTTTCACCTAGAAGGAGAAAGGTGGGCCAAAATTGCTTAGGTTCTCATTAGAAGAAATGGAAAGAGGGTGTGCGAGTGTTTGTGGATGTACTTAAATGTTGGAAACTTAATGAAAATGGACAGTAAGGAATGTATTCTAACCAAATGCAAAAGTGCTTGAAAACACATTGTGTATCGAAACTATTTGACTAGAAATGTAAACAAACTGTAACAGAAACCAATTGAAGATATGTACCTGGAAGTTGGAAGAGCGTGAAATGAGGCTTTGAAAACTTGCAAAAGACACCAGAAATGCTCACTAGGACTGATTCACCATTCTAGGCCAAATGTCATGTTTTTGCCAGAAAGTGTCAGAACCAGTTTTAGAGAATTGGGTATCCAAACCTATGGAAATCATTGTTCAAACCTAGAAATGGGACTAATTCTCCATCAATGGTGAATGAGTCATCTTCAGGAAAACAAAGAAGTCTAGACATGATTTTGTGGCTTATGATCTACAATTCTAATTCTAAAGATTCCTTAGATCTGAATTTACAAAACTCAACCTGTAGACTCTCTCAAAGCTTTAAATAGGGATTTATACACCTTGAATTACTTTTATGGGATATGGAAACCTTTTCTCTCCTTTCCATTTGATAGAATATGCATACATAAACACATGCAAAGGGGAAAAAGTGTTGAGGGTTAGGATATAGGGGTTTGCTTGGTCAAACCCCACTTTGGTAATTAAACCCTTGAAATAGAAATATAAATGAAATGGAAAGAGAATTATGAATAGACAACATGCAAATTTAAATACTCACCAAATCCTTGTTGGAGAAATCTGAAGATATGTTAATGGCTACTCCAGGATGCCTAATTTATGCTTGAATTGATGAATGGGTGAATGCATGAGAGAATTGGGGATTGAAATGGATGTAAAAACACTTATTTATACAATCTTGTGCCTCAATAACCATTCATACCTCATCACTGGCCGAAATCAAGTGATTTTCAATAAAAACATGAAAGGAAATTTAAAATATCTTGAATTTGGGGCCAAGGGGGACTCATTCACCACCCATGGAAAATGGGTCCCACCTAGGACCTAAAAATCTGTGTGGGTATGTGCAAGATCATGATGGGACAAAAAGTGGTGATATGATGGGTATGTGGTTGACTTAATTTTTTTACCCAAAATTGATGAAACAAAAGGGTTTTAAAGGAGATTCTCAACTTTCCACCAATATAAATTATGCTTTACTTTGAATTTAATAAATAATTATTATTCATTTTCTATTTGAATTATGACTAAATTCTGATTGATATGCTCATTGAAAAAAGTTTATAGCTTTCAAAAGGTATCACATTTTTGAATCCAAAACATTTGTCACATTCTATGCTTTGTATACTATAGGATTAAAAAATTAATTTCATGAAGTTTTGACCAAGTTAAGGTGGTCGTATTACAAGTTTTTATATTTTTAAAAGTTGTAATAAAAATTCATAATTAATTATTTACTTGGAAAAATTACAAAAGATATGCATCACATCAGGACATGAGTCCTCTAATTATATCTAAAAACTTATAAAAAAAAATATTATCATTTTATTGTGGTTAAGGTGGCTCACATTCATTTCTTTTTTCCCCTAAATTTAAGTGCTATCAGATTAAAATTTCAAATTTTCACCAAATAGATTTAAAAAAAAAAATAAACCTAGTAGTTTAGAAAATACATTCAATTTGCTACAAATTCTATTCTTACATATTTTTGAAATAATATAGATAACTTATTCAAATTTTTACGTCAAGTTGCCTAGCTCTAATTTTTTTTATTTTTTCCCACTTAAGGACTTGTTTTTTTCCATGATGATCCTGCACATACCTGTGTTCAGAATTAAGTTATATTTAATGTTTTTTATCAGACTTACATTCAAAAATATAGTTAATTAAAATATATGAGGGCATAAAGGGGTCAAATAAGTCATAAGAAGAGGATAAATAGTGAAGTTATGCTTAGAAAAGTGTGAAATCTTGTTACAAGACTTTACAATAGTTCAACATAGGACTTGATGATGAATAAAAAGGTGATTTTTAGGTGAATTATAATGTATAGATTCTAGAAGAATGTAGAAATGTTTTACAACACTTCACAAAACCTTCACAAGATGTCGTTACTTCAAATTTAGTACCTAAATATGCATGTTCAAGCCATGTTACATCATAAAATCAGAGCCATATTGATCAAACACTATGAAACAAGACCTAAAAGCCCATGAAAATGACAAGGGGCCATTTTTCTATGGTACATTTAGCCCCCACTTTAGTGAGAGGATGAACTTGCTTTAAACTCACACTAAAGTAGCCATGCACATCGAGAGGAGGGTTCAAATGCACTTATGTTAGCAAGATGGAATGAAAATAATCAAGAGAGATGATCAAGCCCCCAGGATGAAGATCCCATGGAAAAAATTAAAATAAGGACAAAGGAACACATGAGTGTTGAGAATCAGATGAAGCTTTGATTGTCAGTCGAACTAGTTGTCGATTAGATCTAGGTTAAAAGAGAATGCATACATACTCTAGGGTGATAGAACACATGATGATATGCCAGGTGAGAAGGCCCAAATGTACTCACTCTAGGGCCATGTAACTTTTGATCATCTGTAGGGTGAGGAAGCCTAAAAAGAAGGTAAGATACATACACTAGTTGGCATGCACTCACAAACACAAAAGTGGCTATGGGGAAAAGTCATGCCGCTAGGTGGGCTTCTTGCTCAACCATATTAAAGTTATACCTCTTGAAAACTTTAACAAGGCACCACAAAGAAAATAAAATGTTTATGAATAAAAAGCAAGGGTACCACAGACATGCAAGTTGTGTTATGCAAGGTGGAAAAAATAAAAATTGAAAAAATGAAAAAAATGTAAAATGTAAAATATGTTCAAAGGAGTCTTGTTAGGTTTATGCAAGGTCAATCAATTAGGGAACATTGTGCCTAATGTCTCCAAAAGAGGACCAATCAAAGAATAGTATATCAACAACTTAGGGGATGCAGTGCATCACATCAGGCCACCAAGAGGAATGTAACATGCTCAGATAAATCACAATTATGAAGGAAATAACACCCAATGTTATCCACATGAAAGTAAAAAATGCATCACATAAATGACAAAGCTACACTAAGAACTAAGAATGCAAATGAATTATGGTAATGTATTCCCCCCACTTTAAAGGAATTGCTACACATCATTCTAGGATAAATTACTTTAAAGTAGAAGAGAAGAACATGAGAGCTTATTCGAAGAGCCCTATGCCAAGTCATATGCTTTTGATAAGTTGCGTCATGAAGAAAGGGAGTATGTCACATGCGGGTCAATCTTAAGACATGTTCACATCTTAGGCTTTTCATGAAAAGTTAACAAAATTAGTAGAAAGAGATAATGACAAGTGACATATAGAGGATAAGGTTGTCCAACCCTTTGCCCCCATGTAGTGTAGGACAATGGTGAGCCTAAAGTGGATGATTGTATGCTACCCCTTACAAGGGATGTGAAACATGTAATAGTGAGAATGATATGATCCTACAACTATTACATGGAAAGGAGCAGCAACTAATGTTATTTTTGTATTGATTTAGGATGTAACAAGGTTAAAGGCTTTGTAAAGGTTTTTTTTCCTTAGTCGTTTTATTTTTGGGTTTGCATAAAATTCTTTGGTGTCAGGCACACCCATGCTCAAATGAAATATTGAAAAGGTGTGCAACACGCCACGTGGTGGATGCACAACTTTTCCCTTTTATTTTCCTTTCAGGAGGAGTTTCGAGACACGTGTTTGCTTGTCATACTTTTCCCTGGGACCTATATTTACAAGCTTGGGTGTTTTTTCCCTACTGACACATCATCTCCTTGTCATGGGTTATCTGCACTACCTATTAAGATATCTAATTGGGGAGTTTGTTTGAGCTAGTTGGATTTTCTTTTTTTCTCTTAGTTTTTGGGATGGAAGTTTTGAGATGACAACTCACAGTAATGTAATCAACCAATTGTGTCTGTTGTCAAGCAATGGCTCCTAGGATCTGATCGTATTTGAGTCTTATCTTTGCTAAAATATTTAGAGAACATTAATATAGTAGCTGAGTTAATAAAGAGATTTTCTGCAGCCTAACCAAGAGTCTGTGATCGGATCGTGTGCTATCAACCGTCAGCACCTAGCAGTCATTACTTCTGGTTTGAGGTGGTTTTTTTCTTTCTTTAGTGGCTATAAAAGGAAGGTGACAACACCAACAAAGAGGGATTTTTTTGGATCAAGATTTACATTTTTGATTGTTCAGAAAAAAGGATTTTTCCAAGACAAAACTATTTTCTCTGAATAGAGGAATTGTTTTTCTTTTTAATTTTCTTAAAGTTTATGAACTATATTTCAGAAGAAAATTATAGAACTACTTTATTATGGAAAATTATATCTTTTAAGGTTTAAACTATTGTCGGTTTGACATTCGACCTTTGTTTCAAATTTTCATTTTAATTAAAGCATGAACTATTGAGGGGAATTTTTGAGACTATACATGTATGGCCTTTTCCAATCCTTCTTTCTTTATATTACTATTTTTGAATGAAACATTGTGTCTTGCAAGCTATATTTTGATAGTTTAAATAACGGATTTCTATGCTTTATGCTTGTGCTATGATATATCAATTTTGAGAAAAATTAGAATATGTCATTGGACCTTTCTTTTATCTTTGAAGTTGTTATTTTTCTATGCTATGTTGTGTTAGGAGACAAAGTTCCCATATTTTTTGAAATATTATTATTTTACTCTAAGGATTTTTTATGTTTGATCGAACCTCAATGAACAATGCCTATAGAAAGATTTGAAAGTCTGCACTCTACTTGAAGTTAGCCTTTGTTGTTTTTTCTCTTTCCAACAAAGAGGGGTTATGGTGTTTTGTGTCCTTTACATAAATCATAGGAATAATTTGAGTTTGAAATGTTGTAAAATATTTGGCTTATTTCCTTTCGTATTTTATATTTACATTTCTTTTTCTCCCTTATCTCAAAACCCTAAAAGAAGAGTCAACTTTCTATAATAAACCTGGAGGTATTCAGTGAGATGCAATTTGTCCCCCACTCGTTGAATTTTCCATAAGACTTTCAGAGAGGCGCAAGCTTTGATGATCAACAGTTATTTTTTTGGCATGCCCAGTGCGACTAAAGTTTTTCCAAACGCCTGATTGGAAGTCAAAAATGTTTCTTAAATCAGGATAAGGAAGGAAACTAGAAATTTCATGCCCAAAGTCCAAACGAGAGAATCCTCAAGAGGTCATTTCCAGTACTCCCAGTTACGTACCTCAAATACTAGAAGGAGAATAACTACAAGTTTTGTATCACCTATAAGGAGTAATAGAGCAAGAAGTTAGAGCCACTTATCAAGAGCCTTATCTACTCTGATTAGAGGTTTAAATTTCCAGATAAGATTGTCGATATACCTAGTTCATAGAAATATTTTCCTCATGGCTCAAATACCTCCTCCTTCTCCTAGAAACTTTGTAACATGGGACAGTGGCAGTTTGTTACAACCACCCACACCCCCGGATGTATGGCCTAGCATACTGGCTAATGCCCTTAAAGCTATCCCAAGATTCTTTGAGGAGGATTTCAAAACCCATTCCAAAAACCTTGAAGATATAGCAGAGGTATGTAGGGTACACAACATATTAGAGGAGAACATCACTTTAAGATAGTTAGCTTTCTCTTTTAAGGGAAAGGATTAAGATTGATATTGATCTCTAGCCTCGAGTTCCATTCTTTCTTGGGACCAGCCCAGGTAGTGCCTATTCAAACCATTCTCTGAAAAGGGAGACCATTCTTCATTGTTGCAACAACTAATCACCATCAAGAGGGCCCCTAATGAAGCCATGAGTGATTTCAATACCGTGTTCCATATGACCTGGCAAAGGATTCAGATGACTGTTTGACCTTAGGCTAGGATGTCGTTCATGTTCTACCTAAAGAAGAGATTGTACTTATCATAACCTCCATCAGAGGAAACCCTGCTTGATGCATACGAGATGGTAGTGCACGTAGAGAAAAACCTGATCGATGCTGGGAAACCTCCACCCTAGCCACCAATGCTAGTATTCACAAAAATCTCTAAAAACTGCCAAGAGGAAGCTAATCCAAGCACTCCCCCCATAGAATTTATGTTGGTTGCCCCGCAGCCTACGAACATATACCCTACCACTCAAGCCAGTACATTAGGCCTCTCACCAATGGCGGTGGATACCATTGATATAAAATATCTGATGCAAAAATTTTCTAATGAATTGGTCATTATCAAATGGCAACAAGAAACAACTCAAAAAATGACCACTCAGGTCTGTGGTGGAGGAAAACCTCCTTACCAACAGAATTTGTATCAAGGTTCTTATAGAGGAGGAGGTCAATAGGCATCATCAATTAATCAGATAGTTCTAGTTGCTACCCCATTACAGTTAGTCAAGGGAAGTCCAAATAAGGAGATAGTCTCAGGACAAAAAAATTTGGTGGAGGATAAAAATGTGTGGTGCTTCCCATGCAATGATAGCCATATGCCCCAAAATTGTCCAAGGGGAAATATACAACAAAGGGGGCTGAACAGAGGAGTGAGGGTATGTTCCCAAATGCGGGTGAATACGAGTCACCTAAAATGGAGAATGCTCATCTTAGGGCACAGATGCAAGGGATGTCCCTTGAACAAGAGTTGGACATGGCACCCTACCAAGATCTTTTCTCATGGTTGGAGGAAGACAAGGTTGTATTCGCAAACAAAGCTTTGACAACTGGAATTTGGCAAGTACAGTCAGATTACAATAAAAAAGAAAAAAGAAGGCTCATAGGAGAATATGTACAACAAGCTTTGTCACATCCCCAAACACATCAACTGTCTCCCCTAGAGAAGAAGGTCTCACCGCGCATTGTTTGACCTAGTTTATGGCCACATAATCAGCCATCAGAAGCAAAGGAGGTGAATAAAATACAAGTTCTGGCCCTGATGGAAGATTTTCTCCCAAAGAAAAAAGAGCTACAACCATTTAAATCAAACACTGAAACTATCAAGATGCTTAACATGGTGGAGCAATTCAAGAAGGCACCTGCCAATGTTTCATTATGGGGCGTTATATCAATTCTCGAGCAACAAACCCTGCCTTAGGAAGCATTGAAGGTGGAAGGAAAAAGTGTGTAGGAGAGCATGACTCAGTTAAGAAATCAAAGAAGGAATGACAGATCCACATTTTCCCCTCCAAAATCAACAGCTTATACAAATAATGTGGATAGCATTAAAGAAAAAGAGGTAAGTGGAACAAAATCCACACCTTTCTTTTTGATGCTTATAATAGGAGATAAATTGTTGCACAATAATATGATTGATTCAGGAGCTAGCACAACCATTATGCCCAAGCAGGTGGCAGATGCTCTAAAACTCCAATATGAACCCCTTGAAATGGGAATTATGCAACTTCACGGAAAGAGAGTCCTAACCATTGGTTGAATAAGGGATCTATGCCTAACCCTTTTCTCTTTTTCGAGCCAAACAGTCACTTAGGAAGTAGTAATAATTGACATTCTACCAGTTTTTGAAATGTGCTTATCAAGAGTTTTCACTACCAAACTTGGCAGATACCTGAAACTTGATTGGTCCCACTTTATATTGCAAACCAAACATCGAGCAAAGATGAAGATTCTATCTAAATCCTTGCATCCCAAACATATTGTGGATGATGCAAATCTATGCTTCAGATCTGATGATACTCCAACTTTCCACTAAGAGAGGTACTGTGTGGAAATTCCTACAGAAGAAGAAGGTACAGATGACCAGATTTTAGAAGAAGAGATGCTGCTAAACTAGTTCACTGATTATGATCCATTTGGTAACTTCCACGCAATAGGGCTAAGCGCCTATGTGATTTTCAACCAAGATTAGGCCCGTCTGAAACTAATGAAAATTTTGAAAGAGATTGATGATTTGTCTTATAATCATGTGTGGATCGTACCCTTTGATGGTTCCAAGTGTAATGTTGGCCCCATAATAGGTGCCCGATTGATATTTCCAATGGGATCAAAGAACCTTAGAGCTTTATTTTTTCTGTCTCCATGCTCCGCTAGTGAGATTGGATATGAAGTATTGGTCCATAGATTGGATCCAACAAAACAAATAGGTGCAGGTGTGAAGCAAGATGTTAGAAATTTAGAATTGATAGAAAAAAAGATCTGTGGACAAGTAACCACAACAAATACAAGGCTAAGATGCCATGTACAAGATATAAGGGACCTCATCAAAAGTGTTGAAACTTTTGGTATACAAGGAAATACCTGACCTTGAGATGGCATTATTTGTCAGACATTTCTTATTGGAACACATTCATAATCAATTTCCAATCTAACAAAGCAAAAATTATCCATGGTTTCAAGGGATTATAGCAAGCTTAGTGTCAGAAAAGGAAAAAAATTAGTAGTTGGCATAAAAACCTCTGAGAGGAATAAAAGAAAGCTGAAAGAATTATGTTGCAGATATGATCTCAAAGGGTATGACCCAAGTATAATCTAGCCGATGTCTACCTTAGACAAAGGGCCTAGGTCAGCTGAGCAGAAACAAAGGATAATCTGCTTGAGGGAAAGCTTCTTTACAATACCGGTCTCCATCAAATAGGGAAGAATTTTTCTAGATAATCATTATTCCCCGACATTGATGCGGTAGTTTTACCAGGGAAAAAAATTTGTCATTCATACATAAGTCCTTAAGGGACAATAAATTATTTATAATAGGATCTGATTGGCTAAGGATGATGTATACTACCAAATGGGGAATGTTCGTACACTCAAAAATAAAAATTTTTGAGACAGTCTGGAGCTAAAAAATAAACATAAGTTTTCTTTCAGGTAAATCTAGCCTCTCCCGAGGATTCATACTAGATTTCATGAGCATTTCAACCTCATTTTCCTTGATGAGAAAAGAGAAGGCATCTTTCTAGAAAACTCCAAGGGCACAATGGTTATCAATCGACTAGAGAAGAATGAAGGAAAAAATGAAGAGCATCCCATTATGCTCCCCTCAGCAAAACAAAGGAGCAACAACATGCAAAAAATATATCACAAAAGGAAAAATTGATAAGATTTTAAGGAAAATAAGAGCCATGTTAGGTTTTCCCGAAAACGTCACACCTTCTAGTGCCCAAGAGCTGGTAGAATCACAAGGGTCAAATTTTGTTATCAAATACAAAGTTTTTCTGAAGACTTCATCATATTATGATGTGAAAAGGGGTAGTTCAACTAAATCAACCCTTAAGAACCTAATTGTTTCAATCCAATGTGTTTGATTGGACCCTTAAGGGGATGGGAACATTCATAAACAAGTTCCCCCATCGATGAATAAAATTACCCCCAAATTGGCCCCAAACTTCTTCGAGTACAAATTAATGTACATAAAATCTGTAGAAACCCTGAGGCTGAAAAGAGACAAGGAAATCACCCATGGAGCTACAATTTACCATCATCAAAAAATCAGATGATGTTTTGATGAAGAAAATTATTACCCAAAAAAAGGTTCGGTACAAGAGTATCACAGACTTGTTGTGAAGCCATAACGACTGATTAATTCCAAAGTGTTGCGGAACGGATCTTTTGAAAACAACACATGTAAAAAATTGAAGCTGTACGGACTCAAAGAGATGTTTTTAGATGTATTGGTGAATGGTATTTATCTATGAACTTTCTAGTAAAAAATGCACAGCTCTTTTAAAAAATTCAACTATGTACCATATGTAAAAAATTTGTAATTATTTTGAGGTTTTTAGAATAAGGCCCAAAATAACACAAGGGAAAATAATAGTTATAATATATTATGTTTATTGAAAAAATTTACAATACAGTATATAGCCCAAGGCTCAAAAATATCATTTAAAGCCCTCTCGAGAAAAAATCAAAAAGTGAAGCAAATAAAAAGTTGTCAAAATTAAGGTGACGATTAGATAGTGATTTTTTTTCGCCTCCAATGACAAAGCAAAAAGGAATTCATGCTCAGATTCTGCTTATCCTCTTTTTCTTCTTCTTCTTCCTTCATCAGACAGGTTGTAGGAAGGGGCAAAAAATGCAACTCAAGCAGGCTGCACTCTACAGACCTAGGGTCTACTCATTGCGAAGTTGCACCAAGTAACTAAAATGCTTTTTCTAGGTAATCCTTGAAACTTTCTCCATGTCGTACTCCCATAGAAGAAAAGGTGGTCACTGGCTAAGAAGAGAAAAAGTGTACCTACACGTCCATGGTGCAAAATTCAATCAGGAAAGGCAACCAAGGCACACTCACCCTAAAGTTGATGAGCCTGTGGAGGTCCATGGTGCTTGGAATGCTGATACCTGGAATGGCCACTTGCACTCTCTTGCCAAGCCCTTCCATTAGAGAGGTGTAAAACATCTACTAGCATAGTACAATTATCATGGGCTTGGCCATACCCTAGTCCAATAGTGAGGCCACAAAGCAAGATAGTATATTACAATTGCTTTGCAACTAGTTCTCATTCGTAAGGTAGTTTGTGTTGACAACCCACTTGAACGTAGTCATGATCAGGGGGTCCCAATTCTTTGCCAAGAACTTGATATGGATGTCAGTAATCACTCCCACAAAGCAGTTCTGTGGTCTCCATGGAAGGAGTTGAATAGGGGTTCCTAGACCAGCAAACATTCTGACAACAATGAAAAATGGTGGAGAAGTAGGTGGAAGGCCAACTAAGTTAAAGAACAATATGCTTGAATTAATGTAACAAAAGGTGGTGTGGCTACATATAGAAAAGGCTAATGGAGAAACTGCATGAAAGGGACATTTATTTTTGATCGAATGATAACAAATTTTTTTGAGGTAGAATGGGGCAAGGTTGGAAAATCATATGAAGGATTTGATGGAATGCCTTGAAAAATAAATTTGGGCATTGGGGAGTAAATGCCCTCAAACGCTGATGGTTGAGCATCCTTGCCATCATCAACACCAACCTGTTCCCTAATGAGAAAAGGCATGGATTAATACACTAAGGATCTAACAAATTAATGAAGACGTCTTTTCAAAAAGTACCTTGTGTCAAATCAGCATGCTCCATATGACAAAAAGTGTGCCTTCCAACATAATGAATTAAAGGAAACAAGAGGCGGCGAAAGGAATGTACTAATTCAATTTCCATGATTTTTTTGGCTTTCCCAAGGGATACGAATCTCCCATCCACGTGTATTTCCCTAATAGCAACATTTAATGAGCCATCGATAGTAGAAAACTCATAACTGCATGCAAAGCTTTGAAATTAATTGCACTCCAAAAGCAGGTTAATTTTAGCAAGGAAAAATAGTTTTTTTGTAACCAGAGACTTTCTGTATCATTTTCAAGCAATCATGGCAGAAGTATCTACCTCTGGCAGGCAGGACAAAGCAAAAAATAGAAGATCCAGTTATGTAGATATCTTTGGAAATTACTCATTTTCTAATGCCCCAACTCCAGAAGAATGACCATTTGAATATTGCAGGAATATTCAACTTGAAAAACACATTTTGAGGGAGGCAGTTCAAGATGTAACTGATAGTGTTTACGACCCTCAGTTATCCACCAACCCTCAAAATATTAGGGAAGGTTCTTTTCAAAGGATGCTAGGCCATAAGTCTACAAAGGGTTTTACATGTCAGCTTTGGAATAGTGGCCTACCACAGTTTGTGCTACTTGTTGTTCATCCATGCCTGGAGCTGGTCAATACATGCACAAAAAGGTTTAACAGAAATACAGTGACTGTTGAGGGCCATTGGGTCAAGATCACCATTTCAACCCAAGCTATATAGGATATGTTGTGTATCCCTGTGGGCTAGGGTGCCAAAATTTTTAATGAAGAATAGATGGACGTCCTGGGGGAGGGTATGTGTAGGATCATCCTGGGCAACTTGACGTAAAAATTTGAATAAATTATCTATATTATTTCAAAAATATTCAAGAATAGAATTTGTATTAAATTGAATGTAGTTTCTAAACTACTAGGTTTTTTTTTTTTTTTTAAATCTATTTGGTGAAAATTTGAAATTTCAATGTAGTAGTACTTAAATTTCAAGGAAAAAATAAGAAGTGGGTGTCTGTCTGACCACCCTAACCACAATAAAATGATAATATTTTTTATAAGATTTTAGATATAAGTAGAGGACTCATGTCCTAATGTGATGCATATTTTGTAATTTTTCCAAGTAAATAATTAATTATGATTTTTTATTATAACTTTTAAAAAATATAAAACTTGTATGTCTAACCACCTTAACTTGGTCAAAACTTCATGAAATTTTTTTTTTTTAATCCTATAGTATGCAAAGCATAGAATATGACACATATTTTATATTAAAAAAATGTGATACTATTTGAAAGCTATAGATGTTTTTTAATCAACCTATCAATCAGGATTTTAGTCGTAATTGAAATAGAAAATTAATAATAATAATTTATTAAATTCAAAGTAAATCATAATTTATATTGGTGGAAAGTTGAGAATCTCCTTTCAAAACCCTTTTCGTTTCATCAATTTTGGGTAAATAAAAGTCGTCAGCAACATGGGCCATCATATCACTTACATGTATTGCCAGTTTTTGGCCCATCATGATCCTGCACATACCCGGGAAGATATGTTTAGGAAAACAAGTTTTTATGAAGATGAAACGAAGGAACGACCACAGAGAGGACATATTCACTGGCCTCTATGATGAAGAAAATTCAAGAAGGATACACATTCTGTGTTCTCAATGTTGGCCTGGGTTTTTGGTGTCAATGATGATGAAGAGATTAACCCCTTCTAGTATTCCCTAGGCCTTGCACTCAAAAGAGAAAGAGTGCAGAGATGCTACAATTTTGCTGAAGTAATGGCCGAAAATATGAAGCTACAGTTGAGAAACTATAATATGGAGTCTAAGCTTAGGTATTCTTCCATCCTCGTTCATTTATTCTTGCAACAAAATTTTGAGTGGCTAGGGAGAAATGTGCTAGTATCTAGGACAGATGAGAGAGGTTATATCCAACCAATTTTTGTGTGGACCCCCATGTTTTCAAGAATAGGAGATTACTATCCATTTGTAGATTATTTTTTGAGACCAGTGCTACAAGATTTACTACCTTGCACCATCAACTATTTTTTTCAAGAAGTTATAGAATGGATAGAATATACACCTATCCCAATGGATTACTTCCTCGACAAAGATTTCACATTCGTCAAGTTCCATGGTTTCCTTGTGGAAGTTTTATGACTCCCTAGATTTGTGACAGACATAAATTTTGCACTAGAGGCTTGCTGACAAGTATTCACTATCGATAGGATTTATGGTGCGGGAAGTAATAAAGCATAGCTTTTTGATCTTCCCCTTATGATTGTAATGATTCAAGTGATATTAAGCAAGAAAAAGGTTGAGGATGAGATCCAAACTTATTTGGTTTCTCTAGGACTGGTCCTCATTTGTGACAAGTGGAATTATAACCCAAATGGGTGTTTCAACTTAAGGCATGAGTTCAGGGAGTATTTCCAAAGAAGGAGAAATCCTACCCAAGAGAGTGCAGAAATATACATCAACTTGGCCCATATACTAGAGGAACGACCAAGATGGGTAAGTTTTGATGAGCCCTAGGCACAACACCAGAGGAATCTCCCAATGAGAAAATCTCTTAATGCGTAGCTAAGGTGTAAGGGATGGTTGGAAAGAAAGAAGGCATACTTTTGGAGGTTCTGACAAGAGATGAGGAACCTAAGCATTTTGTCTGGTAGCTTCCAGCTTGATGAAGATTTTGAATACGCATATGATAGGGAAGCTGATTCTAACAATAGAAATCCTGAGACAAGCCACAAAATTGAAGAGGAACAAGTTCCATTCCTAATTACTAGACCTTAGGAACTCAAAAACCAAAGGAATTTGGGGCCAGGGGGTCCATAGGATCTGTCCACATCCTAAGCTTGAAGCAAAAGAAAGGAGGCCTGACAATCTCCAATAAGATCCTCAGTGGCCTCTGATGTCTGAATATCGGAGGAATCTCCTGAAAGGAGATCAAAACGTGATGGCTCTAATCATGCGAAGGAGAGGAAGATGAAGGACTTAAGTACCCCTAATATACTGATCTGTTAAGAGGGAGAAGTGGAGTCTATCTTATGGAATGTTTCATCAACTGCGGCTCAGTTAAGTTTTTCTCCCCCTCTTCTTATTTTTGCATCTCTGGTACAACCCCAATCTCTTTCGATTGAAAGTAATTCCCCATCTTTGGTTTCTGAACTAGTAGCACTAAATGCAACCCCTACCATTGAAAATGAACTTGCTGAAACACTTCTGCACACTGAGAAGGCATTATCTGCCATGGCTGTTGTTGTGTTGTTAGCTGCTTTTTCTGAAGCCCCCATTGAAATCACCAAAACTATGAATTTTCTCGTTACTCCTAGCCCATCTACTTCCAAGAAGGCACTTCTTTATTAGCCTTTTTTCTTTTTTTCCCATATTGTTTCTTCCCTGGCTCCTTTTGGTAATCCCCCTTTTTCTATGATCACACTACCATTTGTGTCTCCTCATGCTCATTTATTTGAAGTCTCCCCTATTGTCACCTTGTTTGAACTACCCACTGGTGCCCCCATCGTAGCTTAGAGTGTTGATATCCCTTAGACTCTTCAAGGTCATTTCAATGCCACCAAACATGCCTACAACACCAGGAAGTTGAAAATGTTGTCAAAGAATGTCGAAAGGCCTGCCACCAAGTAGATTGAAGCTTGTTTTAATGAAGAGCAGAAATCTCTTCTTATCACCACAATGAGGCCTCTAGTTTCCAAGCCCGAAGGGAAAATGCAAATGGAGGACTACAATATTCATGATGTGGGTTTGGATCTAAGTGAAACTCGGCCACACAATAAAATGGTTCTAGAAAAAGCCACACAAAAGGTGGTATATGTTGATTATGAACGACTGGATGGGCAATTAAGGAAGCGTGAGGCTGAGTTGTAAAAAGTGAAAGGGATAGTGAGTATTCTATAGAATGAGGTCCAAGCCAAAGATGTTGAAATGACCTGCATGAAACAAATTCAAGGCCAATAAGGAGACATTCCCAAGTTGCTTGCAGATACCCGAAATGAACAGTTTCATCTTCATGCTAAAAATGAAAGATTAAAGAAATATTTGGCTAATGTCGGATCCCAAAATGTTCATGATCTACAGAGAGTCTAGATTGAGGCGGAGGAGTCAAGAAAAGAAGTCAGAAGACTAAGCTCTGAGTTGGAAAATGCTCTTTAAGAGAAAGGTCAAATAGAAGAAGATACCAAAGTAAGAGAGGCTCATTGGAACCAGGAGTTAGCTACTGCAAGAAGGTCTAGATTCTTCTCTATAATGAGAGTGTTAGTGGCTATGAATTGGGAGTAGATAGCGGTTGGTGTGTGTGTACTGGGACCCACCTTACATTTCTTAAGGGACGTACGGGAACTAAATGCCAAAGTTGGTTCGATGACCAACCATTTCATACAAACATGTTCAGCCCGGGTGGCAGACTCCCAAATATTTATTTCCAAATTAAGTATTGCCACAGATCAAGTTCTTAGAAGAGCGAGAATTCTTGATCGAAGGGTCACCTCCATCAAAGCCAATGAGATTATCAACTACCACCTAGTTGCGGGAAAATGCTAGGATCATCAAATAATTTTGAACAAAAGAGTCACCGAGATCAAAAAGGATTTTTCCATCTTGGTTTGTTTTAGGTTGCCTCCTATTCTCTCCTTAGACGAAAAAGTGTTAACAATAGAGAAAATCAATGAGATAATCTAACGTAAGATTCATGCCACTACTGAACTTCCAAGCTCAAATGTTGTACCCAAGATTGATGATTTTGAGTGCAAAATCTATCCTCTTTCTTAGCTTTATTATCACCTGGGGGAAATCTCTTCCCGATGGAGTGCCATCTCTTTCAAGGAGATTTTTTACCTCAACCAAACATATAGACAGATCTGGACCCTCATTTTACCAACCAATGCATATTGTGAGGCCCAGAGAGTTGCTTTCATCAAACTCTAGGAATAGCCAAAGGCCTAGGTTTGAATCTCTATAGAAGCGAAGACCCCTATGAGTCACCAAAACTGTAAAGGTTTTTTTTCCTCAGTCATTTTAGTTTTGGGGGTATGTGCATGATCATCATGGAAAAAATATGCCATTAAGTGGCAAAAAATTCAGAAAAATCAAAGTTAGGAAACTTGATGTAAAAATTTGAATAAGTTATCTATATTATTTTAAAAATATGTAACAATAGATTATGTAGAAAATTGAATTTAGTTTCTAAACTACTAGGTTTGTTTAAAAAAAAATTCTATTTGGTCAAAATTGAAAATTTCAATGTAGTAGTACTTAAATTTCAGGGAAAAAATAAGAAGTAGGTGTCTGTCTGACCACCCTAACCACAATAAAATGATAATATTTTTTTATAATATTTTAGATATACGTAGAGGACTCATGTCCCAATGTGATGCATATTTTTTTGTAATTTTTTTCTAAGTAAATAATTAATTATGAATTTTTTATTACAAATTCTAAAAAATACAAAACACTCTTATATATGACCACCTTAACTTGGTCGAAACTTTATGAAATTCAATTTTTATTTTTTTAATCCCATAGTATACGAAGCATAGAATGTGATGCATGTTTTGGATTCAAAAAATGTGATACCATTTGAAAGCTATAGATGTTTTTCAATCAACCTATCAATCAAGACTTTAGTCATAATTTGAATAGAAAATGAATAATAATTACTTATTAAATTAAAAGTAAAGGATAATTTATATTGGTGGAAAGCTAAGAATCTACTTTACAAACATTTTTTGTTTCATCAAGTTTGGGTAAAAAAAAGTTGTAAACCACATACCCATCATATTGCCACTTTTTGGCCCATCATGATCCTACACATACTCTTGGGTTTGCATAAAAGTCTTTGGTGTCAAGTGCACCCGCACTGAAATGAAATATCAAAAAGGTGTGCAACACGCCACATGGTGGTTGTGTAGCTTTTCCCTTTTATTTTCCTTTTGGGAGGAGTTTCAGGACACGTGTTTTCTTGTCAGAATTTTCCTTGGGAGCTATATTTACAAGCTCGGGAGTTTCCACCTTGCTAACAAATCATCTCTTTGTCATTGGTTATATGCACTGCCTATGAAAATATCTAATTGGGGAGTTTGTCTGAGCTGGCTAGCTTTTCTTTTCTTCTCTCAATTTTTGGGACAAAAGTTTTGAGACGACACCTCGCAGTAATGTAATCAATCAATTGTCTATTGTCAGGTATTTTCTCCTAGGATCTACTTGTATTTGGGTCTTATCTTTGCTAAAATATCTAGAGAACATTAATGCAGTAGTTGAGGAGTTAATGCATAGATCTTTTGTGGCCTAACCAAGAGTCTGTGATTGGATCGTGTGTTATCAACTGTCAACACCTAGTAGTCATTACTTCTGGTTTGAGGTAGTGTTTTTCTTTCTTCAGTGGCTATAAAAGGAAGGCGACAAAACCAAGAAAGAGTGATTTTTTTTTATCAAGATTTAGATTTTTGATTCTTCAAAAATTGATTTTCCAAGGAGGAAATTATTTTCTCCGAAAAGAGGAATTGTTTTCCTTTTTAATTTTCTTAAAGTTTATGAACTGTATTTCAAAAGAAAATTATAGAACTACTTTATTTTGGAAAATTATATATATTAAGGTTTAAAATATTATCGGATTGGCATCCAACCTTTCTTTCAAAGTTTAGTTTTAATTAAAGCATGAACTATTGAGGGGAATTTTGAGACTGTGCATGTATGACCTTTCTTTATATTATGTATGATTGTGCTTGTACTATGAGATAGCAATTTTGGGAAAAATCATACTATGTCGTTGGACTTTTCCATTATCTTTGAAGTTGTTATTTTTCTGTGTTATTTTGTATTAGGAGGAAGAGTTTCCATAATTTCTTAAATATTACTCTTTTACTCTAAGTATTTTTTATGTTTGATCGGACCTCAATGAACATCGCCTATGGAAAGATTTGAAAGTTTGCACTCTGCTTGAAGTTAGCCTTTGTTGTTCATTCTCTTTCAACCAATGAGGGGTTGTGGCATTTTGTGTCCTTTATATAAATCATAGGAATAATTTGGGTTTGAAATGTTGTAAAATCTTTGGCGTATCACTTTTAGTGTTTTATATTTACATTTCTTTTTCTCCCTTATCTCAAAACCCCAAAAGAAGAGTCTGCTTTCTATAAAAAAACCAGAGGTATTTAGTGAGACACAATTTGTCCCCCACTCACTGAATTTCCCATAAGACTATCAAAGAGGGGCAAGCTTTGATGGTCAACATGCTTCTTGGAAAAATGGTTAGTGATAGTATGGATGTTAAGTGAAGGTTTGTTGGATCGATTGATGGCTATGAAAGGAAAATCACGAAGACTATGATTTGGTAGAGTGAGGTTAGGTATAGTGTGAGATTTCATAGGGTGATGATTAAGGGTTGAATTTTTTTTAGTATTGATCAAAAGTGAGGATAGGAGGCTCAAAATGGTTGTTGGATGTTACTAAGATATCATTCTTATGTGCCATAATATTGACCTTAGGAGGAGAGCTAATATGTTCATCAATTTTCATAATTAGATTTGGAAAGATCACTTCATTGCTCATAGGAGAGGCATCAAGAGAAGGATAACTAGGAGTTTCATGGTTACCCATAAGTTTTTCATGAGTTCACTACCAATATATTGTAACACTAAACTATCTTCTTCATGTGTAGAGAAGATAGTAGGAGAAGAAAAGGGTGGATTTTCATGATTATTGATACTAGGTAAGGTAGGAGAAATGATTTCAGCTTGGTGTTTCATATTGTCGTTGCAAGGGAGAGTAGGAGGAAGACAAGCAATACTTTTGTGATCTTTGATTATTGTGTCTTCTTTCATCAAGATATATCTTCATGACCAATGGGAGAGATACTAGGAGAAGAACAATTATGATTATCATGATTATCGATGCATGCTTCCTTTTGGGGAAAGGCTTTAGTGGATGATTTAGAAGAGAGGAAGTCATCTAAGGCTTCATCTAACATTGCCAAATCATCACTACTAAAGGGCTTAGATGCTATGTTTGTTCAAATTAGTTCTTTTGATGTTTGTGTTTTCTTGTTGTCATTGTGTAATGATGTTGGTCTAAATGAGCTAGGAACTAATGCAAAAAATGAAGAGTGCAAAAGTCTAAGTGTCATGAATGTAAATAATTTCTATTTCTAATGATGCAATATAAAGACATAGGATGAAATGTAACAAAGTAATTCACTGATGACACTATGCAATAATCTAAAAATGAAATGTTGCAAATGCACAATTTTAATTTGAAAAATGCATGAAAGGAGCTAATTTATGCAAAATATCATGAAATGCATGCTATAGAAATGCAACTGACTGATAAACATAGGTTAAGGCACCAAACAGACTCCTAAAAAAAAAAAATTGAGTTCTTGAAAATGTTGTTTCAGGGGTAAGAAGGGACTAATTAGCCTAGGGTGGTGAATGAGTCCTACTATGGACTTTTTGCAATTTTTAAAAAAAATTGTGATTGATTTTGAGGAATTTTGAGTGCTATGATGTAGACCTAAGTGAAAAATGCAGAAATTTAGAACTTTTTAATGATTAAAGATGCAAAAATGCAACCTATCATGTACTTTTACTCATGCAAAAATGAAACTCTAGAATGCAAGCTAACTAATGCCAAATCCAAGCCAAGAAACTCTAAAATGATTAATGGACTCCAAAATTAGAAAAGAGGGGATTCTAATAGCAAGTTGAGCAAAATTGAACATAGATTTTTGGCACCTACTTGCTTTCTATCACTCATAGGGTTTTTCACCTAGAAGGAGAAAGGTGGGCCAAAAATGCTCAGGTTATCATTAGAAGAAATGGAAAGAGGGTGTGCAAGCATGTGTAGATGTATTTAAATGTTGGAAAACTAATGAAAATGTAGACTAAGGAATGTATTCTAGCAAAATGCAAAAGTGTTGGAAAACACAATGTGTATCCAAACTTTTTTATTAGAAATGTAAACAAATTGTAACAGAAAGTAACCCAATTGGAGATATGTACCTGTAAGTTAGAAGAGGGAGAAATGAGACTCTAAACACTTGCAGAAGACACCAAAAATGCTCACTAGGACTGATTCCCCATTCTGGGCGAATGAGTCCTAGTTTTGCCAGAAACTGTCAAAACTAGATTTAGAGAATTGGGTATCCAAACCTACAAAAATCAATGTTCAAGCCTAGAAATGGCACTAATTCACCATCAATGGTGAATGATTCCTCTTCTGGGAAAAAAAGAAGTCTAGACAGGATTTTGTGGCTTATGATTTGCAATTTTGTTTATGAAGATTCCCTAGATTTGAATTTGTAAAACTCAACCCGTAGACTCTCTCCAAGATTGAAATAGGGATTTAGACACCATGAATGAATTTTATGGGATATGAACACCTTTTCTTACCTTTCCATTTGATAAAATATACATACATAAACACATGCAAAGGGAAAAAAGTGTTGAGGGTTAGGATATAGGGGTTTTCCATGGTCAAAGCCCACTTTGGTAATCAAACCCTTGAAATAGAAATAGAAATGAAATGGAAGGAGAATGATGAATACACACCATGCAAATGTAAATACTCACCACACCCTTGTTGGATAAATCTGAAGATATGTCAATGGCTGCTCCAAGATGTCTTATGTATGCTTGACTTGATGATATAAATGATTGAATGCTTGAGTGAATTTGATGAATGGTTGTGTGGTGCATGCTTTTGAAATCTGAAAAAGACTAAGCTTCATACAAGGTTAGTAAATCACAAATTCCTCAAGCACGACCCTAAGAAATATCTTGCAAATGTTCCAAAATGCAACAAAAGATAAAAGAAAACCACAAGCATAATGAAAACACTCAACAAGTTACCTATTCCATAGTGGATTGGTGTCACATGTGAAAGTGACCCTTTCCCAATCCTTGATCAATAGATAAAATGATGAAATGCAAATGGAGATGATGAGCAAGATGAGTTCTCAAATTAAGAGAGTAACCTTGCATAAATGTTGTGGCCCCATGAATGAGAATGGAGGCCTTCTTTTATAGATTTTCTTGATGAGAGATTGGACAAGATGGTGAATGTGGGACTAAAGATCCTACAATGAGAAGAAGACACTTATCAAGTGGTGATAGGCCAATGGTTATGCAATATTTGGGAAGAGTGCCCATGAGAGGGAAAATTTGAATTCAAATTTTGCAATAAATGTTGAGTTTGACCTTGGAAGGGGACATGTAAGAGACATGTAAGGCCTCATAAATGCTCTGTTGGGTGTACATGTCCACTTGGGGGGAGATTCAAACTTGGAGAGTATTCTCCCTTTATGCCAAGTTGAAAATAAAGATTTTGATAAATCAATTAAATCTAATTTCATGTGCAAGTGGCCAAATCTAGAGAATGCAAGTGGGTGAGATTAGCTTTTAATCATGATTAGATTAAATAGATGATGATTATGTTAGTTTAATGCTGATTAGGTGAGTTTGACTTTTAGGACTTTGATATTTGATTTATTTAAATCAGAAAATGATGGAATATGATTTTGGATTTGATTTAAATAAAGTCCTGATTTATTTAATTAAATGGATGATGCAAGATGAAGGTTGAATGATAATGTTTATTTGATAAATGACCTTAGGAAATGAGATTATTTAATGAATGGATGAAAGTGATGAATGGGCCTAATGTGAGACCTAATTTGATTGAATCTGATCGAATGCATAATGTTAATTTTGCATGTCTTCATTTTGCCCCTCTTTGAAGCAATGTACTTGTTGCGTTGGTTCAAAGAATAACTTGTCGCGATTAAAATAAAAAAAATTCTAATTTTTTGGATGCCCCAGCAGAAAGAAGTACACTGGTACATTGCCCCCTCGAGAGATAGAGCGAAAATATTCGATTTGAGGGTTGATCTCGCAATAAAGAGGTTCAAAATGGATGGTTATGGATGACGATGCTAATTAGATGATTTTAAGATGCTTAGAATAATAGATCTATATTATCCTAAACAACTTAAATGATGATATGATGTGATGAGATGGATGATGTGATGTGCTATGATTATGCAAATGTGATTTATGTGAATGCTTATACTAATAGATCTATATTATGATGATAATTATGCAATGTGAGATGATATGCAGAATACCGATGATTTATGGATGCAAGATGGATGCATGGTGATGCATGATGGATGTATTGGTGATGCTGATTAACTATTCATGCTATGATGTTAGTGCGGAAATGAGATGATGATGAGAAATGATGATGAGAAATGGATGATTTGCTTATCAAGGATTGGGATTTTCGAAGGGTCACTTACTTTATATTTGATAACACGCCTAAGTACGATGCATCAAGGTATGAAGGACCAGGATGGCATTGTACTTAGTGTGATGGACTTTGACTTTGAAAAATAGATAGGAGTATTCTTGTTCACACCTGACATACGAAAACCTTGCTAGGATGCACTTTAGAAGTCTCAAACATCTCGGACCAAAACACGGAAAGGTATAACCAATCAATGCAATAGTCAACAAGCTGTCTGAAACATCCTGCATACATATCTAACAAAGCAAGTATTTTCCAAGTTATTTTACAAGAACATCCAACAAGCACAACAGACAAAAGAATAATGATCATTGCCCCATTCCTATCTCTCTAAATCCTTTGTTCAGATATCATCGAGAGGTCCTTGGACTGAGTGCAATAAGATAAGTCAAAAGACAAAGATAAAGAACACAAACAAGTTGATGTTCTTCAATACCACTAACCAAAAGGGAATGTGTTTTTTAAGGATAAGAACCGAAACTTATTGCCAAAAGATAATTCCCATTGTAGGAAGGATACATCCTAGGACATGTTAGTGGATGGCGGCACGTCATTTCATTTATCCATGGTGTTCTTTCTGATAAAAAATGCCCCTTGTAGGAAGGATTCATCCTAGGACATGATGTTATCAGGTGATTGATATGGGACTGTTTGGATGGACTATCAACACAAAGACTTGACCAACTTGTTTATGTACTAACTGAGACTTGAGACTTGACGCTTTTGAGATTTACTTTTAACCTGCTAGACTTGTTTCTAACTATTTCACCAAAGGTTGAGGATAACGATCAGTTTATTATGAATGGTGTTTATTGCGGGTGCAAGCAAGATGTGCTGGATGGATTTTTTCAAATATTTGGATGTTTTGCAATGTTTTGAGGCTGTTTTTGGTATTTTTGAAGTTTTACAAATGTTTTGATTTTTAGTTTTCCAATGTTTTTGGGATTTTCTGAGATTTTGATCGAGACTAACCTAAAGACCTATCCTAGGGGCCTCGAGCTGATCAATAGATTAGCCTTGCCTACGTTATACCTTGAGACCACATAGTTCATTTGATGACTTGACCACTTTCTGAGATGATGATATACATGATGAGATGTCAGTTTATTATGACGAACTCCTATAGGACTGACCTAAATGTCTCGGGGGATGATCAAAGATCAACCTTGCCCACGTTCAAGCTCAGAGATATGTAGTTCAACAAGACGACCTTGTTTTGGCTTTTTGAATAAATTTTTGGCTTTGTTTTTTGGATTTTGAGATGTTTTTGGATTTTCTAATTTTCGATGTTTTGATGTTTTTGGATTTTCTGATTTTCGATGTTTTGGATTTTTTGATGTTTGAGGACTTTAAGACTATACACAAATCCGATCCGATGAGAACGTGCCCAGTGTGATGTAATAGACTACTCGATAAAGGTAGGACAAACCGACCTTGAGAATGAGCGAGTAGTACTAGAGAGGATCATGATACAACACAGGACCAAGCTATGGTGCGGATGCGAGTGGATGAGTGATGAATGGGAGATATGGATGAGATGGATGATGGAAGTGAAATGGAGGGATAATGCATGGACAAGTGTAAAGGTCTGGTGGATGGAAAGTACTTATTTACACAAAGGCTGTTTGCGAGGTTTTCACCAAGGTACCGCCCAAAGTGCCAGTGGTTTTCACTAGAGGACAATTTTTTTGATCCTTTTTCTAATTTTTTTGGATTTTTTTCTTTTTTGATTTTTTTTGTTGTTACCAAGACCCCTGTTTGCCAGGTTTTCGCCGAAGTAACCATTTTTTTAGGACTTTTTCTGATTTTTTGGATTTTTTCGTTCTATACCTAGAAGAATTAGGCATAAATTTTTTTTGAGATGGGAGCTATTCATGGGATCCTACAGAGGTTCCCCTTTGGGTGTTGATAGCTGATATGCCCTTAATTTATAGCTTGCTGTGACGATGAAAGGCCCTAACCAATTGGGTTCGAACTTGCCTTTGCTGCTAGGATTTGGGACATTCTTCTGATTTTCTTTTAAGACCAGTTCTCCTGACTTGGAAAGTCCTGCTTCTGATCCTCTTGTTGTAGCTTCGTTTTGAGTCTATTTTGATAGACTTGTAAAGTGATTCAAAGCATCCCGATCCTTCTCTCATCTATGAAAGTAACTCCATTTCGTTTAGTCTTGAAACTCTATATTCTTCATCGGTGATGAAATTTTGCAATGATATTACTTGCTATGAGGATGGGAATTTCGATCTCAATAGAGGGAGTATGGCCGATCCATAGATTAAGGAGAAAGGTGGCCCGATGGGTGTGGATGCTAGTTCGATAATCCCAGAGGGTAGGATTAAGCTGCAAGTGCTAGTCACGACCTGCGTCATTGACTATTTTCTTCAGGATTTTGAGGATGGTTTTGTTCGTGGCTTCTGCTTGGCCATTGCCTTGGGGATAGTATGGGGTGGAGAAGCAATGCTAGATTTTGAATTTCTCGCACAAGTCGTGAACCTCCTAGTTCTTGAATGGTGTCCCATTATCTAAGATAATGGCTTGTGGGACACTGTAACGACAGATGAGATAGTTCAGGATGAATTTTGGGATTTTCTTCCCAGTGATATAGGTCATGGGTATGGCTTCCACCCACTTTGTGAAGTACTCAGTTGCAGTTATGATAAATTTATGGCCATTGGATGAGGTGGGTGATATTTTCCCAATGAGATTGAGTCCCCATTGTGAGAAAGGCCATGGTTTGATGATCAGATGGAGCTCTTGAGCTGGAGCATGGATGAGATCCCCATGCTGCTGACATTGTAAGCACCTTTTAGCATGATCATGCGCTTCTCTTTCCATCGTGGGCCAGTAATACCCCAGCCTCAGCAGTTTCTTGGCAATGGTCATTCCACTCGAGTGTGAGCCACAGATACCATTATGAACCTCTGTTAGAGCGGTTAATGCCTCTTCAGCATTCAGACAATGTAGTAAGGTACCCTCTATGCTTCTATGGTATATAAGGTATCACCTAGGATGACAAATCTAGATGATTTTTTGATGAAGGTTTGTTTTAGGCTCGATGGTAGGTTAGTGGGTAAGACTCCTATTCGAAGATATGTATAGATTTCATGATACCAAGGATTGCCTGGACCAATGATTTCACACACATATTATGATTTTGGTACCTTGAATGTGGGAACGAGAAGCTGCTCGATCAGAAATTCGTATTTTGGCACGTTGTGAGGGATGTCTAATAGAGACCCAATTGTAGCCATGGCATCAACTGCTCTATTGTTGGTTCTTGGAATCTGCTCAAATGTTATGTCGATGAAGGATTCCTTTAGAGTCTCCACCAATTTTTTGTATGGGGTTAGCTTTTCATCCTTTGTCTGATATTCATCATTGACTTGATTTATGATCAACTAAGAGTCTCTGTAGACTTTGAGGGCTATGATATTCCATTGCACTGCTATCCTGAGACCTATAGTCAAAGCCTCGTATTCCGCTATGTTGTTTGTGCAAGGGAGTGCTAGTTTGTATGACCTTGGTATGCAGTCCCCTTGTGGGGTGATGAAGAAGACACCAGCTCCTGATCCATGTTGTGTATATGACCCATCAAAGTATAGTTTCTAGTGATCAACAATGTTGAGGTTAAAGATGGATTCATCTGGAAATTCAGATACAAGAGGATTCTCAGAATACATAGGTGCTTCTGCTAATTGATCTGCAATAACCTATCCCTTGATTGCTTTCCTCTCTACATACTCGATGTCATATTTTGATAATATCATGACCCATTTTTCCATTCTTCCAGTTAACATTGCCTTGGATAAGAGATACTTGAGGGGGTCAATTTTGGTAATAAGCTTGATCTTGTGTGCCAACATGTAGTGTCTGAATTTTTGGGATGCAAACACTACTGCGAGGCAAGCTTTCTCTATGAAGAAGTAATTTAGCTCGTGATCGACCATTGTCCTGCTGATATAGTATATGGCTCTTTTTGTTCTGTTTTCATCATGTTGAGCTAAGAGACCTCCAAGGGCTGCTGTTGTTGCTGATACATATAAGATCAATGGCTTCTTTGGGATGGGTGGCATTCATACTGGCGGTGTTAGTAGATATTCATTTATTTTGTTGAATGCCTCTTCACATTTTGTATCCCATTTGTATGATACCCCCTTGTGGAGAAGGTGCGAATATGGGTTCTGCTTGTCTGCCAGTTGTGCTATGAACCTTATAATGGATTGGAGCCTACCTTGGAGGCCTCTCAGTTGCTTTAAGTTCCTTGGTGCTTCCATCTCAAGGATTGCTTTGACTTTTGTTGGATCCACTTCGATACCCCTCATAGACACTATGTATCCTAGTAATTTTCCTGATTGTATGCCAAAGATGCACTTCTTGGGATTTAGTCTGACTTTGTATTCCTCCAATCTATCAAAGATAGCACTTAGGGTTGCTATATAATCTTGTCTTTTTCTTGATTTGTCTAGGGTGTCATCGACATAGTCTTCAACTGTCTTGTGAATCATGTCATGGAAGATCAATGTCATGGCCCTTTGATAGGTTGCTCCTACATTCTTTAGGCCAAATGGCATCATGTTCCAACAATAGATCCCCCACGGACAAGTAAAAGTTGTCTTGTGTTGATCTTCTTTTGCTATCATAATCTGGTTGTATCCTCAAAATTCATCCATTAGTGATAGCATCTCATGCCCTGCTGTCATGTCCACTATCATATCGATATTGGGAAGTGGAAAGTCATCCTTGGGACATGCTTTGTTCAAATCTCTAAAACCTGTATAGATTCTGATAGCTCCATCAGGTTTTGAAACATGTACCAAGTTCGATACCCATTCTGGATAATCAATTGGTCGGATGAATCCAGCATCCAATAGCTTTTTGAGCTCCATTTTGACTAACAAAGTGATTTAAGGATGCATTTTGTGAAGCTTCTATCTCACAGGTTTTGCATCTGGATACACTGCTAGGTGGTGGACCACAGTATTTGGATCAAGTCCTAGCATATCAACATAACTCCATGCAAAGTTTATTTTTCTTTCCCTTAGGAATGCTGCTAGGAGTTCTTGCTCTTCTGATAATAGTGATTCCACGTAGAATGTGATATGCGGGGTCTCCTCTATTCCTAGGTTGGTGGTTGCATTTTTCGGCCAAGACTGTTGACTTCTCTTGATGAATAGCTCTTAGGGGAAGATTGAATCCTTCATCCTCAGGCACCTCAGAGAGGTTTTCACCATGGATACGTCCTTTATTTTTACTATTTTTTGTCAGAGAGTGCCACAGTGTGGTTTTCCTCAAGGACTTGGATATGATTCTTAGTTTCTCACTTTTGCGACTGAAGGATTCAATGGTTTCCCCGTAGTAGGCGTGTGTGTCCAACTCCATTATGAATCCTACCTTGTGATCTCCATCTGGAATGTTATCCCTCAACCCCATGAATTCTGAGAGCGCTTCATCATTTTTGAATGTATCGAGAACTAGTGGTCCTCGTTGGTCATAGTCGATCAGTTGGGGGTAGACTAAGCAGATCTCATGATTTTGACTATCTAGTTCAAAGGATATGGTACTAATCATACACGGTGGTATCTTCAAATAACCTAGGTAGGTTGGATAAGGTATTTTCGTCATCACTACTAATATAGGGCTCAGTGATAAAGTTATGCATGTCTGTCCCTATGGGTATTGGTGAGTGCACTTGTACTAGGACTGGCTGAGGAGAAACATTAGCGGCTCTAACCGGAGGACTTTGGCCACGTATGGTTATTCTCGGAGGGGTACATCCAAGACCAATATTTGTTATAGGTGCATCTTAGGCATGATTGGTATTAAGAGCCCATTGTCATTTTGTCCTAGTCTTTGATTTCGGTCATAGCCCATTGCAAGCATCATGTGTAGGCCCTGCTTCTTTCATCCATTGGTAATTGAGGTGTTGATCTTTCATCTCGATACAACATGTTTGATGGATCTGCTTCAATTACCTCATGGCCAAGGTCTCCCCACCTTGTGAATTCAGGATAATTTTGAGGATAGGTTTGTGATGTGGGAGCTTGATTTTCTTGTGGGCGCCCTCGTGATCTTGGAGATTGTGGTAACTCTCCTATCACAAAAGCATTGTTAGGGAGCCTATAACTTCCACAACCGTCCTCTTGGATGATGAGCTTGATATTGGATATGGTGGGAATGGCGGGTGTCTCTGTCGCAGAAGTGGACGTGAGAGTGGCGGGATCAATGTATGATGTGGATGGGCCCTCATCATTTTTCGGCACTTGGGGGATTTTGTAATATTTGGCTTTAAGGTTCTTGCAGTATGAAAACGGCTCAGAATCTCCATGGATGGTAACCTCTTGTCCATTATGTGTGAATTTCACACATTGGTGGAAGGTTGATGCTACGACTTTCATCACATGAATCCATGGGCATCCCAGGAGGATATTGTATGGCAATTCGAGGTCTAAGACCTGACATGTGGTTTCCATGAGTGTTGGCCCTACTTGGATAGGGAGCTTAATTGTGCCCTGAGACACTCTTTCTTGGTCATCATATGCTCTGATTGTGATGCCCTTCCCTTTATCAATGGAATCTTCTGATATCTTTAACTGCTTGATGAGACTAAAAGAACAGATGTTCAAACCTGCACCTCCATCCACCAGGACCCTTTTGATTTTGCTTTTGTTCACAATGACCTCCAAGTGAAGTGCGCGATTGTGAGATGGTTGGGCGGGAAAATCTTGGTCAGAAAATGTAAGGAGATTAGGTGTTATGATGTTTTTGACCATAGCTTGAAATTGTTCTAAATCAAGGTCTGCGGGGACGGTAGATGAGGCTAATGGTTCCTCAAGGATCATTTTATGCACTGATGAGATTTTTAACAACTCCATGATGGAGATGTGTGTTGGAATTCATTTGAGTTGGTCTACAACATTGTAGCTATATGGAACAGCTCTTGATGTATGGACTCTATTGGGTTGGGATGATCCTACGATGGTGACTTTTCTGCCTCTTGTGGTGACTCCACAGTCTTCGGCATGGGCGCCTTTGATGGTGATGACCATGCAGTTTTCATTGAGGTTGGAAATAACCATTTCATATACATGATTTACACTGCCTTTTCCTTTATCCTTGTTACTCCCTTTGTTGCCATGATTCGGCATCGGATTCATGTAGATTTTAAGATCCTGATTCCCAGTAGGTGCTTCCACATTTATGATTCTTTTGTCGATGAGATCTTGGATGATGTTCTTGAGTCTCATACAATTGTTTGTGGTGTGGCATTTGATTTTGTGGAATTCAAACAGTTGATTCTCATTGTACCAAGGAGGTTTGACATCAGGTTCTTGATAATTCTCAAATGTAGGAGCTTGGATGAGTTTTTCGTCGATTAGCTTTTTCATGATGTCCTCAAGTGGTTCCCCGAAAGTAATGTATTTTCGTTTGGGGTATGTTTTGTGTTGAGGTGGTCCTCTTTGGTCATTGACATTATTGATGGTGGGATTATTGGATTGGTATGTTGTGTGATGAGTGTTTTGGCATTGTGGTTGGATTTGCGGTGCGGGTGTATTTTGGTGTGGACCACTAATGACCACCTTGGCATCGACAATGCCAACATTAGTGATGTTCTTGTTTCTCACCCATGTATGAGGTTTATCATTTTAATTTGATGGTGGGCGATTGTTTGGTTGTTCATGATATGGCGTTGATTCGATTGGTTGGGTTGCAAGGGATCTTTCGATGCTAAGCACCTTGGAGATCAATTGATCGTATGTGGTGATACCCTAAACTTTGAGATGCAATGATAGGCGACTTTCAAGGTTGGATATGATTGTGTAGACTTGTTGTTCTTCTGGCATGGTCCACTTGCTTTGATTGGCCTTGGATCGCCATTGTTGAAGGAATGAAGCGAAAGATTCATTCTTTCCTTGTTTCAGAGTGTATAGTTCTTCGAGACTAACATCCATTTTAATGTTACATGCGTAGTTTCTAATGAATTCATCTCTGATTTCCTAGAATGTTTTGATGCCTGACCGTAAGTGAGAGAACCATTCTATAGTGTTTCCTGCCAAGCTCCTAGGGAATAGCCGCATCAGATAAGTATCGTCATATGTGACCTCCATACAATGAACCTGGAATTCCCTGATGTGATCTTCAGGGTTTCCCATCCCTCGATATTTGTCAAATTTAGGGATCTCAAATCCCTTAGAGAATGGTTTCATGTCTAGGGTCCTATCAAATGGATAGGGACACAAGTTGCTTTGCGTTTTGGTTGTCCGCCCTGATTGAAGGTCAAGCACTTGTTGCAAGAGCAACCTGAGTTTTGTCATCATATCATTCTGGGGATCAGGGGGTGGGATGAATGTGTTTTGAGGTGTTGCAATCGTGGTTTGGATGGATGGGTTGGTTGGTGCATTGTTCAATGGTATTAGTATGTTGTGGCGGGCGAAGTAGGCTTCTACTTTTTTTTGCATGAACAATGCTTGTTGTTGCTCTTGTTGTTGTTGTGCTAGGATTTTTGCTTGTTGTTGTGCTTGCTGTTGTTCCAACAACGCTTGTTGTTCTGCTTGTTGCTGCGCTTGTTGTTGTTCTAACAATGCTTGTTGTTCTGTGTGTTGTTGTTCCCACAACTCTTGTTGGGCTGCCAATTTTGCTGCTTCTTGCTGGTCTTGGTATTGCTTTAGTGCTTGCTGATACGCTTGCAATTACACTACTTGTGCAAGAAGTTGTGCTTGTGCTTGTGCTTGTTGTGCTTTTGCTTGAGCTTTTGCTTGTGCGGCTTGTTGCTGCAATAATAGTTGTGCTTGAGTGACCCTTTGTGCTTGCAATGCTTGCGTGGCTTGGGTAGCTTGAGCGGCTTGTTGTTGCTATTGTTGTTGTAATAATGCTTGAGCTTGTTGCACTTGTTGCGCTTGTATTGCAACTTGTGTAGCTTTGGAAGCTTGTGCAACTTGAGCGGCTTGTTGCATGGATTTTTGTTTCTACACTTGTTGGTATCCTCTTTGAAAAGCGGCTTGTAATGTTGTGTCGAATTGGTTTGATGTGGTGAACGTTGGTGGTGGTGGAGGTGGTGGTGGATTTGGAATGGTGGTAGATGATGATGTTGTGTTGATTATTTGGTTGGTAGATGGTGTTGTTGATGTGGTAAGTGGCGTCATTGATGTGATTGGCCCTTGAGAGACCATTCTTTGCAATTTTGTGGGGGTTTTTGATGATGTTGCCATTTCTTGTGTGTTTTTCATTTGTTTTTGTGATGTCAACAATAAGTTTTGAGCATTTGGAAAAATGTTTTGATTGATGGTTGGGATGTTGTTTTGATTGATACTCGGTAGAGGGGGAAGCCCTAAACCAAGGAGTGGTGTAGATGACAATGGTGATGGTGGGAGAGGTGGAAAAGTAAGGGGGGTGAATCCTTGCAAGAGTGTTGTGGTGTTGAAAATGCCCCCTGGTCTGAATATGTCTCCCTCCTCTTGTGAATGTGTGAGAGGAGGTGTTTGTGGTGCTCTGTGGAAAGATGTTGATAATGGGTCATAATGTAAAGTGAGAGGAACATTTTGGTGTAATGGATTATGGAGGATGTTTTGTTCCATGGTGGTGTTTGCATCCAAGTTTTGGTAATTCACAAGGGGATGTGATTGAAGTGCATTGAGGAATGTGTTTCCCTTGTTAACGTTGGGTTGAGTTGGAGCAAATGATGTTGTGAGTTGCGGGATGTTTTGTGTGATGTTTTGAGATGGAGGTGTAGATGAAATGGGGATGGTGGATGAGATTGGTGGGAAAGATGCCTCCACTATAGTGCTCACATCAAAATCTGAAGGCAACTTGGCCCCTTGTTTTGCTAGTCCAAGCATGTACAATGAAGGGTTGAGTCTCATCATGATGTTGATGATTCTATGGTTGTCCGGATTTTGGAGGATTTTCGCTATTTCTTCATGAGACATTCCAAAGGTATGATCCTCTCCATGGGTTTCCTCTTGTGGGTTTTGTGATGATGTTGGAAGGCTAATTGTGAGATTTCCATCCCCAATGGGATTAATTTCAGGAGTGGTTTGGCTAAGATCACTTGAATCGGGTGTTTCTTTGTTGGCTTCCATACTCTTCTTGCATTGAGATCTAGTTAGAACCATAAAACAAGGATCAATTTTCAAGAATATGGGAGATGAATCTCTTGATTCTTTGGATTAATCTCTATTTTATGTCCCAAAGTGAAAGTTTTTAGGATGCTTTTAGGATCAAATGTGATGATGATATGATGGTGATGTTTAAGGATGTTATGGATGTTTTTGGCTTTTGATAGATCTTGAATGAAATACTAGGCTTTGGATTTTTGATTGGTTTGATTTTTGGATTTTGAGATTTTGTCCTTGATCTTGATTTGGATTTTGATTTTGATTTTTGAACAAAAAGACCCTAAGATGTTTGATAATGATCTAAAGGATAGTTGTGTTCAAAGGATGATGATTTGGATATGTGTGAGGAGAAGGATGCATCTACCCACACCTACCCAAACAAAATGATTGTTTCACTAAGTATATGGAGAAGGATTCATCTACATAAACTAAGCTAGACAAGATGATTTGAATGACTTTGACTAAGGATATGAAAAAGGATGCATTTACACATTCCTAGCCAAAGGTGTTTTGATAAATATTTTGAAGGACTTGGTCTCAATGGTTTTGGTGTTTGCTTGATTTTGTCATAAAGCCTAGCATTTTAAGGATTATTTCAAGGTTTTTTCAAAAGATGATTTGTGAGATGGATTTTGATGTTTTGAAAGATGGATGAAAGAGGTTTGATTTTTTTTATCCTTTAGGTGAACCTAAAAAAGACACCTTTTATTTTCCTAGACCTAGGTATTGAAGAGCATGCATATGCTTCCTAAAGACCTTTGTAACCAAGGATTGATTTCATTTGAACTTTCATTTTCGGATTTTCAATGATTTTTGCTTTGGGATTTGTGAGTCTTCAATCACACATGAAAATTCATTTTTCTTATCTTTGTGTAATGGCTTTATTTTACCAAAAACACTCTCTTTGATTAAAGTTTCAAACTAAGATGTCCAATGTCTTAATTTCTTTAAACCCCACAAGATATTTTATGTGGAAATTCAATGAACTTAAGGCAAGGTTTCTCCTATTGTTTACTCAAGAAGACAAATTGAGGTATAATCCAATGCTTAGGAACCTCTAAGGACATGAATCCCAAGGGAAAGCAATAGAATATGGATTGATTCAATGATATTTGTCTTCGAGAGTGTTTGAAATTTTGAGAATCATGTTGAATGTTTGTTTGCAAAATGTTTTCGAATACAGCACTGTGTTTTCAAACAAGCAATGTAACATCCGAGCTTAATGGGTACATTTTTCTTAGTCGGCTTGCCTCATGCCCTTCATAGAAGACATGATTTTACATGTAACCAAGGGAAAATATAAAGGATGATGAAATCCTAACCTCTATATTTCAACCAAGATCGGACATGGCAAGTAACTTCTTGGAATCTAAGTTCCAATGCACCACCTTTATAAACTCGCTCAATGGATAAATAGGCCACTACAAAACAAGGGTTCTAGTTCAGAATTTCCATTCGTAGGAGTTGACCCAACATGGAAATATTCCCCTTTCGGATCCATCTTGTCGGAGTCAACTGCGTGATATTGGCGTTTCTTCCAATATCCACATTTATATCTCGGCTGGAAATACTCTTGGCTTTAGAGTGTTACCGGTTGAGCCGTTCCCTTAGGTGATTAATTTTTCCCACAAGGTAGGCCCTCTAAGATAAAAAAAAGCAAGCAAAGATACAATCCGTAACTCGATCAATCTTTGATGGCACAAAGAAAGAGAATGTATGCGAAAATGCCCCTACTCACACTTGCACAAGATGTTCAATTTTTAAGCCCAAATCGAAGTGTTTCAAAGCAATAAAATGCATTTTGATTGTTTCTCTTGCACCCTAGATCACACGAGGTGCAAGGGGAGAGGATACACATTCAAAATGCTCCCAAGACAAAATCACAATTCAAGCACTTGTTCATTTTATAGCCTTCAAAGCAATTGTGTGATTCGTTTTAAGCACCAAATGAAATATGAAGATTGCTTGTCCAATTTTTAACCCAAAACGAACTCTAGTAAGTGTCTAAGCTTGAATTTTAGCCTTTTGCGAATGGAGAAAGTCAAATTGTTCTTTTTAGACCCAAAGAAAATTAGTGCCCTAGGAGGGAAAAGGTAACAATTTCATAAATAAGTGTTGAACAAACACTTAAAGTGTTAAAAAACACTTTGAGTTTTCAAAACAAAAAAATCCCCCTCCTTTTGTTTTCATTTGCTAGCCTTCTCCTTCGATTTGTACCTTTTCCTTTCACTTTTCCTTTGTACCTTTGTTGATTTTCAGCTTTGTACCTATCAAAGAAAAAGATAGATTATGTGAGAACTCAATTTATTTTGTCTTAACTTCAAAAAATATTATAATCCAAGATGATGATAACAAAAGGAGGTTTTATAAGTAAATCATTAATGACTCCATTTGAGAAGGCATCATACTTATTAATCTTTCTCCCTTATCATAACCTTCATCACTAGAGGTTTTGAACCAATGAATCAATCACAAAGAATATATCTCTTAACAAATTTCACTATCGCAAGGTAATCATAAATGTAATAAATGTATTTATGAAATTTATTTAGAAGCTTAATAAATCATGAGTATAGTGATCTAACATAAGAGAATATGTGAATCATGAGTGAATAACAACAATCCAATTAGCATTTTATATGGATCAATCCCATCAACACCTAGCATACTGCATTAGTAAAATCATGTGGCTTTAATTCCAATGTTTATTTGCCGATGTTTTAATCAAGTCAAAGGAAAAAGCGGATATAACATTAAATTCCTGCACCTTTTCTCAATAATGTAGTCAACATGGAATACATTTACCCACCCAATCAAGAAAAATCCAGCAAATGAATGAGCATTTAATGATAAAAAAGAAAACATCACTCTGAGAACCAAAATGATTTATGCTGACATAATGATTTTGCCAAAATACACAACTCTTTTCAAGCATGATGACTTCAAAATGGTACAAGGAGCACGCCCTTCAAATCTTCAAAATCTTAACATTGAAAATCGCACTTCAAGCTCTTTGAATCCTCTTAATAACTACCACTGTCAGGTTCAAAGCTCCTCAGAACACCCAAACAACAAAAAAATAAAAAAAATGCACACAACTTCAGACTTAAAAGCAATTGCAAATTGTGAAGTGTTAAAAAAATGTTTGCAATAACTGTGTTTTGGTATAAAGTTTATTGTCAACTAGGCATACTTTAAAAGGTATATGTCTGCATAATCAAGACCCATTTAAAGAGTAGATCTACACCTAGTAAAGATCAAATGACCTTAGCGTGCAGGTGAAGGAAAGGATTCTATGCAATTTTAGAGGCGTCTAACTGCAATCATCTACCAATTTTTCTGTCAAACAACTACCTTGAATATTCTAAAAGGAAGAATACATTATAGTTGGATACATTAAAGGGTGAGGATTTCATTGGTAGGTGTAAGGTCAACTCATCAATTCTACCTTCCCACTATCCCTGGCGTGACAGCAGTCTACTCCTACCATCTTTCATAATTCTCTGTATGACATTAATCACAGAACAACATAGATCTATTGAAAAGTCTGTAGAAACTTTTAAGCAAATATAATTGGAGGCACATAGCTATGGCAGACAATAAAAAGACTTTAAATGCAAATGGCAGGTGTAAAATATGCGCCTAAAAGTCAATTTTCAAAATCCTTTAAAAGCATGTGCAACGCCAAATTCCTGCAGCCTTTGTTTAGATGCTATCTTATAGAATGTATTGATAGCAAGATATGTATAAAAAAGATAAAAATGTAGATGAATTCATGAATGGAGCAGATTATATACCCAACAACCCTCTAACTAGCATCCTCCTTTCAAATACAAATGTGCAGTCACAGGAAGACGTACACTGTTGGATAGAATGCTTGACAAATCATTTCAAAGGAAGGAGACAAGATGCATACATTGTGTGACAGAAGGCCTCGTGGAAATGTGGTCTCATGGAACGCTATATTTGCAGGATACATACTAAATGGATTTGTAATTCAAATGCAGTTGTTCGATTGAAATTGATTTAGCTCCAAATCTCTAAAAAACAAAAATTTCAAAGTATCATAACCGGAAGATATACAACCCGTGACCCTAAATGTTAGTCAAGAAACCTTCCAGCTAATGACAATGGTGGCATAGAGTTGTGTCCAACAATATTTGACCTACAATCTTACCAAAAACCAAAAAAAAAACACAACTCTTTATGGCGAATGCAATCTGAGTGGCTTTAAAGCAAATACATCATAGGAAAACTACAAAAGCTCTTGGTGTTCCCTAACAAAATACTGACTCTATGCAAAAAAGAAAACCAGGGCCTATCTTGTAAGATTTTCAAAAATATGCATCATAGACAACCCAAGAATTATACATCTTTGGTGTAAAGCTAAATGCATCCACTCCTAATAAACAAGGGCCCTCCTTCTAGCTTTTTGAAATGTGATGCATGCTTTTGAAATCTGCAAAAGACTAAGCTTCATACAAGGTTAGTAAATCACAAATTTCTCAAGCATGACCCTATGAAATACCTTGCAAATGTTCCAAAATGCAACAAAAGATAAAACAAAACCACAAGCATAATGAAAACACTCAACAAGTTACCTATTCCATAGTGGATTGGTGTCACATGTGCTAGTGACCCTTTCCCAATCCTTGATCAATAGCTAAAATGATGAAATGCAAATGGAGATGATGAGCAAGATGAGTTCTCAAATTAAGAGAGTAACCTTGCATAAAAGTTGTGGCCTTATGAATGAGAATGGAGGCCTTCTTTTATAGATTTTCTTTATGAGAGTTTGGCCAAGATGGTGAATGTGGGACTAAAGATCCTCCAATGAGAAGAAGACACTTTTCAAGTGGTGATAGGCCAATGGTTGTGCAATATTTGGGAAGAGTGCCCATAAGAGGGAAAATTTGAATTCAAATTTTGCAATAAATGTTGAGTTTGACCTTGGAAGGGGACATGTAAGAGACATGTAAGGCCTCATAAATGCTCTGTTGGGTGTACATGTCCACTTGGGGGGAGATTCAAACTTGGAGAATATTCTCCCTTTATGCCAAGTTGAAAATAAAGATTTTGATAAATCAATTAAATCCAATTTCATGTGCAAGTGGCCAAATCTAGAGAATGCAAGTGGGTGAGATTATCTTTTAATCATGATTAGATTAAATAGATGATGATTATGTTAGTTTAATGCTGATTAGGTGAGTTTGAATTTTAGGACTTTGATATTTGATTTATTTAAATCAGAAAATGATGGAATATGATTTTAGATTTGATTTAAATACAGTTCTGATTTATTTAGTAAAATGGATGATGCAAGATGAAGGTTGAATGATAATGTTTATTTGATAAATGACCTTAGGAAATGGTATTATTTAATGAATGGATGAAAGTGATGAATGGGCCTAATGTGAGACCTAATTTGACTGAATCTGATAAAATGCATAATGTTAATTTTGCATGTCTACAGGCTGAATGCATGAGAGAATTAGGGGTTGGAATGGATGTAAAAAAAATTATTTATACAATCTTGTGCCTTAGCAATAGTTCATACCTCATCACAGGCCGACATCAAGTGATTTTAAATAAAAACCATAAAGGAAATTTAAAATATTTTGAATTTGGGGACAAGGGGGACTCATTTGCCACCCATGGTGAATGGGTCCCACCTAGGACCTGAAAATTTGTGTCAGGAATTAAGTTGTATTTAATGTTGTTTATCGAGCTTACATTCAAAAATACACTTAATTAAAGCATATGAGGGCATAAAGGGGTCAAATAAGTCATAGAAAGAGGATAAATAGTGAAGTTGTGCCTAGAAAAGCATGAAATCTTGTTACAAGACTTTACAACACTTCAACATAGGACTTGATGATGAATAAAAAGATAATTTTTAGGTGAATTATAATGAATAGAGTCTAGAAGGATGTAGAAATGTCTTACAACACTTCACAACACCTTCACAAGTCGTTGTTATTTAAATTTTAATACCTAAATATGAATGTTCAAGCCATGTTACATCATAAAATCAGAGCCAAATAGATCAAACACCATGAAACAAGACCTAAAAGGCCATGAAAATGAAAAGGGGCCATTTTTCTACAAGACAGTTTGAATAGTTTGAGTCCATGAAGGCATATATCTTGTTGCACCATCATAAGCTTACATACCTTGGTTGATAATTCAATGTAGTCTTAAGCAGTGTCAAGTGGACTATTCAGTTTGTTAACCCTTTGAATTGAGTGACCTTCACCAAGTTTACAAAACATTAACTTAGACTCTATAGTATGCACCCCAAAAAGCTTTAGTGGTCTTAGTGTAATTTCATATTTGAAAATAATTTTCCATTTGAACAAGCCATGTATTAGCTTCATCCCTATTGGTGCTTCCCTCAAACTTGGGTGGAACAATCTTCTTCATATCCTTTGAAAGTTGAGAAGCCATCCACTTCTTATTTCTTTCCTTAGATGGTGTTGGTGATCTTTCCATTTTGTGATCATGGTTTTTGTTATGTCCATGAGAAGATTTTTCACCTTCATCCCTATTAACAAGAACTTATTCCTCAAGCTAGCTCTTATCCTTTCTTGTTCAAGGTTATCCAACCTTGTCAAGATTTGGTCAAACCTAGCCTCAATTCATGTTGTTCCTTGCCCAACTTCTTGGCTATTTCTAGGATTGATATGTGTCTTCACCATCTTCACAAGATTGGGTTTTACCTAAATGTTTCTATCCATGTTAAATTATGTTATCAACTATCTTATGAAAGAATTTAGAAATAAAATTCATAAATAAATAATTCCACATAATATTGAGCAAATGCTTTTGATAAAAAAAAAAATTTATTCATTTCACAAGGATTTCAATATCCTTTGATTACATGGAATGACTATTTAGATGGTCAAGTGGAGAGTAACCGCCGGATTCACTCTCAGACACATAACTTAATGGAGTATATCCTATAGAATGATACCATTGTTCATCTCTGATTTGGTCTTACCTATCCCAAAATGGATAGTAGCCTTCAGATTTATTATCCAATACATAGTTACAAAGTTCAGTACCAATATGGTGTTCATCAACAATGTAGTTTACCTTTCTCACAGATATTTGTTCATGATACTATTTCACATCTGGTTGATCTAGAGGTACATATCCCTTAGAGTTATTACTTGAAAAAAATATTATTACTTCAAATAATGGAAGAACTCTAGGGTCCCTAAAAATGAATGTTGGTTTGACACTTCCTTCTTAGGGAATATCCCTATAAAGTGATAATGACTCAAACTTTTCTAGTGAAATGGAAGGTAGGTTGTTGTACATATCCTCCATCTTCATCTTCCTCTTCACATCACTGATATGAGAAAGTGTGTGACTAAATTTCTTAGTGTCACTAAACCATGGCATTATCATAGTTGGTTCCCTCTATGGTTCTCATGATTGCTTCTATTTCCTTCTTGGCCTTGAGGTAGCGCTAGTTTCCAATTACTGACTTTTGAGCCATTAACCTAAGATGGACCATCCTGACACAAGAATTCACAACAGTAGATAATGTTGGATGGAAAGAATGATGAGCTCATAGGTTCCAAAACTAAACTTGGTAGCTCTGATACCACATGTAATATTCCAAATTTGCATTGTAGTAAATTTCCTAAGTTTTTATTGTGCAAGTAAATAAAACTATGTAACAAGCCATTGCAATAAAAAATTTCCTTATATTTATTGAAAATATATGAACAAAGATGCTATACATCATGTAATAAGGATTTCCATTCCATTACAATACTTCACAAAGTGCAACATTCCAAGAAATTATGTAAAACTACATACATAGCTCCAACAAGCTTCATGACATAAGATATAGATGGTCCAAGAATCCACCTTTAAAAACCATGGTCCTTTGTCACTTGCTGAGGAGGAGAAGCATGACTCAAGAACTTTTCCACCAACCATAAAATCATATTTTTTTCCCCACACATCTATCAATGATAGATGGACCTAACCTTCGATGAAGTTATTGGTGGGTAACCATGTGCGACATACCAATTTGAGCTTAGTGTTGTATCAAACATGACTAGGATTTATAACCTACACTAGGTAGCCCTCATGCATTTAATTAGACATATTGAATTGATAGTGGAGTCTCAGATTACACATTTTTCATAGTGGATTCATCGAACATCCCCACTACTTTGGCCAAAGTGTTCTCATTCAGTATAATTGAGTGATGGTCTACCATTCGCCTACATTATGGAAAGATCATTTTGACTTAAGGCCATTATATCTATTCTTAGGCAATCCCTCTCCATGGGCAAGCTACTCCCCAGGATAACCTAACTTTCAAATAGAACCTAAGGTAACACAACTCAATAAGTAAAGTACAAGTTCCCTCCCTTCACTATACAACATTCCCAGGAGTAACCTACTAGCCATCTAGCATAAATATCTATCTAGAATTGACCATACCCTAAGCTTATCTATGTTTAATCAAAACTAGTATACTAATAATACCTATGTTAATCACAACCTCTTTCCCATTACTACATATGTATAGTATAATAATACCCAAGAAAAATAGTCTCTCCTATCATGGAGTACTTATAAAAACTATACAAACAAAGCATATAGATTCCACTTTTCTTTTAAAGTAAATATTACTTCTATGTACTAACATGACTAACTCAACCAATCAAGATATAACACATTCAAAATAAAAATAAGAAGTAGAATATTCTCATGCTTGTTTATAGCTTCCCAATTCAACTAGTTGTAGTCACAATACCTTTAGAACAACAAATATTTCCAACAAATGCTACCAATCTCTTATCCCTCAAGTTGGCAATTGCTTATTCTCAACAGATATCTAAAACTCTCTTAAATTTCAAGACTCTCCCTCACTATTTGATCATAATATTTAAGATAGAAAGCTCTCTAGAAAAAATATTTGATGCACAAGAAATAACGCATAAATGAGTGAGAATAAGGAGTCCCAAACAATGAACTCTTTGTTGCTATTTATATAGCAAGCAAGAAACTAGACTACCTAGAGTTTAGGCCTAAAAATGACAATAGAAAACATGCAAAGCGACACCTCAAACACAACTTAGAAAGGTGGTGAATAAGTAAGGAATTAGCTTGATTAATAATAGATCGACCCACTTCTTCATAATAATTGGAGAATAAATCAACTCTCCATGTGATAGAGTTCAATTGCAGATTTCTATGATAAGTATAATACAAAGGTGGCTCAATTTTACTATCAAGTGAAATAGTCAATAACAAAAAATTTCCACTTATATTTGCATCATCTAAGTCCATGCTAAGTATAGACTTATAAAGTCAATTGATTTAGACAAAGTCATTGGTTTTTTGGAGTATTCAATAGTTGTTTGATTAGTCATAGCAATTCATGGTATTGTTGGGGATTCAAGTTGCAAAAAGGTAAACTGGAAAGAATGGGATACAATCATGAGGATAAATTGGCATGGTTTTACTAGCCCATCATATGTAGGGGAATGTAGGACAAAGATTCAAGAAGATGGGAAAGAGGTAAAATGGAAACCTCCAGAAGTGGGTTGGTTCAAGGTAAACTTCGATGAGGCATCTAGGGGAAACCTTGGAATTTCTGGAGCTGGCTGCATTATCAAATATTGGAATGGGAAAGTAATAGGTAGGATGGTAGGACCACTTCCCATTGGGACGCACAATGTGGTAGAAATGTAAGCTCTGATTCTTGGTCTCAAACTATGCTTAGAACTAAAGTTAACCAAGGTAGTGATTGAAGGAGACTCATTTCTTGTCATTAATGCTTTACGGTCCAAATAGATATTGAACTAGAATTTAGTAGCTATTCTAGAAAATAATTTAAAAATATTGGAAGGATTTGAGAAGTTTATGCTAAATCACACATTTAGCGAAGGAAATATTGGAGGCTGATGTGCTCTCCAATATGGGAGCTGGTGGAATATCAATTAAAGAAATCCTTCAATAGTTCAAAATTTAGGACTAGCATGTATACGAGAGTGATCTAGAATGCCAAAAGTGTCAAAGTTGTTGTCAAATGAGTAAGAAATTTCTAGTGCAAGACCTAGTGTAGACAAAGAATCAAAGATTTGAGAAGATAAGTTGTTTGGTGAGTGGTTGGGTGGGTTGGATTTCCACAAACCAAGTTGTGGAAAGCTAGACTTAAAAATCTAGCCTAACCATTAGGATATCTATGGTCGCATCACATCAGTTTAGGTAAATCAAAAGGCTATTGTTTAGGAAGTTAATATCAATACAAAACTTGAGGCAGTAGGAGAAGGGTGACAAAGTAGCTGAAGCTAAATAAATTTCAAAAATGGCAATGGACAAGTTCTTTCCACAATAGAAGTTGTGCAATGCTAGAAAATTTTGTATCAATATCCTTCCTCTCATTAATGTGATCGATGAGTAAAAGTTGATGGTGCTTAAATATGAGATATACCCGGCTAAATTTAACAAAAAAATAATAATATTAAGTCAATAGTCGAGTAAGAAATTGGTTCAAAGTGTTTACAAATTAGTCTTTGTGGGAGAGGCATTCTTTAAAAATTTGATCATGGCATGATGAGTTTGAGGTGGCAAAGACTAAAGGTGGAAATGGAACACGTAAATCTTAGTGAGAGGACACATCATGATTGCCATGTATCATTGGCTATATTGCATGGTTAATGTGACCAAATTAGTAAATTCTAGCATCACATAATCATTTCATATTATGTAATTCCAAGCCATCTCAATAAGGTTGCATTTGAAATATCACCTTGAAGATTGGCATGGTCATGCCACACATGAATGTACAACACAAAATTGGGTCTCATATGGCCAAGCATGTTGAAATACAGTGTAAATAATCTAGAATTTTTTTCTTGGCTTGCACAAACACGTAAAAGTTAATTATTATTTGTAATGGATTAGTCACTTTGTAAGGTAATAAGTCTCATCTAGAAACACATTAAGATGAAACCTCACCACAAGTATAATGTAAGGAGGATTTGGTAGGCTTTAAATCTGCAAAAGATATTGCAAGAATTCATCATCCATCTTGGATAATAGTGTTGGAAATATGAACAATAACCCAAATGAAATTTTGCATACTTCAAAGAATCAACTATGAACAATACCATCCACATGAATATGAAAGTGTTGCAACATAAGCAAGAATATAACTTGATCAAATGATGATTTAGAATGTATTGAGATAGAACTCATGAGATGATTTACAAATGTACAAGAGCCTTGCTTATATAGGAAAGGATAGAGGTAGTTGGATAACCACCTTAGTTGCAAACATTAAATGCCTAATGCATAATTATAAATGCATGAGAAAAATATTAAATTCCTAGATAACTACATGTCTATTAATGAGATATGGTCCCATTAAATACTAGTTTCTAGAATGCCACCTAGGAGACTAACTCCTAAGTAAACTTATTAATGATGTGAAAAGGTCCTCACTAATAACTAGTCAGGAAATAATCCCATTCACACTAACACCTCCCCATAAGTGCAACTTGCGAGTGAGGTTATGATGCAAATGATGCAATATTATGGGTCTTGGATACTAGGCCATGTTAGGTACCCATGTTCAAATGAAGATGCAATCTCTTACAAATGGAGAAAAGGAGAAAATATCATGGGACAAAACTCCTCCCCAAAAAGAGATGTAATGCAAAATCTAATGCTAATCATGTACATGTAATGGAAGTGATGTATGGAGGTCTCAAAATCAATACCCCCCAAGAGCTACATCGATCACAAGAGTACAATAATTAATAGCCCCCCATAAGAGGGAAATAGAGAGACTATATAGCTCCCCCACAATATGTAATCACTTGCAAAAATGGTAAGTTCTTGAAGACAAAACATGATCCAATATCGACAAAAAAATTGTCTCCCTTTTGGAAGAAAAAAAACTAAGTACAAATACAGGGATGCTTCGTATTCCGAATAGGAATTGAATGAAGGAAGGATGAATGTGTATGATGATGATGTCTCTAAAAACTACTCATGTGTCTCCTTTCCCAAGGAAGATGAAGATGCCACAATCAAATCAGGTACATGCCCAATAAATGAAGAAGGTGACAAACCAGGACTATGTGGAAACTGATGCGGAACAAGGTCCAAAGAATGTAATGAAATGATCCCTCCATTAAAGGAATACATGGATACTATATTTCCCCCCTTGAATGAAGTTTACTCGAAACCACTGAAAGAAGTCTAAAGCCAAAAGAGTTTCCAGTGACGACAAACCACATGTCTCTTGCTACGAAGAAGAAAATCCAAAGGTAGATACTGAAGAACTCCAACTCCATAATGAAGTGAGAGGGAAGAAGACTCATCTAGGAAATATTTGAGAAGGATTCAAGTGCCTCAAAGGTAGTCTCACCAAGATCAGGATCCCCAATCAAGGTCAAAACAATGGAATGTGGAGACTCAAGAAAACCCTCCAAAGTAGAATCTGTATAGAGGAGAGATATCCCCTCAAGAATTTCCTCCAAACCTGTAGAAGTATCCAAGTATGCAATACCTGAAACAAAGTCATCCTGTGATCTTGAGTCTATAAAATTAAATATGTCCTAATGAATAGGAATGATGGAAGCCTCAATCAATGACTCTGGAAAAGGAATCACTGAAGGTGAAGGTACATCAATTGTCTCTTATAGAGAAGAAGCATATGAAGAACCCTTGAAATCCTCATCTAAAGATTCAAAATAAATAAATATGTAAGCTCTTTCATAGCAATGTCATCATAGGGTATCATGTTTGAAGAATGAATAGGCACATGAAATTATGAATCATGATCATCGGGGAATGGTGGAGTATCATTATCTCCATATATCTCCCAAATCTTAGTCCAAAGATTATGAGGACAATCACAATGATCAATACCTTTCAAAACATCATCATCAACATGAATTGCGATGACCCCTAAAAAATTATATCTGTTGCAACTCCAAGAATTTTTTTGGATACCTTTATTAGGATCGGAAATAATACCATACAAATGTGGCAACAATTCAAGAGATTGGAGATGATATATGATTCCATCTCTCCATTTTTTATAGTTTCCCTTTTGCAACATAATCAAAGAAGGATAATATGAAAACCCCATGATGAATTATGATATATCTCCAATATTACAAAGACATCACCTTCAATATAAAAGAGAAACTCCCAAATATGATGCACAACTGAAAATGAAGCATCCCAATGCAAATAGACTTTCTCCAAATTGCAGTATGTCCAAGTTATCAAGTAAATGCCTCAAATTGCAAAAACTCAATAAAATGTACCTAGGGCTAAATATGAGAAAATTAGATGGAAAAAATGATATACTATGAATCACCTTCAGAATGCCACTAGAATCTCCAACATCTAACAAACTGGTGAAATGATACAAGTCCGGGAGTCCAAAAGGAAGCACTGACTTCAAGTTGTGCTAAAATATTGCAGGCATAAAATCTAATAAAAATTACTACACCACTAGATAGTGCTTGGAACCAGATTTCAAACGATGTCTTGTTTGTGAAAATCTAATACTCGAGTCAAAAGTTATGGAAAAATTAAGAAAACTACCGAATTAAGACATGATGGGGCTTTCGCGACACTCATTTGGCTGTCAAATTTAAGATAGTCAATATTTTCTAGAAAAATACCAAAAAAAAAGAAATTACCTCAGAATATGAAGTATTTTATATGATGTTGACAAAAGAGTGGATTTCTTTTTGCAACAAGGGGAAGGAAAATTTTTCCTACAACTTGTACGATCTATACGATGCCCTTCCAATATCACTGCAAAAAAGCATTTGATGGTCTCTAGATAACAAAATTGAGTCTCGATGAATGGGTATGCAATCCTTAGGTTCTCAGACCTTTTGAACGCAATGAAAGGGTCAAATCTGACCCAAAGTACCTCATAAATCAATTGTCTCTCAAATGAGAACAACTAGCCCTTCATGAAAACCCTTTAGCCTTCGATAGTCTCCTCAGCTCAACTTCCTAATATGGGATAGATATCCTATGGCCTATGCTCAGATACCATGTTGGAAATATGAACAATAATCCATATGAAGCTATGCATACTTCAGAGGATCAACCATGAAGAATACCATCCACATGAATAAGAAAATGTTGCAACATGAGCAAGAAGAGAACTTTATCAAATGATGATTTAGAATGTATTGAGATAGAACTCATGAGATGATTTATAAATATACAAGAACCAAGTGATTATTTAGGAAAGGATAGAGGTAGTTGGATAACCACCTTAGTTGCAAACATTAAATGCCTAATGCATAATTATAAATGCATGAGAGAAATATTAAACCCCTAGATAACTACATGCCTATTAATGAGATATGGTCCCATTAAATACTAGTTTCTAGAATTCCACCTAGGAAACTAATTCCTAAGTAAACTTATTAATGATGTGATTAGGTCCTCACTAATAACTAGTTAGGAAATAATCCCATTCACACTAACAATTAATGGCAGAGCTCTCAAAATTTATAGTGTTTCAATGTCTGTGGATAAATACACCAATCAGATTGAAAACTGAGATGAGGAAAATGATGTTTTTTGGGGTGGTTATAGACCAAAGGGTCAAGTGCATTCTTATTACTAAAGACTTCCTTTCTCTCACAGTAGTTAAGGTGATTGTGGGGAAATAGTTTCTGGGGAGGGTCAGTTGTATCGTGTTGACACAAACATTATGTCTAGATTCCTAGTAGTGCTACTAGATTTGAGGATTGCAAAGGCCAAAGTGGAGATAATTGTAATAAAATTATTCAAAGCTGATTTATTGGGGGGCTTAAGGGAAACTTTGGATGCTGCCACCCTGGGGGTTGGTGTTCTCTGTCTAAGAGACTTGGAATTGCTTCAAGTAGTAGGAGAGGTAGTAAAATATTACCCCTTCATCCTAGATCTCAAGAGTATGGCTCTACTAGAACATAATAAAATGGTTGTAGTTGAGGTAAACTTCTTAAAGGTGTTGCATATCACTCCAATTTAGGACTTCAATTGGATCCCAAAATTCAGATCCTTTGCAGAAGATAATGGCTTCCTTTAAGCAAGAATGAGCGATTGGGGTAATTTTTCTTAGGTATTTAAAAAAAAATTGTGATCAATCTATGGTTGGTTTGGTAGGTCTTAGGTAGGGTAGGATTTCTATATGCTTTGTAGTTAGTTCAGTATTGTAATGAACAAAATTGGCCAACACAACTATTTTGAATTTTTATTATAATGGTCTATAAGTATCAATGAAGTCGAGGATAGGATTGGGAAAGCCATGGAAAGTTGATAGGTAGATTCTACAATCTAATGGCCTAAAAGGAAAAATGTTCTCTTTTTTGATATATCAATATAACTTAACCCTTACGAATAAAAAAAATATTATTTTAAAAAATATATCATTATACAAGCATATTAATAATAATAATAATTTATTATTTATAATATATATTATATTATTTATCATTAATAATTAATATTATTTAAAATATATTTATTAATATTAATGATAGTATATTTTATTTAAATAATTATTAAATAAAAATTTAAATATGTTAAACATAAAATTACAAAACAAGTTTAAATAATATATTTTAAATAATACTTTAAATATAATATATAATAAGTAGTGATGGCAATTAAAAAATAATGTCATGCTAGTGAAAACAAGGTTGAGGAGACAGTAAACTATATTCATTAGTAATAGAAATGGATTACTAAACATGTAAAAAAATTGGTGGTGAGGTCTATATGGAACAACATATACTAGTCAATGTTTAGTATGTGTTGTGTAAGTCCAATATAAAATTTAGAAGAGAGAGAACTATATATATGAGCAATGAGAGAAATTGAAATATATTGGCAAACAAGAATAGAATTTTGAAGTGGGGAAAACATGAAAAATAACACACTAGTCAATTCTTAGTGTGTGGGTATGTAGTAGAAAAAATGACCCTTTGCTTCACATGAGATTAATTGGACTTAATGAGGCCTTGATTTAGGTGTTGTGAGGCATTTTATGCATCCACACTAGGTCTTGGACCTTTACAAATTAAATAAAATTCTTTTAACGACGTCTTGTGAAGGTGTTGTGAAATGTTGTAAGAAATTTATACATTCTTCTAGACTCTATTCATTAAAATTCACCTACGAATCACCTTTTTATTCATCACCAAGTCCTATTTTGAAGTGTTGTAAAGTCTTGTAACAATATTTCACACTTTTCTAGGCACAACTTCACTATTTATACTTTTCTTATGACTTATTTGACCCCTTTATGCCCTCATATGCTTTAATTAAGTGTATTTTTGAATGTAAACCTGACAAACAACATTAAATACAACTTAATTCCCAACACTCTTTTCAGGTCCTAGGTGGGACCCATTCACCATGGGTGGAAAATGAGTCCCTATTTTCCCCAAATTCAAACTATTTTAAATTTCCTTTCAGATTTTTATTCAAAATCACTTGATGTTAGCCTGTGATGAGGTATGAACGGTAACTAAGGCACACGAGTGTATAAATATGTTTTTTTCTCCTCATTTTACATCCCTCATTCACCAATTCAATTTCATAATCATTACTCATCCACCATTCTTCTATTTCAAGTCAACCAAGTTAGGGCTTTGACATTGCAAGTCATTAATTCAGCTTTCGAAGACATCTAAGGGTAGATTTTACATGTTTTGTTGCAGAATTTCAAGATCAATCATCATGCCAAGGTAATCTATTCCATTATTACATGTTTCATTGTATTCTTTCATCATTTTGGTTTAATTACCTAAATGGGGTTTGACCAAGGAAAACCTCCATGCCTTAACATTCAACATTTCTTCTTCTCTTCTTGTGTGTTTGCAGATGTAGGTTTATTGGTGTCACGTCTCAGACCCTGATGTAGGTTGCTTTTGGTTTTGTGTGGATTTTTCATATGATTGGATGCGTGTGGTAGAATAATAATGAATATTATGGTGTTTTGGTGTAGTGATATATGAAATTGTTTACTTAAATCATGAAAAGATGAATCTAGTATTGAATGTGTTTTACTTTGAAGATGAAGCAAAATAGAATAGAAATATTTGAATTAATGTATTCTATTGTTTTGATTTATATCTTTACAGGATACTAATTCAGTTTATTGTTGTGTGCTTGAGTGCACTTGAGATGCAGGAGGTCGAAGACCAACGGTGTGATTAAGGAGAGGAGGTTAGCTTCTTGACAGGATAAAGCAGGATAATCACACAGGAACTTAGATTCATATAGATTGCATTTAGGAATGATAATTTTGGATTGATTGTTTTTGATTGTTTGCAAAATAAATAAAGATTATTTTAATTAAATAAATAGTTAAATATAAGCATAATGAAGTAAAAGAATTTGAATTTGAATTATAATTAATTATAGATTTTGATTTGAATGCCTATGCATGATAAAAATTTGAGTAAGTATTCTATTCTTCTTTTAACTTGTGTTAATTTTTGAGTTAATAAGTTAGCTAATAGTTAGAAGATATTTATTTAATTATTGGGTAAATATTTTCCAAAAATGGGATTTATATGCAATTAAATTAAATATTGTTTAATTTTAAATATTTTCCATCTCGGCACAGGAAATGGAAAAGATAAGTTATATCTTATTCTTATTTTAAAATCTAATATTTTCAAGAATAGGTTTGGAATAAAGAAAAATAAAAAATTTAAAAAGAAAAGAGGGGTAATGGAAAAACCAACCTTTCTTCATGTTTTTGGGAATTGCTCTGTGTGAGGCCTACCATTTGATACACCATTTGGCTATCTTTTGATTCGATCATGATGATACTCTATGTGTTTTGGACTATTTTGGATTATCATTGACACTTGATGTTATGCTTGTTTTATGCTTATGATGCTATGATGATTATATGCACATTATGTTTCCTTTATTGATATGCTCATATGATTTGGTTGTCATGATTGAAATGGACAATTGTTTTAAAATGAGATGGAATTGATAGGATGCTAAATTTAATTTAGTGATGATGTGATTTCTTTATTATGCCATGACTATACATGAATTGATAAAATATGTTATTGCTAGAGGAAGAATGATTATAGATATTGAATTTATTGATTCAGAGTTAGATTGTGCTAAATATATGCATATGAATTTATGATTTAATTATTGATTATCATGCAGTGGATATTTTGACATGTGGACATTGAGTGTGCAGGTACATGCCCATGGCCAATGGGATTGGAGGTAACCAAGGGTACCCAATTGTGTCAGCCTAGTGAAGCCACTATGGTCCATGAAGAATGGACCATAGCCTATTGTGTTGTATTTTAATTTGTGATTAAAAATATTTAATGTTGAATATTGAGATTTTGTTTTTAAGGTCAATCAAACTTCTATTGAGGGTTTTGGGGCATGCTGGAATTATTTTATTATGTTAAAATTTCAATTTCTCTTTTGAGAGTTTTCAAAGGTTTAATTAGCCCTTAGATTGGGTTAATTGGCCCTTAATTAACCCCTAGGATAGTCACCTATGGGTTAGGGGTCAAATCAAACCCATAGCTTGTCAAAATTGCAAGTTGTGACCCTTCTTAATTAGCCATCAAGAAGGTTGACGGATTTTGGGGATGGGTTGGAGTGTTGGCTCCAAAATCTCATTGATGAGATTTGAAAACCTTGTTGAGTGTTGAACAGTCTTTTCCCTTTCACTTCCCCAAGAGTTCTCACAAATGTGTGAGAACTTGTGGGGAGGTGTGTCCATGGGAGTGAATAGGAGGTTGACATGTGTCACACTCTCCTCCAAGGGTTTCTAACCCTTGGCTCCTATTTGAATCCTTTGAAAAGGAAAGGAAAGGGTTCTTCTTTTGGGGGCTTGGTGTTTGGATTGCTTGGAGGAAAGAAAATTTTGCTTGGTCTTGAAGGAGTAGAGATTTGGAGCTCATCTTCAACCCTCCCTCATTGTTGGCTTGGATTGAGGTAGGTTTTGTTCCACCTCTATGTATGCTTATCTCTTCTTTTATCAATTTGAATGGAAGTGTGAGAAAATGGTTTATGTGAATTGTTGTTCATTTATGTTTCTTTGCATTTCTATGTGTTTGGTTTGGGGTTGTATAGGATAAACTCACCCAATGTGGGAAGAGAATCCTTGTGGGGGATAGGAATGTGTAGGAAACTCTATGGGGAGGTTGTTCCTCCTTTGAGAAGGAGAGGCACAAAAAAAAGGGGTAAGAGTACCCAAATTTGTTTCTTGTTAGTATGGTGTATTGGAAGAATGTTGTATGGAGGATGTATGATATGAAATAATTTTGGTTAATGGGTGGATTGGAGAAGAAGAAAACTTGGTGATGTTGGATCTTTTATTTTATTTGCTAGCAACTCTCCCCATATAGAAGTGATGTCCACCTCTATCCCCATGTTTGGATTCATAAAGAATCCCTATGTAGATGTGTGAATCTTGGTGGGGAGTATTTTGTTTGAGTGTTGTGGTTGGGAATGGTTTACTTGTTTTATTGTTGTGTGTACCCGGTAGCTTGGTTACCTCCCAGCTCGGGGGTGGTTGGTTTTCCAACCCAAGGTTAGGAGGTGAGCACACCCGTTTGGCCATGAAAGAAAGTTGTGTGATGTGTTGTGTTGCAGGTTGTTGAGAGCTATTGGGTTGAAGTTCTTATGTGCCACTTGTATAGATGATATTTCAAACGAAATCTATCACTGTTTAAATGTAAAAAAAATCTTGAAGGATAGTTGTGAAAGCTTATGTGCACTTTGTTATTTCTATGCATGAATATATTGAGAGAATCTCTTGGTAGCAAAGATGAAAAAAAAAAAGAAGGAAGAGAAAACTGGAAATTATGTTGTGGTTACAAGTGTCTGTAAATCTGCTTCATACTGCACTCATCCTGTTTGTAAATGTTAATATGATGTACTTAAATACTGTTTGAACATTCTGTAATGGAAATAGAAAAAAAGATATTGAGTAAATGATTGCAAAACCTTGCTCTACTGTCATTGACTCTAAGTTTGAAACTATTATAAAAGACGGAAGTAAGCTGATGAAAGATATTATGTTTGTTCAAGCAGATATTGTGGTTGTATAGTAGTGAAATACCAACGTGAACACTTCTGTATGAAATGAGTTACTTCAGTGTTGCAAAAGACCTATATAGCAAAGATAGCTCTAGAATCTATTTATGTAAGTAGCTTAACATTTTTAAAGTTCTCCAATGTGATATCTGGAATGATTCCCTATGCTTGCAACGAGCTTAAGTTCTTATTTTCGTAGGTGCACAGAAGATACTGTCTGTTACAAAGAGAATATAATTACATCTCTATAGCAGAAAATAATAAGAATTAGAGAATGACTGAATGTTCACACACGAATCTGGGTGTTAGTTACTGTGTTGCCTGGAAGGATTTAAGGGGTTATTGCTATTTGAACGCAAAAGAAAAAGGTAGATGTGTTTGCTGTATGAATGCATAGAAAGGCTGGTTTATAAGTAGCATGTTGACAGTAAATCCTGTGAGCTATCCCGAATCCAATGGCTTTGCGTGGTTGCAAAACCCAGATTAATATCTTGCGATTTTCCTGCATAACCAACATAGAATAGAAAAGAAATGATGCTAGTGGAGGAAAAATAAAGTAAACAAAAACTATCAAGTGTGCAGTTGTAAAATCATTATGGGAAACAACCGTCAACCTTACAGGATTGGGGAAAATAAATTTTCATTAAGTGGGGTAGCCGCCCCTCCTCTTCTCTCTCTATCCTCTACCAACGCCTCTTTGAGGCTGGAGAAAAATAAAAATAAAAAAATGAGAGAGATTTGTTGCCTGTGAAACACAGTTGGATGGTAACAAGAATATGCTAACATTCTGCAGTAAAGAGAATGGACTTGGATCATGCGGCAGCCCTCCATACCTTGCCAGCAATCTGCACTCTCTAAGAAAAAAAAAAGGAGAAAAAGAAAAAAAAGAGCCTGAGTATAACCCCAGCCGCCTTGATCTTTCAAGGATAAGTAAAAGATAAAATAAAATAAGAAGTTCAACGTATAAGATTTAGGGTGTGGTATTTGGAAGGCGCTAGACTAATTTAAAATGGACACCCAAAATTGTCATTCTTGGCCGAGCAAGGAGGGCGAGTTATTATAGTAACTCCATCTAGTTTTAAACATATATTTTTCTCACTGTGAAATGGTATTATTATTACCACTGTGAAATAGTATTACTTAGTGTATCAATTTATGTGCTATGAAATGTTAACATAGGGAAATAATGTTATGAGCGATTAAAATAATACGGTATTGAGAGTTAATTCCGCACCCAGTAAATTTTGTACCAATAGGAATGTCATGTCCCTTAGTTTTGATAGCTGTAAAATTATGTCAGTTACGGCAGAAGCTTACCATTACTTTCCCAACAAATTCACCTTAATGAGATGTCAGGGGCAGTTGATTTAGCCGTAGTAATAATTATTTGGTCAATAGGTAGATGGGCTGTCATGGGCTTGTTCAGTTAGACTTCAAATGGACGGCTCTTGTTCAGTTAGACTTCAAATGGACGGCTCTTGGCTCTTGATCCACAGTAATTGTTTTTTTTGTGAGAAATTAATTCCCTGACTTGACTGATTTATACTTTCCATCTGGCTGCCAGTATTGACTTCAGAGTAAATCTTTTCCTTTAATAAAGCCATCGATATGAGGTAGATCTAATCTCGATTCCTTTGTTATCAAATGACTCAGTCCAATCACAGGGAAATATCATTTAAATCTACCAGTGGTTACGCCAATTTAAATATCTTACATGCAGCTTTTAGGAATCCTTATTCCCTTCAAGAAATAAAGAAAATATTACAATTTGCGGCAATACCAATAATTAAATTGATGAAAATCTCATTGCATGAATAGTTTAACAGCAAGTAATAGTAAAATTCTTTTTATTATAGATGTCATTATCAATATGAAATTTATATAATAATATCTTTTAAAGAAAAATAATAATAAAAATAATAATAATGAGATCTGAATAAGATGGCATTATGGAAATTTCCGTTCATGAGAAGGAAGCTAGTTTTTAAAAAGGGAAGTTAGAAAAATAAAATAAAATAGGTAAAACCGTATCATTCATGTAATTTCCCTTATTTAGCTCCCTCTAAGGCTTTTTTTTTTTAAAAAAGGAGGAGGTAAAAAAATAGAGTCACTTAGAGTAAAAGATTTAAATGGAAGTGATGGAGTATTTTTAGGTGCCTTAATTAGGGGAAAAATAAAATATTAGAAGGACATGTGCTATGTCTCTTCTTTTTATTTAGTTTTAAATTCATAATATAAATCAACCTTACTAGTTTTAGAAACACTTACTTCATCCCTTGAATGTGAGTGTTTACGTATGGTTCTTATGATTTAAGTTAATTTTATAAGTAAAATTAATTATATATATTTATATATAATTTTATATAATTCAAATTTTACCTTTAGGGTTGATTTGATTAATTTTATATATTTATTTATTTATTTTTCTTATAGGGATTAATTACTGAGGATAATTTAAATTATAATTTTAAAATTAATTTTTGCTATGTATAATTTTTATGAGACATATTTATATATATATTTATATTGTTTTATTTTATAAAGTGAATAAAAAGTGATAATAATACTAGTTGGTTGTAACAAAATTATATTAATGTCATTAATTGACCAAACTACTTTAAGTGTTTTTAGTAAGAATATAATTATTTATAATTTTTTTATTTATTTTGCAATTTAAATCTTTTAGTACAACCTCCCCATAGAGAGGTGATTGGAACATCTCTCAGTTGGCATCTTTCAACCAACCCAGTGTTCGAGCCAAACTTTTCCTTGTAATCTAAACGGTGTGTACAATGAACTCCATTCCCTCAACCTTACTTTCTTCCCCCCGCCTTTGAGCGACGTGCCATGGGTGGTGTTGCATGAGCAACGTCCCTTGCTGCGTATTGCATGCAACCATGCACATGTACGATTAGCAAACATTAGAATTTGAGCTTGCACTTTCTAACATTGATAAAAAAAAAATAAAAAATTAGTTGTGTCTTGCCCTTCGTGCAAAACTTAGGCATGACACTCTGTAAATCCACTTTCATTGCTTCCAAATACTTTCTTGTTTTTTCTTTTTAGTTCCAATAGATTAGAAAATAGAAGAACAAAAGAAAAGAAAGGAGAAGAGGAAGGCCTTACGAGAAGGAAATTTTAGAGAAAAAAAGAAGAGGAAGTGGCAAGGAGGCTTCTTTAGCTGTCAACAAATTATCCAGGTTCTTCTGCATAATTCTCTTTTATTGCATTAAGCTTCCAAATAAGAGGAAAGAAATTTGTTGTGTGCAAAGAATTGTTTGTGCAAAACCTCTATGTTTTATGTGTTTTTTGAGAAAAATACTTCAATGAAGTCTATACATTCTTTTCAAAATTCTTTATAAATTTTAAAGACCATTTCGATTCTCTATATCTTATTAAAAAATATCTTTTCTTTTTGAAATAAATCTCTGAGAAAAATCTAGTGCCAGATTGTTTGATTATAATTTATATATATATATATATATATATATATGTTTAAAACACACACACACACACACACACACACACACACACACACACACACACACACACACACACACACACATATATACATAAATTAAAATTTGTGTTGAATAGGATGCATGTTTATTGAAATGTAATTCACACTTAATTGATAGTGAACCCTGTGTTTATGTTTCTTTTTGTTTTTATTCATGGAAGAAAAGGGGGACTAGGTTTCCCCAACTATACCCTCCCCATAAGGGAAGGGTTGCGTTGTGGGGGACACCACCCCTCCACAAGTCATGACATGTGGAGGAGGAACTTCCCTCCACAAGCAGTGCCTCCCCATATGGGGGTGCGTAAGCCCTATCAATACTAAATTATTTCTCTTTAAAATGGTAAGTAGATCTTAAAACTACTTCCTCACTTATAGATTGCGTAGGGGAAACAATAGTATAAGAGTTTGGTATATATTCACATATTGTATATATATATATATATAGCATACATTGAACTGTGAAATACATTTATTTTTCTAAGAAAATTATTTTTTGTATAAAAGATTCCTGAACTAAATATATATATATATATATATATATATATATATATATATATATATATATATATATATATATATATATCTGAGGAACATAGATCTAGATTATTTATATGTCTGAAAGAGAAAACAGAGCTGAGTCTAATTAATTTCTTTGTTTTTTTTCTTTATTTTTTCTCTTAAATCTTATGAGAATGTATATAATTATATATAGGTAAATGCAACCAAATGATTACACACACACACACACACACACACACACACACACACACACACACACACATATATAATTCCATAGACAAATATACATATATATCTTTCTTACATTTGAAAATAAACAAGTTCAACAAAATAGAAATGGGTAAATATAAAACTGGGTGATTACATTAAAACTATTATCATAATGATGAACTTTAGTATCTTAGGTGTATTTTACATGCTACAGAATGGGGAAAATTGTAATTTCTAAAAATATATTTTCTTTAAACTAGTGAATTTTAGGAATATAAAACTCATAAATATATATACATACACTTTATGGCATTTTAGACTAGATGATATTTCTTGATATATGTAATTGTGAATGAAAGTGAGTGAAATTATTCTCCTTTCTTTAAATTTAATTTATTATTCATGTTCATAAAAGTGTAGACATACTCCTATTAATTAGGAAATTAATCTGTAAGCTAGGTTCTTGCCCCATACTTATAAGGCTGACTAAAGTAGGTTTTATTTTTTTGAACTTATATAATTTACTCACTTTCATCAAATAATTTAATTACAAATGAGAACATACGAGTTTATAGATATAATCTTTCCAAAAGACCAAATTTAGATTGTTTTGAAATCATATAAAGTGACTTGCAAAAACCAACTTTTGAACAATTTTTCACTTAAGTTAGTGTGCTAATGTAAGGTTATTTGTGAACCTTGTGTGAATTTTTTAATTGTTAGAATTCTTTTGCAATTGAGATGTGTAAAATAGAATGAAAACTTAGATGGAAAATGTGTTATTTACTGCTCTTTTGGGAAACTTCTGGGATAGGATGCCGAAGGTGGACCCATAGAGACGATAGTTTTACCTTTTCTAAAACTATCAATTATTTATTTATGCTTGGCCAAGCACATGCACCATTGAAATAGATGGACTTAAAAGAATAGAACTATATATATATATATATAGGTCTCTGCCACCTGTTTGCAAGAAATATGTGATTCTCATCTTAAGAATGCATATAGGCATCAGGCTTCCATTGAGAGTTCCCTCCTGCTTTGTTGTATTAGGTTGCTAGGCTCCTCATGCAGGGCCGGGGATTTCTTCAAGTTAGAAAGAAACCTGGTGAAGTCTTGTACTTTGTGGTTGGGCAGAAAAGGCGCCTTAATCATACTCTTGGCCCTAGCTTGCAAGAAGACTAGTGGTGTCACAATGGTTGAGGTTCAGAGGTTCACATGCAACAAATGTATTCATGTATTATTTTTGAAAGGCTTGTAAATACCACTTGTAAATGTAACTCTATTTGACATTTAGTATTGTAACATTGAAATAGATGTACTGGAATGAAAGATTTTAATGTAACATTGAAATAGATGTATTATTTGAAAGTTAATGAATGAATGTATTTAAACTCATTGATATGCAAATGGAATTTACATATGTATCAATGCAAGATATTTGTTGTTGATGAAATTTACTTCTTTTGCATACATGAAATGAAATTTATTACTAATTTTCCTTTTGAGCACTTATGGGAAGATCTTGATCTATGCATCCTTTACTTTTATTATTCTTGAAATGTAATGAGTTATGGAAAATTATGTGGTTAAATGAACATCATCTCTCGAGCATTACATTTTGGTATCAGAGCAGCAAGGTTCAACTCTAGGACCTATGCCTAATTACGCTTGATGTTATGTTTTGCCAGGGTAACCCTAATGGAGGGTAGATATTATCAGCAGGAATGGGGAGGAGGATCTTGTCGTGATCCCAATGATAAGTTGGATCATATTTTGGCCATTTTAAGTAGGCAAGAGGCCAGAATCGATAACTTTGAGTAGGCAAGACAAACTGGGCCAACAAGGTCTGATCCTGGTGAAAGTGAAAACATCAGAAATGAACCAAATGGAGAAAACCTTGAAACTAAAAAGAATCAAAGTAAGCTAATGAAGGTAGCTGAAGAATTGGGTAAGGACCTCAAGAAGTTTGTGCCACCCAAGTTTGATGGTAAAACCTTTGGTGATGGGGAAAAAGCATGGATTATTGAAATGGAAAGGTACTTTTCCCTTCGAAACCTGTCCAAGGAAACTAAAATGGAATGGGGATCCTACCAACTCACAAGTGAAGTTGCTACATGGTGGGCGAATGAAAGGGTCGATAAACAGTTTTTTCCTTGTAAGGTAACATGGGAACAATTCTTGTAGAATTTCAGGAAGAGGTGGCTTCCATAGTCTTAGTTTGATAAGCAAATGACAGAATTTCAGGTCCTCATTCAAGGAGGAATGATGATGACACAGTATTGGGAGAAATTCTCTCACTTGCTTAAGTATGTACCTCAGTACCAACATGATGAGATGTTTCAAATTCAAAAATTCATTCTAGGGCTTAGGCCTCAAATTGGAAATGAGGTGGATATGCATAGACCTGCTACCATGGATGAAGCCTTTGAATTGGCAGTTTTATAGGAACATGAAATGCAGCAGGCTGCAAACTACAAGAAAATAAGGGAAGCCAAGTATGGGAATAAGAAGTTCCAATGAAATTTCCAAGGTAACAGTAGCCAAGGAAATCAGAGCAATCAAGGTATCCAAGGAAATAATAATAGGCAGATCTAAAATTTAAAAAGGGGTGGTAGTCCTTAGAATCACAATGATGGAAACAAAAATAACAATAAGAGGGCTAATTTCAATAAGAAGAATGACAATAACATGAGGGATTTTTCTGACAGGCCTAAAGCACCTCATGGGGGCTATTATACTTGTGGTGGTGAGCATTATGCCAGTGTGTGCCCTTAGAGGGTTAACAGATAGAACAACAAGAATCGACACCATATCCATGCGGCGGTTGGCAATCACTAAGCAGATTATTAGGCCACTCCTATCTAGCTTTCGGGTAAACTTTTTGGATCTCTTGTTTCTATTTTGATTGATACTGGTGCCACTGATATTTTTGTGGATCCTCATGTTGTATCTAAATTATCAATTAGACCGGGCTATATGGAAAATTCATGGAAAGTTCAGTATGGGAACCGAGTAGAGAGGAACATAGAGAAATGCCTTTTTGCAGTGAACTTGAACTCCCTAGTCTTGAAACACAAATTAATTTGTATGTAGCACCATTGAGATCTTATGATGTGATTTGAGGGATAAATTGGCTGTCTAAACATAAGGCCCTTGTGGATTGTGAAGAGAAATCAATAAGGTGTCTTAATGATCAAGGAAATCATGTGGAGATTTGTGGTGTAAAAAGGCCTCTAGAACTTAGGAAAGTCTCTGCCATGAAGTTAAAGAAGGCAAGCTGAAAGGGATGCACTATTTATGAAATAAAGGTCAAGGACCTTGATGAGACAGAATCATTAGTTAATAATCATCCCATTCTAAAAGAATTTGAGGATGTTTTCTGGAAGAGCTGACTGAGCTGCTGCCTAAGCATGTATTTGGTTTTTCTATTGATTTGATACCGAGAGTGGAATCTTAGTCTAAATCCCCATACAGGATGAACACAACAGAGCTATATGAGCTAAAATCCCAACTGGAGGAATTGTTGAAGCAGGGTTTCATTAGACCAAGTGTGTCACTATGGGGAGCTCTTGTTTTATTTGTGAAGAAGAAGGATGGGACCTTGACGTTATGCATTGATTACAGGATGCTTAACAAGGTTACTATCAAGAACAAATACATGCTTCCCCATATTGATGATTTGTTTGACCAGTTAAAAGATGCCAAGGTATTCTCAAAAATAGATCTGAGATCAGGGTACCATCAATTGAGAATAAAGGATGAGGATATTCACAAGACTGCATTAAGGACAAGGTACGAGCACTATGAATTCACAGTGCTACCGTTCAGGCTAACCAATGCCCCTGTAGCCTTCATGAATTTGATTAATAGTGTTTTTTAGGACTACTTAGATAAATTTGTTTTAATCTTCCTTGACGATATCTTGATATATTCTAAGTTAGAGGAAGAGCATGAGAAGCATTTGAGGATAGTATTGTAGTGATTGAGAGAACATAAGTTACATGGGAAAATTTTCAAATGTACCTTTTTCTCGATCTGAGGTGCACTACTTGGGACACGTTATTTCAGCAGAAGGGATAGCTATGGACCCAAATAAGATTAAGGCAATCTTAGATTGGTGAGCACTAAAAAATGTTTCAGAAGTTCAAAGTTTTATGGGACTTTCAGGTTACTACAGGAGATTTGTGCAAGGGTTCTCATCAATAGCAGTGCCCATTAGTGCACTCTAGAAGAAGGGAAAGAAATTTGAGTGGAGTGATAGATGTGAAAAAGCTTTTCAGTTGCTAAAAGAGAAGCTCACTTCTACACCTATTTTAGTTGTGCCTGATCCAAATGGTCATTTTAAAGTGATTACTGATGCACCAGGAGAAGGGGTAGGAGCAGTTCTCATGTAGGAAGGACAAGTGGTGGCATATGAATCAAGAAAGTTGAAACAACATAAGCTAAATTATGCACCACATGATTTAGAGTTGGTAGCCATAGTTCATGCCCTTTAGATGTGGAGACACTATCTCTTGGGTAAGCCCTTTGAATTAAAATCAAATCATGCTTGGCTACATTATATTTTTACTCAACCCAACCTAAATGCTCGTCAGAGGTGATGGTTGGAATTTTTGAGTGAATATGACTTTGGCATTGAGTACATTAAAGGGAAGGAAAATAGGGTAGTAGATGCCTTGAGTAGGAGAAGACATCTTGCAACCATGATTACCATAAAATCTAATTTCAGGGAGCAGGTGGTTCAGGCCTTACCCAGCAATGAGCAGTATGAAAGGGTAAAACAAGCCCTAGAGCAGGATCCTTCGAATTGCAGATTTGTTGGGTATGTACTTGAGTCCGATTGACTCTTGAGGTTCCAGGGTCACATGTATATTCCTAAATCTACAAGGTTGAGAGAGTTGGTGCTAGAGGAATTCCATAATGTTCCTTATTCAGGACACCCTGGTGTGACTAAAAGGGTTGAGGGACTCAAGCCTCTATATTTTTGGCCAAGACTCAAAAGAGATGTTACTACATTTATAGCCCGATGTTTGGAATGCCAACGAGTTAAGGCTAAGCATGTACATCTGGTAGGACTTTTATATCCTCATAGAGTGTCAAAATATAAGTGGCAAGTGATAACTATGGACTTTATTCAGGGATTGCTGATGTCTAGGAATCGACATGATACCATCCTAGTTGTGGTAAATAAATTGACTAAGGTAGCCCATTTCATTCCTGGGAACCTCAAGGATGGTTCAATGGTTTTGGCGAAGAAATTTGTATAGGAAATATTACGATTGCATTGAGTGCCAGAAATTATCATTTCAGATCATGACACTTAGATGACCTCCAGATTTTGGACTACTCTGAATTCTTCCCTCGGAACCAAATTAAATTTCAATTCTGCATATCATCCTCAGACCGATGGTCAATCAGAGAGTGTGAACCAGATAGTGGAGGACCTCCTCTGAATGTATTGTATGGAGCAACAACAAAAATGGGAGGAGTATTTTCCTTTGATTTAGTTTTCTTACAACAACTCCTACCATCCCCCTTTGGGTATGACACCATTCGAGGCCCTATACGGACATAAATTTCAAACACCCATCAATTAGGACAGGGTAGAGGACATGATTTTGATTGGTCCTAAAATGTTGAGGGAAATGGAAGACCAGATGAAGCTTGCCAAATAAAATCTAAAGCAATCTTTAGATCGATAGAAGAGTCTTGTAGATAAGAATAGAACTTTTAGACAATTCTCTGTAGGAGACAAAGTCCTTTTGAGAGTTCGGTTGCATAAGAGTTCAATCTCCTTCAACAAGAACTTTAAGCTTTCCAATAGGTTTGTTGGGCCCTTTGATGTGTTGGAGGTGATTAATTTGGTTGCTTACAGCCTTGCTCTACCACCGGCTCTATGGGTATGTGCAGGATCATCATGGAAAAAATAGGCCCTTAAGTGGCAAAAAATTCAGAAAAATCAGAGTTAGGAAACTTGACATAAAAATTTGAATAAGTTATCTGTATTATTTCAAAAATATGTAAGAATAGAATCTGTAGCAAATTTAATGTAGTTTCTAAACTACTAGGTTTGTTTAAAAAAAAAAAATCTATTTGGTGAAAATTTGAAATTTCAATGTAGTGGTACTTAAATTTTAGGGAAAAAATAAGAAGTAGGTGTCTGTCTGACCACCCTAACCACAATAAAATGATAATATTTTTTTATAATATTTTAGATATAAGAAGAGTACTCATGCCCTAATGTGATGCATATTTTTTTGTAATATTTTTCCAAGTAAATAATTAATTATGAATTTTTTATTACATCCTTTTAAAAAATATAAAAACTATTATGTCTGACCACCTTAACTTGGTCAAAACTTCATGAAATTCATTTTTTCCTTTTTTAATGCTATAGCATGCAAAGCATAGAATGTGACACATATTTTGGATTCAAAAAATGTGATACCGTTTTAAAGGTATAGATATTTTTCAATCATCCTATCAATTAAGACTTTAGTCATAATTTGAATAGAAAATGAATAATAATTACTTATCAAATTCAAAGTAAAGAATAATTTATATGATTGGAAATCTGAGAATCTCCTCTAAAAACCCTTTTTGTTTCATAAATTTTGGGTAAAAAAATAGTCGTCAACCACATACCCATCATATTGCCACTTTTTTGGCCCATCATGATCCTGCACATACCCCTATCCTAGATCCATAATGTATTTCATGTCTCAGTGCTTAAGCCCTATGATCCAGATGTTGCTCATATTCTTGAATGGAATGCATTATGGGTACAAGACCCATGAGTGATACAGGTGGAGCCCGTCAGGATACTAGAAGAGCGCAACATTAAGTTGCAGAATTGAGATATTATGCAGTAAGGGTCCAGTGGGACCAATATTTGGTGGATAATGCCACCTGGGAGAATTCTGAGGACATTGACAAAGCTTTTCCTCACTTGAGATCTTAGCATGTTTTTCTTTTCTTGCATTTAGAGACTTATGATACACTAATGTTTCAGATTTTGTTGTGTGGATTTGTAATAAGACATCGAGACAATGTCTCTTCCTAGTGGGGAAGGATGTCAGGTCTCAGACCCTGATGCAGGTTGCTTTCAAATGGTTTTTTGTGGATTTTTCATATGATTGAATGTGTGTGGTAGAATAATAATGAATATTATGGTTTTTTGGTGTGGTGACATATGAAAGTGTTTACTTAAATTATGAAAAATTGAATAGTATTGAATATGTTTTACTTTTAAGATGAAGCAAAATAGAATAGAAATATTTGAATTAATGTATTCTATTGTTTTGATTTATATCTTTATGAGATACTAATTTAGTTTATTGTTGTGTTCTTGAGTGCACTTGAGATGCAGGAGGTCGAAGACCAAGGGTGTGATTATGGAGAGGAGGTTAGCTTCTTGACAGGATAAAGTAGGATGTTTTCTCGATCACACACAAGCACTTAGATTCATATAGATTGCATTTAGGAATGATAATTTTGGATTGATTGTTTTTGGTTGTTTGCAAAATAAATAAAGATTATTTTAATTAAATAAATAGTTAAATATAAGCATAATGAAGTAAAAGAATTGAATTTTAATTATAATTAATTATAGATTTTGATTTGAATGCCTATGCATGATAAAATTTGAGTAAGTATTCTATTCTTCTTTTAACTTGTGTTAATTATTGAGTTAATAAGTTAACTAATAGTTAGGAGATATTTATTTAATTATTGGGTAAATATTTTCCAAAAAGGGGATTTATATGCAATTAAATTAAATAGTATTTTATTTTAAATCTTTTCCATCTGAGCATGGGAAATGGAAAAGATAAGTTAAATATATTATTCTTATTTTAAAATCTAATATTTTCAAGATTAGGTTTGGAATAAAGAAAAAGAAAATAGGGGTAACAGAAAAACCAACCTTGATGTTTTCAAGAATTTCTCTGCAAATCCACTTTCATGGCTTCCAGATAGTTTCTTGTTTTTTTTTAGTTCGAATAGATTAGAAAATAGAAGAAGAGAAGAAAATAAAGGAGAAGAGGAAGGCCTTATAGGAAGGAAATTTCAGAGAAAACAAGAAGAGGAAGTGACAAGGAGGCTTCTTTAGCTGTCAACAAATTATCCAGGTTCTTCTACATAATTCTCTTTTATTGCATTAAGTATCCAAATAGGAGGAAATATATTTGTTGTGTGTGCAAAGAATTGTTTTGTGCAAACCCTCTATGTTTGATGTGTTTGTTGAGAAAAATACTTCAGTGAAGTCTATACATTCTTTTCAAAAAAATTTATAAATTTTAAAGACAATTTTGTTTCTCTGTATCTTATTCAGAAATATCTTTTCTCTCTGAAATAAATCTCAGAGAAAAATCTAGTTCCAGATTGTTTGATTATATATATATATATATATATGTTTAAAAGACACACACACACACACATATATATATATACATAAATTAAAATCTATGCTGAATGGGATGCTTGTTTATTGAAATGTAATTCACACTTAATTGATAGTGAACCCTATGTTTGTGTTTCTTTTTGTTTATATTCATGGAAGAAAAGAGAAAAGGGGGATTGGGTTTCCCCATTTGTGCCCTCCCCATAAGGGAAGGGTTGCACTATGGGGGACAACGCCCCTGCACAGGTTGTGGCCTGTGGAGGAGGCACTACTCTCCACAAGCAGCACCTCCCCAGATGGGGGGCGTAAGCCCTATCAATACTAAATTATTTCTCTTTAAAACTATAAGTAGATCTTAAAACTACTTCCTCGCTTGTAGATTGCGTAGGGGAAACATTAGTATAAGATTTTGGTATATATTCACATACTGTATATATATATATACATTTATTTTTCTGAGAAAATTATTTTTGTATAAAAGATTCCTAAACTATATATATATATATATATATATATATATATATCCATATAATATATATATATATATATATATATATATATATATATATATATATATCTGAGAAACATAGATCTTGATTATTTATATGTCTAAAAGAGAAAACACAACTGAGTCTAATTAAACTCACTATGCTATATATTTCTCTGTTTTTTATTTATTTATTTTTGCTCTTAAATCTTATGAGAATATATGTAATTATATATAGGTAAATGCAACCAAATGATTACATATGTATAAGTCCAGATACAAATATACATATATATCTTTCTTATATTTAAAAATAAACAAGTTTAGCAAAATAGAAATGGGTAAATATAGATCTTGGTGATTACATTAAAATATTATCATAATGATGAAATTTAGTATGTTAGGTGTATTTTACATGCTACGGAATGGGGAAAATTGTAATTTCCAAAAATATATTTTCTTTAAACTAGTGAATTTTAGGAATATAAAATATGTAAATATATATATATATATATATATATATATATATATACATACAATTTATGGAATTTTAGACTAGATGATATTTCTTGATATATGTAATTGTGAATGAAAGTGAATGAAATTATTCTCTTTTCTATAAATTTAATTTATCATTCCTTTTCATAAAAGTGTAGACATACTCCTATTAAATAGGAAAGTAATCTGTAAGCTAGGTTCTTACCCCATACTTATAAGGCTGATTAAAGTAGGTTTTCTTTTTTTGAACTTATATAATTTACTTACTTTCATCAAATCATTTAATTACAAATGAGAACTTATGAGTTTATAAATATACTCTTTCCAAAAGACCAAATTTAGATTGTTTTGAAATCATAGAAAGTGACTTGCAAAAACCAACTTGTGATCAATTTTTCACTTAAGTTAGTGTGATAATGTAAGGTTATTTGTGAACCTTGTGTGAAATTTGTAATTGTTAGAGTTCTTTTGCAATTGAGATGTGTAAAATAGAATGAAAAATTCGATGGAAAATGTATTATTTACTGTTCTTTTGGGAAAATTCTGGGACAGGATGCCGAAGGTGGACCCACAGAGATGGTAGTTTTACCTTTTCTAAAACTATCAATTATTTATTTATGCTTGGCCAAGTGCATGCACCATTGAAATAGATGGAATTAAAATCCTAGAACTAAATATATATATAGGTATTTGCCACCTCCTGTTTGCAATAAATATGCGATTCTCATGTTAGGAATGCATATAGGCATTAGGCTTGCATCGAGAGTTCCATCCTGCTTTGTTGTATTAGGTTGCTACACTCCTCATGTAGGGCCAGGGATTTCTTCAAGTTAGGAAGAAACATGGGGAAGTCTTGTACTTTGTGGTTGGCCAGAAAAGGTGCCTTAATCACACTCTTAGCCCTAGCTTGCAAAAAGACCAGTGGTGTCACATCAGGTGAGGTTCAAAGGTTCACATGCTACAAATGTATTCATGTATTATTTTTGAAAGGATTGTAAATCCCACTTGTAAATGTAACTCTATTTGACCTTTAGTATTGTAACATTGAAATAGATGTATTGGAATGAAATATTTTAATATAACATTGCAATAGATGTATTATTTGAAAGTTAATGAATGAATGTATGGAAACTCATTGATATGCAAATGGCATTTACATATGTATCAGTGCAAGATCTTTTTTTTTGATGAAATTTACTTCTTTTGCATACATTAAATGAAATTTATTACTAATTTTCCTTTTGACAACTTATGGGAATATCTTGATCTATGCATCCTTTACATTTATTATACTTGAAATGTAATGAGTTATGGAAAATTATGTGGTTAAATGAACATCATGTCTCTAGCATTAAAGCTTGGAAATAATTGAAGATAAAGTTGTAAACTTCTTAAAGTTCTCTCTACATTCAAAAATTCCAAAATATCAACAAAATATCATGTTTAGGCCCGTACATCAAGGTTTCGAAAGTGGACACTTGCAGAACATCAAAGTGCAGATCGGAAGCTCTGGAATCCACTCTTGAATATTTAGAAATTCAAAAGTGGAATCATTCACCATGGGTGGTAAATGAATCCCATTTCTAGGTTAGTTTCATGTTTTATGTATTTTCTTACACCCTTTTGACAGAAACAGATTCCAACTCAATTTACTAGAACTTGGACTGATTCACCCAGAATGGTGAATGAGTCCCTCCAAGCCTGAAAAACATCATAAAAAAAAATTCAAAAGAAATTTTCCAGTCTACTTCAAGCCTTTAGGTGCACACTTTCAGTCTGATTCACTTTTGTTGCATTTTTCCATTCATTTGTAGGTGATTTTGCATTACACAATGTGTTTTCAAATAAATTGTTTTCCTTTAGTTTCTATTCATTAGTCAATCAATATTAGTAGTTTCTTGAATTCAAACATTACATCCAAGCATTTTAGATCCTTTTTTCCATCCATTTCATGCTAATCTTTCAATGTGAACATAAGCATTTTTTACCCCTCTTTGTCCTTTTAGATGAAAAACCCTAGAAGTGCTAGAAAGTAAGTGGGTCCCAAAAATCTATGTTCCAGTGGCATTTAAGCCCAATTAATTTTGAAGAGAAAATATAGCCTATCATTTAGATGTCTAATAAAATAATTAAAAAAAATCTACTTAAGGTTAAAATTTATTTACAAAGTCAAATTTGTGGGTTCCTTTAATTACATTCAAAATTTGAAGAACATAGGAAAAAGCGTGAATGATTTTTTTAGATTGTTGTTTGTAATATATATGAAAGTTGGATGGGTTGTTTCATAGGCCTTCAATAGTTTAGTATTTTATTGTAGGGTGTCATTCCTTAGGCCTACAACTACTTATTCATATTTCTACATGATGCAATTTCCCAAGTTTGCAAATGATCACATTGGTGCTTATAGACCTACAATTTAATTTCATTTGGTTCAATTAAAATGAGAAAATTTAATTATTTTTTGAGACAATTGTCTTGTAATATTATTTTTGTTGGGTTGATAAATATTTTCTCTCTGCACAAGGTTAAAAATAAAAGGGTACCCATTTAGTTAAACTTGTTTAGATACAATGTCATTTTATTTTTTCATGTAATAAATTTAAAACTATTCAATAAGTTATATGTGATGTAGCTTGCTTAAAATTGTTTAAGTGATTAAATTATTTGTCAAAAAAATTGTAAAGGGAAAAATATAATCAAAATAATTAGTTTAGGTTATTACAATAAGATGAAAATAAATAAATACAATGAATTTAAAGATTAACAAAGAGTAATCAGAGTTAGATAGATCATTAAAAATAAATAATTTTCTATAAAAGTAAAGTAGATGAGAGGATATATTTTTTGTCTCTATATCTAAAGAATAAATGTCAAATAGACAAGACTATAATATGTGTAGCATATGATTAGAAAATTCCTCTAACAATCATATGCATATTTTTCTTTGTTGTCCACTTCGTGAAGTTTATTGATATAAGTCTAATTTGCATCTACAAACTCAACCTCTAGTAATATATGAATTCTTCCCTCTACAAAATATAAAAGTAGATTATTTGATCAGTCATAGAAAAAATGGTTAGTAGATTTGTGAGTTTGAACGTGGCAATAGCCCATCATTTCATATTATATCAAACCATGTAAGGAGGGAAAATCAATGAATTTCACTAAATAATTTTGAAGCCCTTGATTTTTACTTTTGATCCTATCCACCCAATATTATAGAAAATATCTTTAAATAGGATATCATCCTAAGTTATATTGTAATATAATCTTCATATGCACTATTATCTACTAGTGAAGGAACTCACATACTATCAAATCCATCATCCTTGAGCACAACTACCATGGCTTATGACAACAAGGGTGACTATTGGTGAGAAATCTTTATTTTTTCATCAATTTTTGCTAAACCTTCACTTTATCTTGATTTTTTCAAGCATTTTGGGTATGCTAGCTAATATTATTTAACCTTTTTTCATACACTAAAAATTCTTCTATAAAGCTCCAATTTTGAGAAGGCCAACAAGACAATGAAATACATTTGATAGGTATAACCTCGTGAATCTTTTTTTTGTATTTTTTTCTTGAGTATAAACATAGACCTTTTCTGGAAACTCTCTATTTAATGGATAGTGATTCTTTGATGCAAAATGTGTAAGAGGACATGATGGCCTTAGATAGTTGTGATACGTATGATCTTGTTAGTGTCCCAAAGGAAGAAATCCATTATTTCAGTAGTGGGTGTATAAAATTAACTTAGTGTAGATGGCTGGATAAAGAGGCATAAGACCAAATTACTAGCCAAGGCATAGTTATAGAGAGATGGAGTTGATTTAGGTGATTTTTCTCTCTTATTTCTAAGTTATCTTATATTAGATTCCTTTTTATCCATTTTTTTGTAACTTTTGATTTTTAAATTGACATAATAGATGGTAAAACTATTTTCCTAAATTTGGATCTTGAGGAAGATATTTATATGTAATGAGGTTTTTTTTTTTTATAAAAGAAAATGAATAGTTGTTTTGTGTGTTAAAACAATCGTGTTGTATGGTCTAAAACAATGACACAAAATGTGGTAAAAAATAATTATTCCTTTAAATTTTTGTTAGAGGAGATAATGATATTTTTTTATATTAATATTATTGATGATCAAATATTTGTAAATTTTTCATATGTGGATAATAGGTTGCTTCTGTGTAACAACAAGGCAATGATTATAGATCTGAAAACTGATATTTTTGACACAATAAACATGAAGGAAATATAGGATACTAAATATATTTTTGGAATTTAAATCAGTAGGATTTTGATACATAGAAATTTTTGGTTAACTCAGAATAAGTATGCAAATATCATTTTGTGATGGTTTAGTATGCATCATTATAAGCTATTGGGTATTTCATTTTTTATTAATTTTTGAATTCATGCCTCTTCTGACACATCATTTACAATGAATTCTTGATATCTTAAATGGGTCCATAAGTGTCCAAGATAGTAGAAAATTCATAAAATTATTAGTCTAGTTCGTTGAAAATTTCCTTAGTAAGTTTGTGTTTTTCAAAGTTTTAGATTTGTATGGTTTTCCACACCTTTTGTCTTCACTACCAATCTCAATATCCCACATTACTCCTTCCAAAATTAGCTAAGTGTTGATCTTTTCAATCTTTCAAAAATTTAGGATTGCCTATACATTGGTACCTTGTATGGTATCCCCAAAGATTGAAGGTCAAAAAAATTCTAAGTGATTACATCAAAATTAGAATCTTGGCTATTAATTATGTGAGTACCGCTTTCTCATCATCCTCAAAGGTTGGAAACTCCACCGATTTTTCTTCAAAAACTAAGTTGTCTTTTAAATTTAAAATTTTAGTTGTTCCCTATTCATGTATCTTCTTCCATTCTTCCTTGAAGTGTTGACACCTTGCTTTGTTCTTTTTCAAAAAAATTCCAAGTGTTGTTGAATTTTTAGAGTTTCAAATCCTTCCATTCCCATTGGACTTTTCACTCTACCATGAATTTTCCCATATCCTACCTTTCCCACTAAGTTTCTTCTTGGGGTTAGAATTTTAATCATGCTAATATCAAAAATTTAATGATGCCATGCTATGGTCATGTTGATGTCAAATATTTGAATATGATGATATCATGTTGATTTTATTAGCCCATTAGCTTTGTAAATTCCCTCACCCTCCCATCCTTAAGTATCTATTTCCATCCATCTCCATTTTCATGCTTCCATAAAATATCACTTGCATCCTCCCAAAAATTTATAAGTCATTTGGAGTTAGAATTTTTACTATCCTCTACTTGGGTACCTCATTCCCATCACCCCCAAAAGCCTAAAACTCTATCAAATGCTTCTAGAAAGTTTCTAATTCTTTTCAAGGTAGAATTTTAGGCATCCATTTATGATTAGTATTAAGATATATAGAATTAGAAAGAGAGAATCAAGATGAAATTCTAGAACTTATGAGCACACAAATAAGCCTAATTGATATTATTAAATAGGATTGAAATGTACAAAAATATTCTTACATATATAGACAACGTAGTGGAGGTAGGAAAATATGATACAATGAATGAATACCTCTCCAAAAATGTAACACTTCCATCTCTCAATAAGTAACTTGAATCACTTTTAGAAGATTAGGTTACCATTGCACAAAAACCTCCCTCACAATATTTCCATGCTACATATAGGAATATCATTCCTTGTTAATTCTTCTCATAATCTTCAAAAATTCCTCTACCATTTAAATAATTTTCAATATTCTTATAACCAAAGCACCCTTGGCTTCCTAATTTACTATAGAAAAGTGACAACCTACTACAAATTATGATATAGAAGATGGACTTCTTGGGGACATATGTAAACAAAAAAAAATTCAAAGTATTATTTAAGCTTTACAAGTTCCTTTTACTTTAAGAAAACTTTCGATAGTAATATTCCATTACCATTTCATTTTTCTAATATAAATTCACTTCTTTCTTAAATTAGAAAAAAATGGTTGTCTTCTAGATTAAAGTAAATTAAATTATTTTTATTTTTATTTACAGTTTTTGAAATCCATTGACCACAATACAACACCCGTTAAATGAGAAAACCCTTAATCCTACCAATGAGGTAACCTAGAAATTTAGTACACTAAAATAAAACTAAAAATTAATATATTCAAAAAATCTCACCAAAAACTACAAACACACAAATATTTTAGTTAGATCATATAGTTTGCTTCAAAATTTTATGTTGATTAACTATATAACATTTGATTCTAGAAATCACATAAAAATATATAATAGATTAGCCTAGGAATGCATTTAGATTAGTCAAATACATTGTCATCTAAAACATGAATATCAAGGAAAATAAAGAGAATAAACTAATTGATAACATAATGAGGCACTCTAAATTGATTAAGTGAGAAAATAAAATTAGGATCAAATAGGGTACCAAACATTTGCTTTAAATCTACTATTATTACCTTCACTCAATAGTTATGTAAAAGGGTACGGGTCCTCCCCATCTTAATCTAATCAAAATAGCTATGCTTGATATGTCCCAAATATAAAGATAATTTGATTAAATTTTTGTTGAGTAAAGATTTGGGATAACTTGAAAATTTAAGAAATTCCTATTGAAGAATTAGTCTAGGAGAAAGCTAAGCTCTTGCTCAGATAATTCATAAATAAAATAAATAAAGGTGAACATGTGAAGAGTATTACATAAGATAACATGTTATTTAGAGGAACTAATCAATCTTAAAAATTCCGAAAGCACAACAATAACACTTCAATTTTTTACTCATAAATATCAAACTTTACCACATCACATAAACATAAGATTCCATTACTAGGAGCTTCTCCCTCAAGAAGTGAGTGAGACTATAGGTGTGACTCCTATCTCACACAAAAAAATCATTGAGATCCAGTATGATTTTCTTCCATGCAAAGACAACAATCCATCAATTCTAATATTTCTTAACTAGCTCTTGCCATGAGAGAAAGATTAAATAGGTTAGTATCATTAGCAAGGGTGAATCATGTATGTTATCTAAAGTTTGAATCAATCATGTCATGCTTGGTTTGATTCTCAACACAAGAAGGAAATATTCTAATTAATTATAAGTATATATATGAGTGTCCTTTTGTTAGTAGTGAATGTTTGATCCAAATAGAAACTAATGTCCATAAAAGTAAAAGTGGATTCCTACTCTTGATTAAACTCTTGTTTAATTCTATAACATGGATTCTAAATTATCATAGATTATTGAAAAATTGATTCATATAAATTAAATAATCATATTAACCAATAATATATGTAATTCATAATGTGTAATTTACTTATATAATAAAGCTCTAAAACCTAGTAATTGTACATTCAAGGTCTAAACAAGACATACTAGAAAAGACAATTTCTAAATTATTCAAAGAAATGCAAAAATTACTTAAGGAATCACCTTAAATTATTAATTCATTCTACCACATATTCTTATTTTGAAATTGCAAACAAACTCTTACCAATGAGTAATCCTAATGCCTTGTTGGAGGGTCTAAGTAGTGGTATTTACCATTGATGTGATCTTGAGCTATGTGTGGTCCAAATTACCAAGCATTTCCATACCCATGCCTTTAATAACCTCAACTTGTAACTAAGTAATTGAGAATTTCATGGCTAAGAAAATGATATTGGTGAAGTCAATTTATTTATTATGATATATTGTAAACTTGGTATGGGATAAAATATTTCAATATTTGTCAATAATAGCCATATACAATGTAGAAATTTAAAAGGGAAAAAATGAATAGAAATCATTTAGTCTTGGTATTGGACAAGATTATCCATGAATGGTCAGAATATTAGTTTTGGTTCATGTTTTATTAAGGGAGAGGAGCCTATAGTGGGCCACCATAACTTCCCACTTCTCAAAGTCTTATGTGAAAACTTCAAATCACTCCCAAATTTGTACAACTTATTTGACAAGTACCCTGCTTATAAAAATTGGTTTCAAGGCCACATCATGAAATATGATGCCAAAAGAGCATGCTTTTTCTCAAAGTATCTAAAAAATCCCCCAAAAAAGGTGAGATTGATAGCGGGTCACCAAGTCAAGTATTATTGATGCGCTGATGTGGCATCACATGATTTGTCAGTTTGTGTACTTTATGTATAAAAGTGTTTTGCAATTAGATATTAAGTGTAAGTTTATTGGATACTAAGTCTACCCACTATGGGTCCCACTCAAGCCTACATCTATACCCACCATTAGACCCCTAGCCACTATGGGCCCCTTTCCCTTATTGTCTTGTCTTCATTATTAATCAAAATGCTCTATCAAATTCACCTAAAATCTCCATGTTCCCTTTGTAAGAAATTAATTAACTCAAAGTCATTGAAAACTAAAAGATTATTTCCTATTCCATTTACTTTGAATAAATTACCATGAATCTTGAATGTAAAGCAATCCTAAACTATTGATTTACAAAAGAAAATCTTAATCATAAATATAACAATAAAAATCTTGGTCATTGATTATTTGCATGTCAACACATATAACTAAGAAAGAAATATAAAGATTTTCCCTCTATTATTTCATTACATAATTTCTTTTAAAACAAAGCATTAATAAAATTTCACACAGATATGTAAGACATTTGTAAGAACGCTAACTCATCAGAATTAATAAAAAGTCTATCCATAAAACTCTCGGGTATTTCTTAAATTACATTCTAGAACCCAAACCTGACTATGTCACATTTTAATAAGATTCTGATCCATATGACCCACCGGAATAATAACTTAAAGAGTCCAAAACCAAGTGCGTCTGTAGTATTCTGGTAGAAATATTAATCTATGGCATCTTGACCCAAGAAGCTGTGTAGATAAGAATATATAGTATTAAATGTTTTGGGCTTAAAAAGTCGTGAGGATTTTCAACCTGAGAAGCCGAGTAAGCCCAAGTTTAGAAAATGTCTGCATCCTTGGAACAGTTTGTAGTATGCTCGCTCCCTTAACATTGAGAGGCATAGCTAATGAATCATGGTTGTATGAAAACAGATTCATTATCAAGATTGCTACATCTTTTTTAACAAGTCTTAATTTCGTTCTCTTTTGCTGATTTTTCTAACTTTTTCCATCTTATTCACGTATCTTATAAATTGTAGTTATGGATAATGTAATGTTCAATTTATCAATCATAGGTTACTAATAAACAAGATTAATACAAAAAATAGTAAATACTTTACCTGTTGCTTTAAAATTATATAAAAATATTAAAAAGTAGAAATTCAATCGTCTGAATTGTTTGAAGCACGAGGAGAATATTGTTTATATCAAAACAGCTATAAACAAAAATTCAAGTCTATTTAGATTTTTTTGTTTAAACTTAAAGATTTGAAAAAAAAATTGAAATAATAAAAGTTTCTCTTCAACAATAGAACTTTTTATTAAACAATTTAAAAGAGAAGAAAAAGAATATGCATATATGCATAGTTTTTAATTATAACATTAATTTTTCATATGCATATATGTTCATATTTTAATATTATTTTTATTTTTTATAATTTCTTAAATAAATTAAATATATTAATATATTGGCAAATATTTATATTCATTATATTTTATAGTAAATTTATTTGAATACAAGTATACAACCATAAAATTGTTTCTTCAACTTGAGTTATATAGGTATTTTGGGTCTACACATAATTTTAAAATGTATATAACAAGCTATTCTAAAGTTGTGGTTTTAAGCAAGGTCAATTAAGAGAATGATTGGGTTAGAATCAAAATAACTTATGTATTAGAATCAAAGTCATCTTATTTATTTAAAAATATATATATTTGTGTTAAGATGTGAAAAATATAAACAATTGGTTTGGATTTTCATAGTTTGTTTGGGGGTGTTACAATGGTTTTGAAGAAGTATGTGTCCAAAATTATAAGGGGCAAGTAATCATGCGGGCTAACTTAGTGACAATGTACTAGTTATATAAAATTGTGTAAAACACAAATAATATATAATATAGACTTTTATCTATCAATGTAAGCTTGGATTTTGACTACATTTACTCTTATTTATAGAAGATGAGATTTTAAATAGATTTTAAATAGATTTAGATAAATTTATGTGATTGTATGAGCTAAAGGAGCTCTACTATGAATGGTTAATACAATACAATGCTTGTTGAAGGTTTTACAAATGATGTAGAAAGCTAAGTGGACTTGATCTTGAAAAAACTCTCTAGTTAACCATGTTTGAGTCATAATAGAAATTAGAAGAGCAACCTCTTAGATATTCCAACCCTAATCTCTTGTGAGCATCACCACATGTAGCGATTGATATATGTATAATTAATTCTCATGAGAGATGGGTTCTTGTGAACCATTATTTATGAACCAATTTATCACAATTTTCTTCCCTATAAAAAATACTTTTCATATTATAAAAAAATATTTTTCAATAATAAAAATCAGATACAAATACCCTTGCCAAATCTTATATATGTTAAAATATTTTAACTAAATATAGCTAAATATAGCTAAATAGAAATCCTACTATAATTGTACAGAAGCATATCGAATCTCGATCATAAAGGTGAGATACAAACCTTACTAGATTAAACAAACTAGACCAGACACAAACCATGAAGACCATATACAAATCCTCACTCAATTGTCACTACAAAACACAACACCAAGCTTAGATTTTTCATACTAGCATTCAGCTTTGCATTTTTGATAAAGCATATATTAATGGCAGTTAATGGAAAAGCTATTCCAGCCAAAAGGACTGCAGCCTTCTGCACTGTCAAGAAGGCGAGTATGTGGTTCGCCCTCACACCCGTCAGTATTATAAAGAGCGAGATCTTGTCCTTGGTAATCAAAAAAGAATCCTGCTTTGTAATCGGTGGGTACAGAATCACACCCACATCCTTCGGCCACCATAACGGTGCCAACAGGACACCCAGGCTTTGGAAACATAATAAAAGCACTACCCGCGGAAGCTTTTCCAAGCAAGAAGCAGACAAACATTACTCCTATGCACTTGTAAACACTGGTTTTCTTCATAACTTCACAATTCAACGTAGTTATACAGAACGAATGCTTACTTGTATTGGTGGAGGAGTTTACCTTTGTATTTATAGAGGAATGGTGGGCATCTCTAGGCACAAAACTGTGTCTCCATTGCAGGACTGTGAAGGGAAAAGACAATCTTATCTTCTGCTGTATTATAAAAGAATGTATAAAATATCAATATTCGATAAAGGCTAAAATTGATTTACAAAGTCAAATTTCTGGTTACTCGATTGTATTTGAAATTTGATGTGTAGGAGAAAGCTTGGATGAGTTTTTCCCGTTGTTTGTAGTACGTACGAAAGTTGCGTAGGTGTCATTTCCAAGGCCTGCAACTGTTTAGTCTTGTTTTGTAGGGCGTCATTAGCAAGGCCTGAAAGTCTTTGTTCTCGTTTCGCAGGATGCCATTTCCTACGTCTGCAACTGTCCACATTTTTCTCCTTGTTACGTTAGAAAATACGCCATGCAGAAGCAAGCCCTTAATTAGTCGATAGGCTATTTATTTTTAAGTTTCTGCTTGGAATTTGGTCAGTCCAGCCGTGAATTGGATTTGCCAGCGCCGGAGATGTCTCGGCCGGCGGCGACTAGACCGAGTTTTTTTGTGGCGACATGGAGCATGTTTTTTACGTGGGTTGGTGGTGGTGGAGTTGGTGTCCTCAATACGCGGAAGCTGAACCGTAAGTGTTTGCTCACGGGAATGTTTAATCATTCTGTTGTTGTACGATGGGGGCGGACGAAGTAAATGCGAGCAGATGAAGTAAATGCAATATTGAGTGTTGCAGTGTGGGAAAGTATACTTTGTTTAAGTTGTATTGTTGAAACAACCATTGCAATGCTGGTTTCATAGCAAACTATTTCCGTGGTCGGTTTCATAGCAGATTGGAGGGTTTGGAAACTGTTGTTCTTCCCAATCTGTAAGTCTTTTTACATGGGTGTTTTGCATATATGATTTATTGATTGTTTATGTTAAAAGTGTTGTTCTCCAGAATTTGTAAGTCATTTTATATGGGTATTGTAGTGTGGAAAAGTAAAGTTTGAAATGTACGAAAAAATATATTGATTAAGTTGCATTGTCGAAAGAGCCATTATGGTGTTGGTTTGATAGCAGACTATTCAAAAAATCGTTAGCTTCGGTTCCATGGTTTGTTTGATAGGAAACTATTGTAAAAATCGACAGCTTCACCTTTGTTTTATAGGAGATTGGTGGGTTTTAAAACTGTTGTTTTGCACAATCTGTAAGTTGTTTTACATGCGTGTTTTGCATAAATGATTTATTTATTGTTTATGTTAAAACTGTTGTTGTCCAGAATCTATAAGTCTTTTTACATGGGTGTTTGGTGTTGTGGTTTTCATCCCTCATTTATTTTTGTTGTTATCTCTGTCCATTTTTCGCCTTTCTTTTGTCAAAAAATATGGTTAGGGTTAGTAATTTTATCGCCCTACATTTGTTGTTTTGGTAATCTCTATGCATCTTTGTCATTACAACCATTAAGATTGGACCAATTGCAGATTAACATAGGAGTGATTGCATAAATATATGGCCTTATACCCGTTACCATAGGAGCAATTATAGTTAAATCTTGTTTCTTTGGTAAAAAAATATGGTTAGGGTTAGTGATTTTATCGCCCTTCCCTTATTGTTTTAGTTATCTATGTGCATCTTTGTTGTTACACTCATTAAGATAGGACCAATTGTAGATTAACATAGGAGTGATTGCATATGTATATATATGTAGAGGGTTAGTATGAAAGCATAAACATGTTGGAGATAAAATTGGTTTGGTGGGTGTTAAGTGTTATTCTTTGTAATATCTCTTTTATCTATTCAATTTATTTTTTTGAAGTTTCTGAAAGGATTTTCTATCAGCCAAGCCGTGAATATGATTTTTCATGTAATAACTCTTTTACAATTTCCCTATTTGTTTAGAATATTTAGTGCCAGGAAATGTAACTCAAATTTTTGATTAGGTGTGTGGCATTATAGGCTTTTTGTAGAGCTTATTGCTACTCGTTGAACTACAATTGCTCCTATGGTAATGGCTACAATGCCAAAGATACACACAGATAACCACAAAACAATAAGCGAAAGATTCACATAGATAACTAAAACAATAAACAAAGGGCGAAAAAAAATCACTCGTATGTTAATATGCAATTGCTCTTGTATGAATATGTTTGGTGTGGGTTTTCGATCATCTGTGATTTATGTATGATTGTTAAGTATTTTTCTAATAATTGTTTTACAATTTTCCTATTATAAAATATTTTATAATATTTAGTGGGAAATTAAATGTAGCTTGAATTTGGAATTGAGAAGCCAACTGTTACATAGAATTTGTTGTACACCTTGTCTCAATAGTGATAGAATTTAAGCTAAGCAGGAATATGCTGCAAACTCAAAACTATACATGCATTTGACTTGAACTCAGTTCTTTACTTTGAATATTCTTTGTAAGTAATTTCACATACATAGATGTCCATATTTAAACTTTTTGGGTGAAGTGAAATTGCAAAAGACCTATTAGGGTATGTGCAGGATCATGATGGGCTAAAAAGTGGCAATATGATGGGTATGCGGTTGATGAATTCGTTTTTACCCAAAATTGATGAAATGAAAAAGGTTTTTAAAGGAGATTATTAGCTTTCCACCAATTTAAATTATGCTTTACTTTGAATTTAATAAGTAATTATTATTCATTTTCTATTTGAATTATGACTAAAGTCATGATTGATAGGTTGATGAAAAAAATCTATAGCTTTCAAACAGAATCACATTTTTTAAATCCAAAACATGCGTCACATTCTATGCTTCCCATATTATATGATTAAGAAAAGAAAAATTGAATTTCATGAATTTTTGACCAAGTTAAGGTAGTCAGACATACAAGTTTTTATATTTTCTAAAAGTTGTAATAAAAAATTCATAATTAATTATTTACTTAGAAAAAAATTACAAAAAAATATGCATCACATCGGGACATGAGTCCTTTACTTATATCTAAAATATTATAAAAAAATATTAATATTTTATTGTGGTTAGGGTGGTCAGACAAACACCTACTTATTTTTTCCCTGAAATTTAGTTACTACTGCATTGAAATTTCAAATTTTCACCATATATATTTAAAAAAAACAAAAAACCTAGTAGTTTAGAATATACATTCAATTTTATATAGATTCTATTGTTACATATTTTTGAAATAATATAGATAAGTTATTCAAATTTTTACATCAAGTTGCCTAACTCTGATTTTTCTGAGTTTTTTGCCACTTAAAGGTCTATTTTTTCCATGATGATCCTGCACATACCCATTAGGAAAATAGTTAACAATCACAGGAAAATGACAGATACTAGAAAAACTGGACATTAAATAGAGCTTCATTATTCCCCACTCAATATTATAGATAGAATAGGGAAATTGTAAATAAACTATGGGGAATTGAAAAAAGAATATCATGAAGACAATTTATTTTGGGGAAGTTGAAAAAGATGAGGAAGAAAGAATACAATAAAACATATTGATATTGGACACTGCCATCCCACATAATTAGCAAGCTTGACCCCTTACATAAAAAGACCTAGGCAGTTTGTTTGAGGGAGCTTCAAGCAGATCAAGAAAAAAAGAATATCATGAAACATATTGATACAAGATTCGAGCTATATTCTTTGTTAATAAATATTGAAGACAAATAGAGAAATTGTATAGGAGGTGTTAGAATAACAATTATTTTCTACAAGTTGTTTTACATGGGTATTTTGTGTAAATGATTTGTGTACAGTATTTAATGTCAACCTTTCCCCAAAGACCCTCTCTACATGATCATTCAAGGGACAGTTGGCACTGGAAAATCCTTTTTGATAAATTGTATTAGACAACAAATAAACATGTCTACTACTAGATCCAATAGCTCGTTGCTCACATTGGCCCCCACAGGTGTTGTTGCATACAACATATGCACCTCCACAACCCATACATCCCTCTGAATCCCCATAAAGGATATGAATCCTTTGCAAACTCAAGCATTGACAATATTCCAAGAATAATTGAAATATATTTAATGCATTTTAATAGATGTAATGAGTTTTCTAGGCTCGAAGTTGCTACTAAAAATAGATAGCTAGTTGCGCCAAGAATTCCCTGATAACCAGAGGGAGCCATTCGGTGGTGTTTCCATCATCCTTGTTGGTGATCTTGCCCATTTGTCACCTGTCAAGGATACCCCTATTCATTCTTCACGATCGTTGGTGGTAGCCTTATGGCATACTTTCACGGTGTGCATCACATTAGACACTATTTTCCACCAAAAAGGAGATAGCCCTTCCCAGCAAAAGTTTTAAGAAATTCTTCTCCATATAAGAAATGGTGAGGCTCTCCACAATGAATGGGAAGAGCTTATGAAACAAAAAAATAAAATTCTCTCAACCATAGAAAGAAAACCGTTTGATGTTTCCACACATTTGTTCGCCACAAATGACTTAGTGTGTTCCATAACAAAAAAAATGATTAAATAGTTAAACCTGTGCATAACCATTAGTATTGTTCGAGTGGCACAACAAAAAACATCTGATCATCGAGATGATGACCAACTTCTCCCTAAACTACTACTTTGTGTTGGTGAATAGGTGATGCTAACAAAAAATTTATGGATTCAAGTTGGCCTCGTCAATGGATCCCTTGCTCTTGTTATAGCTATTGTCTACAATGGACATTGTAAACTGCCAGATCTGCCTGACTATGTTGTTGTTAGCTTCCAAAATTATATTGGCCCAGTATGGGACCGAGAAAACCCAAGAGACATCCCCATCCTAGCTATAACTCAGGGTAGTCAAACACAAATCCCACTCACCATGGCATGAGGAATAACAATACATAAAGCACAAGGCTTAACATTGGATAGAGCAATGATAAACATATGCAACAAAGAGAGGCAAGGGTTGAATTTTACAACTATCTATATCATGTTAAATCAATTTAAATTATACTCCGCATTGATCCAACATTCTCATTTGAAAGATACTCCAGGCTTAGCAACAACAAATACACTACTAGATGTCGTAGTGAAGAGGTGTGGTTGGAAAAAATCCAACCTCTTCCAAATGCTTCTGCCACCAGCTCGTGCACCGTCTTATAAAAAAGGCTCCAGAAAAATTACTCTTGCATTTGGTCCAAACTATATATCATCCTCTTTTCAAGGATTTGTAAGCTAAATTTTATAGAACCATACTATGTAATAATCTATCCAAAATAGGTATATAATTCCAAACATGGAAAGAGATAATAGGAAAGAATAAGTAGAGCACAAGAGTTTATTTAATGCTTAGCATCCTATTTAGCTTTACAGATTAAAGATAATTTTGTTCCTATTTACTATCTTCTCTACCTTTAGAATATAGTTTTTGTGAAATTCAATATGGAAATATGCACCCATAAATATCAATCTGTTGACTTCTCGTTTCAACAGTTTGTTGAGTCATACTTTTTGTAAATGGCATTCAAAAGAATACACTCTTTTGTATATTCCATCTATCCATGTTCATCCAAATGTTTTAAAATTGAATGATGTCAATTCTTTATTAGCATACCTACAATTCTCTTCCAACCGATTTTAACATGCACTACTCTACACATACATTTGCATCTCTTACAAATTAATACATATGCAGATACAAACAACTTCAACTGTCAATGATGCATAGAGATTCTAACCACTAATAAGTAGAGCCCAAAATTTTTATAAGTCAATAACATGTTTTGAACATTCTAGTATATTAAACTATATATACACACACTCTACAAAACATTCTAAAAATAAAATTGTTCTATTTGACTAATAAGTTTACAATTCTACAACCATGTTGTGTTTTCTATTTTCTCTGCCTATATACCTTGATTTTTGACATTTATGCTTCATTCTTTGCTTCCACATATTTTTATCGCTTCTTGTTAGCTTTTCTATTAGCTTTATTTCATTCAACTAGCTACAAATGTTTATGTACAAAATTCTCGTTTTCCATCATTTCACTCTTTCACTCTTCCTATATATTGCATTCATAAATATATAGTTTTGTGTAGATTTCTTTTTGTTTTCCTCAATTATGATAAAACTCCATGCTATTTGTAACAGGTTGTTCGGTCATGTTTACAACAATGGTGAACATTGTTGGCCGCGTGGTTTGTCGGCCATGAAACTGGCCACCTTGTTCAACAGAATTACAATTGTAGGTTTTTGGTGCCACCATGGTTGGTCCACCCCAGCAATGGGTGCTGTCATAATAGTGGTTTACAATTCCTGAGAGGAACGAATTTTAGCTGAAATCACATATTTTTAGAAAATATAATGATTTAAGCCTTTAAAAGTTCCATTTTAAGGATTCCAATTGAAGAGGGTTTGATCAAATCACCTTAGATCAAACCCCCTTGGATAGAACCTCGCTAGTTTTAAACCATACCTATAAATGCGTCTCCTTTACACCTATCAAAATGCTGATAAAAAATCACTTTTGATTTAGATTTTGGGGGATCAAATGAATTCATTTAAAATTTATCTCAAATGATTATGGTATTCCTCAGAACAAGCTATCCAATGAATATAATTTTAATATGTTTTGGTTTTGTTATGTATTTGTTTTTAAGTTTTATTAAACATAGGTTTTTCTCATAAATGAATTTCTTTGTTCTTCACATGTGGAAAAATAGAATATTATCAAAAAAATTTGAAAAATATGAGTGCACCAAATATTGAAGTCCTTGATCCAACAAAAAAAAAAAATAAAATTTTGACATATAAAAAAGTTACGTGTTATACACAGCTATGTGAATTGTAATTCATTTGACTTTGAAAATTTATTAAGGAAAAAATGTTCAATAAAAAACTATCTAACCAAGTGGAAGCACTAGATATCAGAGTTACAAATCTAAATTTGAAAGAATTAGAATTTTATCCTTCATGGAAAAAAAATTATGTGTTATACGGTGTGCGTCACTTTTTAAAAATGTTGTTTTCTAAAAAAAATCTATTTTTCATGGGAGATGGAAAAAGAAGTGCAATTTGATTCCAAAAATTTTGAAAAAAATATTTTTAGAATCTACATACAAAATTTGATGAGACTCTAGTTTTCACCATCTTCAAATTCCTCACAGTTTAGCCGCTATAGGTGCCTGAATGTGAAGATTTAGTTCAAAATAATAATTTCAATGTCCAGTTTGGCCAAAAATTGTAAATCACTATTATGGGATCACCCCAATGTTGCTCGATCCCACACAAGGACGTACATGTAATATTTTTTTCCCTAGTATAAGCATGTATGTTTTTTTTCTTGCATACTGAAATGACGCACCGTGTTGTTGGTTTCATACCAGGGTACTCAACAAAGCTGCCATACACCTTGATTGGATACCATAATGGAGAGCTTCCTAGTTGTTCCAGCCCATAGCCTCTAGTGTTTTGGCTCCTAGTGTTGCTATAAGCCATTTTCCAATGCCTTACAATTCTATATGCATCTAACTAGACATGTATTTTAATTTGTTCAAATAAAACGTTGCTTTGTAGTTCAATATCACTGTGGCCTCAATGACAACATAGATAGAGAATGGGATATCAATCCCATGTGTCGGACAATTGATATGTGAAAGGAAACCATAGCTGTAAGCGTAAATAAGGTTTTTTTTTATAGATTTTTATTTTCCTGAGCTATACATTCAACCCTTTCCTTCCTTCATGGTTAGATAGCCTCCATATAGTTGTTGCTATATATATGCATTCATGCACGGGTTCTTACATGCACTTGACTACAATAAACATTGTCTATTCTCCATATTACATTTTCCCATTTTCATATAGTTTCCTTTTTAGCTAATGAGAAAAAAAATCTAAATACTCCAAAAAATTCTAGGCATGGCTGCTCTGATGCAAACCCTTGTGGACAATTCAAACATATAGCCAATAGGTCAATGGCAACTGTAACATAGATTGCTTGTTTTCTTTAAATATGTTTCATGATATTTTCTTCCTCTCATCTTTGTGACGCTGCCTGTAACAACATCTTTATTGTTGTAGTTTACTTGTTCTATTTTTCAAAAAACATAAGATTCACCTCTACCTTTTGACTGGTTTCTTTCATTTTTAGCCTGTGTGTACTTTGTGCCCTCTACCTACTATTTGTTGTTATCTATGTTCATCATTGTACTATTATATGCAATTTGTACAACATAAGCTCTATATAAAAATCTCTCCATATCTATGGTCTGCAGCTTGTACTCTCCATATGTTAAACTTCCATATAAAATTTGTTTTACATGATCTTCCATTTGACACACTCTAAAACACCTATCACAAAAATACTTGACAATCACAGGTAAATGATAGGTGGCCAAAAAACCCACATCAATACACACACACACATACACATATATATATGTAATATAAATATATATGCATGTGTATATATATGTATATATGCATAAATATATTTATCTATGTTATACTAATAGATATGTTACAATTTTCCTATTTCTCTATAATACTGAATGCCAGATAATGCACTATATATATGTATATATATATACATATATACATGCATGTATTCTTGTAAGAGAGGGGGACCACCATGTGTATGACCCCAGGTCACAGAGGGTCAAGTGGCAAGAGGCTGCCCTAACTTACCTTAGCTAAGTGTAATGTTAGGAAATGTTAGGTGAGAGTAATGAGGACCGTAAGGCCTCTCAGTTACTCTGCAGGTCTGAAACACAGGAAGGGGCTAGGCGAACCAGTTTTTAGGTTTAACACTACACCTCAGGAAGCTCTCTATCTAAGGATGAAAGTGTGGTCTCTAGACATCGCGGTGTGTCGGCGTCTCTAAAGTGCACTAGCATCCCTATGACCAGACAACCATGTAGAAAAGGATAAACCAAGAAAAAATAGCTAACGAATTAGCTGACTAACTAAAGGGCTAGAATGATGTGATTAAATAAACAAAATACTCTCTAATACTATAAACAAAATAAGCAAGAGTAAAGAGAGAAAGGAGAATCTCACCAAGGAATTTGTTCGCCAGCTAATTTCTCGAGAAGCACATACTCCTACACATAGAAAGAGGGGAGAATGTTGGGTGGTTTTATAGGGGTTTGCCTTAGTCAGACCCCCATTTAGGTGTTCCCACCTCCACAGAAAACCAAGGAAATGAGATAAAGGAAAAAATACAATAAGGAGCACAAAAGCACTAGAAAACAGTACTGCCCTAACTCAACCAAATGATAGAGGAGAGGAGAGGGAAGCTTACCACCTCCACCAAGAGCACTCAAGGCTGCTTGGGGGAGAAAATGAGAGGAACTCAAGCCTCTACTACAATGGAATGGTCCCAAACTTGCTCTACCAACGTGATGGAGTGTTGCTTTGCTCTTATGGAATGCAAGAATGTTGCTTGAAGCTTGAATTGGACGCAAAAGAGTGTGTTGAAGCTTGAGAATGAAGTCCAAAAGTTTGAAGAAGATGAAATGGATATGGAAGGAGTGAATATGAAGAAGGAATGAAGATAAATGACCATATTTGAGTCGGTTAGCCAAAGGAGGTGTTACAACTTCACCTCCAATGAGAAGAGTAACGCCTATGCAGGTTCAACCGCAGGAATCTCCCACCGACATAAGTGTGTTGTGCAGATGTCTACATGCCACATGGGCATCTCTGACATAAATGCCTCCACCGACGCTCAAAACAGGCATGAAGTGGGATGCAAGTAGTGGAATTAGGTAGAATTAAGCCTCCGAACTTGGTTTTATAAGGTGGATAAAGGAAAAAAGGGGATTTGTGCATGGGGTGCAGATTCACTCTTATACATTTTTCCCCCATCTTAGTGAGCACAAATACTAATGAATGCTCAGTAAAGTAGATCGAGAAAGAGTAAGGTTATAAATGTATACCTAAACCATTGAGGAAGTAGACCGCGATCTGGAGAACCTGAAGGTGTAGAGCAAGCAAAGGACTTCATAGCTGCTCTAAACTATGAAGTTGGTAAACAAAGTGTCTTATAGGCCCATGGACCTACAAGGAGGAAACCTCCAAGATCTCTTGCATGAAAGAAGCCTCATGAATTAAGTGCCTTATAGACCTCGAAACTAGTAAGGAAGGTATCCTCCAAGATCTCTCACATGAAGAAAACTAAGAAAGCACCTTACAGACGTACAAGGAAGGTGTCCTCCAAGGTCTCTCACATGAAGGAAACTAAAAAAGCACCTTACAGACCTGCAGACCTAGAAGGAAGGTGTCCTCCAAGATCTCTCACATGAAGGAAACCAAGAAAGCACCTTACAAACCTGCATAACTGCAAGGAAGGTGTCTTCCAAGATCTCTCACATGAAGAAAAATGAAAGGAAGTAGACTCTGCAGAGTCAAGAAGTGGTGACACGTCTACATGTAGATAGAACATGTCAAAAAGTGGTTGTGTAGGAAAATAAGTGAAAATTCACATAGACTATCAATGATTCGTAAGTATTTCAAAGGGTTCCACTCAATGGACACGTTGTTTGAAAGGCGAGGTCTAGTCAGGTTTCCCTCAAGCTAGATGTGAAATGGAACAAGTCTAGTCGGGCTGCCTCCAGGCCAGACGTGAACGAATAGAGACTTTAAAGAAGGGTCCCTTGGGAACCCATTGTGAAAATAGGGGTCCACTAAAGGGACACTCAGTTTGAAAGAATCTATTTCTTCTTAGATCAATTTTTCATCAAGGAATTCTTTCGAAAGATGTTCACTTCATCAAGGAATTTGAAAGGAAGGATATGCCCTCATGTGAGGGGAAGATTAAAGCTATTCCCACTTTGGAGGAAAGTCTTTAAGTCCTCTCTTTATGAACTTGTGATGAAGGAAACAAGTTCTATTAGAGTTCCAAGTTGAGAATGTAATTCCAAAGAAAAGTTTGTGCAGATTTTTGAGAAAAGATTCATTGGCAACGACTGCTTTTTCTAAAAATCAAAATGGTAAAGAAAGGAATTATCACACATGAGAGGGACAACTCAAGCAAAGAAGAGAAAAAGATAAAGAAAAAGAGAGAAAACGCAAATAAAGGACACAGGAGTAGCCTCATATTCCAGGGTCAGAACTGCTCATAAATATATGTGTGTGTGTGTGTGTGTGTGTGTGTAGTAATAGTATATAAATAAATTATCATCAACCCCCTACTATATTAGGCCATGTGAGGAATGCACGAGAAGACAAAGAAAAGCTAAAAAATTGGGTCAAAATGGAAGGGAAGCCTAAATGCTCCCAATGCTTTGCATCATCCCCAATTTGTTGAAAGTCAAGCACAGACATGGAAGAATGATGATGCAAATAGAAGAAGGTTTACAACACAAAAACCATGCCTGTATCCAAGCACCGATGGGGGTGACGAGGGTCATCTAGGAACACATAGCACAAGCACAAAGGAACACATCACAAAACACCAACATACACACAAGATCAAGAAAAGGGGCCTCCTCCTAACATTGATCGGCCAAGAGGATGTCTGCTTCCCAATATAAATCCTCATAAGGGGAAAGAGGATGAGCTTGCAATGGTAGGATGTTAAGAGGAGGAGCATCCAACCCTCCCACAACAAGGACTAAGGAAGAGGTCCACTCGAGGTCCTCTCCACCGACCTCTTATGGAGTCAAGGTCAGCGATTTCATGAATATCACCAACAAGGCCAAGACCTCATCCATAGAATTAAACATGCACCCCATAGGAGTGTGGTGTCTAACTTTAGTGGATAGGATAGGCTGTGCCTGAGGTTCACCACTAAGCTTGTTGAATGAGTCAGGAGTGGTGATGAACTCAGGGGAAGCTAGGATTGGTTATGTTATTAGGACATAACAAGTTAACACAAGACTACCATGTGGAGAAGGCGAGGTCCTCCTATGTTCTCCGCTCCTAGAGGGACCATCCTCCACCTCTTGTTTTGTCAAAGGAGATAAGTTCCCCACAGACGATGCCAAAGGCACAGAGAAAGAGGGTGAAAGAACTGTAGTGGATACAACTAAAGTATTAATCATATCCATGGGCTTCGGGAAAGGCTGGATATCCAAAATGGATATCAGCAAAGGCGGCTCCATCGAAGGAGCGATGAACACCTGTACTCGTTTAGGGTTAGGTGCATTCATACTTGCAACAAAAGCTGAAAGAAGTACAAGACCAGACTGAAGGGAAGTAGAAGAAAGGGAGGAAGAATACGATGCAGGAGGCCCTAAAGTAGGAGCGGTCATTTCTTCCTCGTTCTTTTGTGAGACGACATGCTTGGCTAGAAGATCCTTTCATTGGTGCTTGTGTTCATGCACAAGGTGGTTTCTATAGCTCTTGGAGTTAGAGGCCAGAGGTTGTGAAGGAGTAGGAGGCTCCTGCTCAACCATAGGAATATCCACTATAGTCATTTCTGGTGGAGGGACATGTTCTTGCATGGGAGTAGGAGGAATAGGTTGAGGAGCGATAGGAGTTGAATCAGGAGCCTTGACAGCGGGCCTTTTTCTACTCACTACCTTAGGAGCAGGAGTGGTAGGAGGCCGCGAAGGTCGAGACAATGAGGATTCTCTTCGGTAAACATTCTTTTTGTCGTACCGAGTAGGTCTAGCTTCCGTTGGTAGAACATGAAGTTTGAAAGAAAGATGCTTAGGCTTTCATTAAGCAGGCATCATAGGATTATCTTGTAGATGAGGATTAGGGCTCGATGGTACCTTAGTAGAGTGAGAAGTAGTGCTAGACTAACTAGAAGAAGAGGAAGAGGGAGGATCATGAGAAGAGGGAGGATCACGAGACTACTTCTCTTCTTCCTTCTTTCGTGCCTTACCAACATCACTTTTAGCTTTCAAGCAAGCCCTATGTGAGACAACATAAGGAGAGGGAGGGTATCCAACTTTCAGCCTTAGATGCCCTTTCTTATAGTTTTGATATGTTTTTTGCAAAAGGTCTGTCCTAGGCAGGAGAGGACCAACGAACGAAGGCCTAGGGTGATCCAAGGATTCGCTACCATGTGCGACCAGTGGTCTATTATCGGTGTCATGGATTACGTGCATGAAACCCCTATGATGTCAAAAAAAAATTTTACAGACTTAGGTTCAACTAAGACTGACAAGACAATACTACCCAAAGGGGGTACAAAAATCCCGTCATGTGTGTGGATGGCACTTATAGGAGCATCCTACCCATCCTTGTGTAAGAATTTTATCAGCATAATCTCCTCTATTATTATGTTCACTTGCAATGTCGGGTCAACAAGAACACCCACTACGATGTTTCCATTGATCCATGCAGGAATGTAAAGAGGAGATGGTTCCTTGTTAAAACCCATCGACAATTCCTATGAAATGAAAGATATACTAGTACCACTATCCACAAGTTACATAGAGGGGATAGGGTGATGCAGGGAGGAGGCCATTACACACACTAGACAATATTTTCATAGAGTCCCAAAAGGTTAATGGATAAGACGGTGACCCAATTAAGGTTTCATCGTGCAATTCCTTTGGAACCTTCCAACTACACCAACTAGGGGTCGTAGGCTAGGTTGTAAGGTGACAGCCTCACAAAACTCTCACCTAAAACACTCCTAGAGTATGAGGAAAGGAGCTATCAAAATCGCAAGAACATAACCAAAATGGTTCATGTCGGGTTCACCAAAAATGTAAGAGAGGGGGACCATTGCGTGCAAGACCCCAGGTCATGGAGGGTCAAGACACGAGAGGCTGCCCTAACTTACCTCAGTTAATTGTAATGTTAGGAAATGTGAGGTGAGAGTAACGAGGACTGTAAGGCCTCTCAATTACTCTGTAGGCCTGAAACACAAGAAGGGGCTAGGCGAGCCAATTTTTAGGTTTCACACTATGCCTCAAGAAGCTCTCCGTCTGAGGATGTAAGCACGATCTCTGGACATCAGTGTGGCACACTAGTGTCTATAAAGTGCCTTGTTTTCCATTTGGCCAAAGAACAGTGCAGACGAGGTCAAACCAACAAAAACTAGCTAATGACCCAGCTGACTAACTAAAGGGTCAGAATGATGTGATTAAATAAACAAAATTCTCTCTAATAATATAATGAAAATAAGCAAGATTAAAGAGAGCAAGGAGAATCTCACCAAGGAATTTGTTTTCTAGCTAATCCCTCAAGAAGCACATACTCCTACACACAAAAAGAGAGGAGAATGTTGGGTGCCTATATAGGGGTCTACCTCAGTCAGACCCCCATTTAGGTGTTCCCACCTCCACATACAACCAAGGAAACAAGATAAAGGAAATGATACAATATAGAACACAAAAGCACTACAAAACAATATCGTGCTAACTTAACCAAATGATAGAGGAGAGGAGAGGGAAGCTTACCACCTCCACCAATAGCACTCAAGGACACCTGGGGAAGAAAGTGAGAGGAACTCAAGCCTCTGCTGCAATGGAGTGGTCCCAAATTTTCTCTACCTACGTGATGGAGTGCTGCTTTACTGCTATGGAATGCAAGAATTTTGCTTGAATCTTGAAGTGGATGCACAAGAGTGTGTTGAAGCTTGAGAATGAAGTCCAACATTTTGAAGAAGATGAAATGTATATGGAAGAAGTGAATATGAAGAATGAATGAAGAAAAATGACCATATTTGGGTTGGTCAGCTGAAGGGGGTGTTACAACTTCACCTCTAATGAGAAAAGTAACGCCTCTACAAATTCACCCATATGAATCTACTAGGGATGTAAGCATGCCACATAGACATCTGTGCACCGCGCGGGTGTCCCCTACAAGAACACCTCCACCGATGCTCAAAATAGGTGCCAAGTGGGATGCAAGCAGTGGACTTAGGTGGAATTGAGCCTCCGAACTTGGTTTTCTAAGGTGGATAAAGGAAAAAAGGGGATTTGTACATGGGGTACAAATTCATTCTTATACAATTCTAAATTGGAGTTGCATTGTTTGGGACTAAATATTATAGAAAAATAAGTTATATATATATATATACACAATATACGCATATACACACACACACACATACACACACACACACACATACCTGGCCAATGACAACTAGACCAAATTTTTTTGTTGCAACGTGGACGTTGGTTTTTATGTGGGTTGGCGATGGTGGAGTTGGTGTCCTTGATACACAAAAGCTGAACAGTAAGTGTTCTCTCGCAGAAAATTTTAATCATTCTATCGTTGTTGTACGATGGGGGTAGACAAAGTAAATGTGGGTGGATAAATTAAATGCAAATACATATACACATATATATATATTGAAGAAAAACAACACCACAATGGTTCTTTGTACAATAAAACTCAATCAATATATTTCGTGCCACATTTTAGACTATTCTTTCCCACAATGCAACATCCATGTAAAATGGCTTACAGTTTTTGTATTTTGTGGCACATTTCAGACTACACTTTCCCACACTGTAACACCCATGTAAAATGACTTACAGATTCTAGAGAACAAGGCCAAAAAAATTAAAAAAAGGTATTCATAGCCCATTTACATATAATTCTAGAGTGTTATGGGTATGTGCAGGATCATGATGGGCCAAAAAGTGGCAATATGATGGGTATTTGTAGCGTATGTGGCTGACAACTTTTTTTTACCCAAAATTGATGAAATGAAAAGGGTTTTTAAGGGAGATTATCAACTTTCCACCAATATTGTAACGCCCCACGTGTAAACCCCAAAGAACAACCACAGAAAAAGCAAAAAAAATAAATTAAAAGAAAATAATTAATCAATATACCCAATATTAAATAATCATGTTCATGAACATATACTTCATTGTAATACAAATAACATAACCAACTTTGTTCTTTGGGGCACACGAGGTCACATCGAAATAAATATTACAAAACATCAACACATAAGATATCATTCTAAGAACAAAAGAATTATTAATGACAACATTAGATATACACATAGATTCCATCATAAAGTAAAACCATGAGGAATCACATAGCCAAATAGAGATACAAAGGTGATAACTATATTACAACATCTTTCAAATAATACATCATATCCATATAGTTTACATCATGGTTCCCAATCATGTGGGATGAATACAATATACAAGATTATCAAAATGCATAAAGATCAACTGATATAAATCTTCAACAGCATGAGACTAGGCCAACGAACGCTAATGGGGAACCCAACGGTGTGCGGAGCACATTCCACCCGACCACCCTCGTGCTAAGAGGTGACAGAGAAGTAACTCCAACCAAGATTGTCAACTGACAAGAACCAATGTACAAACATACAAGAAGTACCAAACATAGAGCCATAACACCATGCAATGAAACAAAACAATAACATGATATCACAATACCATAAGAGTACAAGGTCATAAGTCAAATATCAATAAGATCATACAAGACCACAAATTACACCAAAGATGTATCAAGACAATATTCCATAAATCATAATAAATCCATTTAACAACAATCTAAACCAACTCCCATAACATACTTCTAGAGGAACACAAACAAGTAAAACACATGGGCAACTAGGGGAGAGTGTCATCGCATAGTCCTACATGGGCTATCCTGTGCTCTTCCTCCCAACTGGAGGCGCCGGTCCCATCTATGGCTATCATGTTCCCTTCCTCCCAACTAGAGGCGCCAGTCCATAGGGTGACTCATGCGGAGCCGTAAACCTCTCGTGAAGATGAGGTCACGACCTTGCCGACCACAGCCTTCTTAGCCTTCCATTAGTCTGCGGAAGCACTAAATAAGACGAGGCATCCATTTTAAAATCTTATAATGATATTACTACCCAACCCTCCTAAGTTAATTATTAGGTTTCCACTTGATTACCAACTCACTGCTGGGTTATCATGTGCCCTTCCCCTTAAGCGGGGCGCTGGCCCCCACGAGGAGCCACTCTCCCTAGAGACCCAACCAAAACCAAAAAGTAACATGGGTTGTACTATTCCAATCATGAACATTACAATGCAACAATAAAAATAATACGCGAGGAATAACCCATCTCGCAAATAAATACCATAACAAAAATCCACAACTCAGTACACCCCATTCGTAAAATATAACATAACAAAAACTCAAGATTAAAAGATATAAATTCAACGAAAATCACAATCCTCTGGAAGAAATCATTTTTAACACAAATGGGGTTCCCACATCAATGAACTAACAATGTCCCGAAGCCAACAGGTCTACAAGACTCAACCTCATAAAAAGAATAAAATAAAAAGATAACTTATTTAATACCAGAGTAAATTCCATTTCCACAATATACACATTAAAATGAGAATTAAATAATCAATGCTGACATATATTCATAAATTACCTTTTTACTATATTCTCCTATGAAAGTTCATAATTGAACAAATTAATAAAAAAATTCCTTTCTATTTTCATATTTTCACTATAATAAAATCTTGTTTTATTCATACCAGACAAAGAAGCAATCTGTTTACAGACATAATTAATTAAATTAATTTAACAGTGAAATTGTGACTTACAAAATATAATTAAATGAATTAATATATATATATATATATATATTTATAAATGCATACCATACATTATAATTTAAAAGAATTTTCATTTTGAATAAAGCATATATTCGAATCTCTGTTCGAATGGAAAGAAAATCCATCAACGCACGGGGTTAAACTCGGCCGTGGACAGTCTACGGACTGTTCATAGCAGTCTGAAGGACTACTGTGGACAGTTAGCAGACTGTCGCACTGGTACAGGGGTCGGCGGGGTGGTGGGTATGGCCGAGGCCGAACCACCACTCAACCAGGGTTTTAAAATACCAAAATAAAATTAACAAGGCCGATAGAAATACGGCGATATTCGAATTTAAGAATTAAATTTTCATTCAATATTTATATATATATATATGTGTGTGTGTGTGCGTGTGTAGATATATATATACATATATATATATATATATAATATATATATACATATATATATATACTGTATTTAAAATATTTCAAAAATAGAGAATGATAATCAATTGTACCAGTTATTGTATGTATATACATTTATACATAAAATGTATTTGTAAAATATATATATATATAAATGAGAATATACACAACCTCGAATTCACAGTAAGGGGATTATTCTTTAATTGATTTATTTTATTTTTTTTAGAACAAAACTATAGTAATACTGTTTATTTCAAGAACCCAACAAGATTTCTTTTCAATAAACAACAATCCCAAACCCAAGTAAAATTTCTTTCAATTGAATAACAGTCCAAAACATTTCTAAAGACCCAGTAGAGTTTTCTTTCAACACACTTTTAATTTCAAACCTCAAGAAGAAATTTCATTCATGAAAACAAGTTTTTATTTCATTTGTTGCAACAGAAAGAAAATAATTAAAAATGAGAGAAAGAACCTGGTGTCCTGTGCCTATAGAAAATCTTTGGAAGCTTTATCCTTTTTGCGGAGCTAATCCTTCGATGCCGATTGTTTCCAGCAACAGACCAAAATCCTCCCTCAGACTGAACCTTCTTCTTTAATAAAATTCTCCAGAATAACAGAAAGAAAATAACAAAAAGATGTATGAAAAATTTCTCCAGAATAAAAAAAATAGAATGCAACCCCATACAAATAAATATCCCCTAAATAAAATCAACACTCAGAAAGTCTCTTCCATTTCCTCTTCCCGTGAATACCAAAAGTCACTTCTCCATAAATAAATAAAATTAAATATATTCAAACCACAAAATTTAACTTTTTATTTATTTATTTATTTATTTATTCATCATCTCCACAAACACTTTATTAAATAATCACATGTTCATTAAAATAATTGAAATCAACCATTTGCAAGATTTTCTCAAAATAAATTTAATATTTTCACAAACTACTACTAACATTAATGTATTTATTTATTTATTAATTTATGCTTTACTTTATTAATTGTTTAATTATTTAAATCACAACATAAAACTATACACAACATTAAATACATCATAAAATCATAGTAACATACAAAGACTAACATAACAACAAAATGGCTATGACCAAGACGCACAAAACCAAGAAGGTACAAGACAGTTGACATCTTGGAATGGAGTTACTTCCATGTCACCTTTGTTCAAATTCCTGCCATTGGGTTGGTACAATGCTCGCCCAAACCTATCGAAATAGGTGGAATCGAGTCTTATTCCTTCAAAGCCTGCATCCAATAAGGTGATACACAACATACATACATATAATCAATTACAAAGCATCATGAGAAGGATTTGTAGTGTAGCAGGGCACTCGCGAACGAGTGATGCTACCTATCCCCTCACTAGATCATATCATCATCTATTTCATTATAGAATTACATTAATTCGCATCAACATCATCAATTACTATTATCTAACCTATTGCATTCCAATTAACTCCATCAAAATAATCGTAATAAAAAATGTCATTATAATATCCATGGCATCATAAAAGTAATATAATCAGTAACAATCTAAGCTACCACAACATAATATCAACAGTATCATCAAAACCACAATGTGCCAAACAAAACCACAGAGAATGTCAAGAACAAGCAGCAACATGAGGGGTACTACATCCTCCCCCCCAAGAATTCAGCTTACTCCTAGAAGCCAGTAGAAAGATAAGGATAAGAATCCCTTTATACGAGAGGCATCCTCCCATGTGGCTGAACCCTCATCATTCGGGTCCCACTGAACCCGCACCTGATCAATTTCTCTACCTTTGAGGGTAAGTCGCCGACGCTGAAGCACGGCCATGGGCTCGAGAGCCAGTTGCCCGTCCTCGACCTAAAGAGAATTCCAATCAAGAACATGAGTAACATCAGGAAAATATGGTCTAAGAATAGAAACATGAAATACATCGTGGATCCGCAACAAACTGGGTGGCAAAGCTAAGCGGTAAGCAACAGGTTCAATCCACTCTAACACCTCGAAGGGTCCAACGAAGCGAGGCGCAAGCTTTGAACCCTTTCCATAACGAATATGGCTCTTCTGCGGGCGCACTCGAAGGAACACCCGGTCACGTACTGTAAATTTCCGATCAACTCTATGAGCGTAAGTATACTTCTTCTGTCTATCCCGAGTAGTGACAAGATGCTCCCAAATGCGAGCCACTTGCTACTCCATATCTCTAAGATTTCGGGTCCAAGAAGCACCCTGTCCTCCAACCGATCCCAACTCAAAGGAATATGAGAAGGACCTCCGTACAAAGCCTGAAAAGGAGCCATACCAATGGAACTATGGTACCCATTGTTATATGAAAACTCGACCAAGTATAGATAGTCCTCCCAACATGATTGCCGGTCCATGACATACATACGAAGCATATCCTCTAGTACCTGGTTAACTCTCTTAGTTTGACCATCAGTCTTAGGATGGTAGGCAAAACTGAAATTCAACTTAGTTCCCAAAGATTGCTGCAAAGATGTCCACAACGTAGACGTGAATACCAAATCTCTGTCAGAAATGATCCTCCGTGGTATCCCATGCAATCTAACTATATAATTCATGAACACCTTAGCAACATAAGATGTCATATACGAAGATTGAACAGGAGAAAAATGAGCTACCTTAGTCAATTTGTCAACTGTGACCATAATAGCATCATGTCGTCTAGATGACATAGGCAACCCAACAATGAAATCCATGGAAATAACATCCCATTTCCATTACGAAACAAGATGAGGCTGTAGCAACCCTGCTGGATGATGATGTTCAGCCTTTACTCTCTGACATTCAAGGCATCGAGCCACAAAGTCAGAGATATCCCGCTTCATTCCTGACCAAAAATAAAGCGAACGCAAATCCGCATACATTTTCTTAACTCCAGGATGTGCTGCGTAAGGTGCCCAATGACCTTCTGTCAAAACTAAGGTACGAAGACCCTCTGAAGGAGGTACATACAACTGTCCAGAGAAACACAAAGCACCATCCGAATCCAATGAATAACCAGCAAATTTCCCCTCCAAAGCTCTGCCTGATTCCACCTTAGCTTTCACCTCTAAATACCAACTATTTGAAGGAAGGGCTACGAGAATCTGACTCTTCAAATCCACCTCAAGAGACATTGCAGAAACCTCATGCCTGTGTCGACTCAGAGCGTCAGCCACCACATTTTCCTTACCTTGAATAAACTTCACCTCAAAATCATATTCACACAAAAATTCCATCCACCTCCTCTGTCTTGCATTCAAATTCGGCTACGTGAAGATGTATTGTAAACTCTGATGATTTGTATGCAACTTGAACAGGTGACCTAACAAGAAGTGCCTCCATCTCACAAGAGAATGAACAACTATGGCCAACTCAAGGTCGTGTGTGGGATAATTGAGTTCATGATCCTTTAGTTTCTGAGATTCATAGGCAATCACTTTCCCATCCTACATCAACACGGCTCCAAGACCTTCCAAAGAGGCATCCGTACAAACCACGAAATCACCTGTAGGATCCGACACTGCCAAAATTGGAGCACTAGTTATTTTTTCCTTAAGAGTTTGGAAAGCCAACTGAGACTACTCTGACCAAAGAAATTCTTTCCTTTCCTCTAAAGTGATGTGATAGGATGCACAATCCTCGAAAAGCCTTGCATGAACCGCTGATAATACCTAGTTAGTCCCATGAAACTACAAATTTCTGAAACATTAGTGGACATGGGCCAATCCATGATAGCCTGGATCTTAGTAGGGTCCATAGAAATTCCTTCACTAGAAATAACATGCCCCAAATACTGAACTTCAGTCTTATAAAAGTCACACTTTGCCAGGTTGGCATATAACTGGTTGTCCCTTAAGCACTGCAAAACCTACTTTAGGTGCACCTCATGTTCCTCCATAGACTTAGAATAAATCAAAATATCATCAAGAAACACGAGGACGAACCTATCCAAGTAAGTTCAAAACACCCCATTCATTAGATTCATAAAGATTGAAGGTGCATTCGTTAACCCGAACGGCATCACTGTGAACTTGTAATGTCCGTATCGAGTGTGAAATGCAGTTTTATGAATGTCGGCCTCTGCTATCCGCAACTGATGATACCCTGATTTAAGGTCGATCTTGGAAAATACCTTTGCCCCTTTTATCTGATCAAAGAGATCATCAATCCTGGGAAGGGGATAACGATTCTTTACTGTTACCTTGTTCAATTGTCTGTAATCAATACAAAGACGGAGAGAACCATCCTTCTTTTTGACAAATATCACTGGTGCTCCCCAAGGAGAAAGACTAGGGCGGATAAATCCCTTAGCCAACAATTCCTCCAATTGCAGCTGAAGTTCTTGAAGTTCCTGTGTGGTCATCCTGTATGGAGCTCGAGAGATAGGCTCAGCTCCAGGCACCAGATCTATCCTGAAATCCACCTCTCGCTTAGGAGGCATACCTGGTATCTCACTAGGGAAAAAATTAGAAAACTCTGCAAGGAGAGGATAATCCTTCAATGACACCTCACGGCTAACCTCAGACTCAAGGTCACTAACCGACACTTCAAAGAGCTGACAACCCTGACGAAAACACCTTTTTAACTGCATAGCTGAGATCATTCTCAAAGAAATAGGCCTCTGAACACCCACAATTTCCACCTCTTTTCCAAAATCATCTACACATCGCACTGCTTTTCGGCGACAATCTATCAAAGCATAATGTGAGCTTAACCAATCCATGCCCAAGACTACATCATAATAACCAAGTGGAAGAATTCTGAGGTCCACCTTAGTCGACATTTCCCCTAACTCTAACCTACAACCCTGCACAAGCTTCTCGACCATAACCTTAGATCATGAAGCTAACTCAACCTACCACTTTTCGCTTTGCTTTATTGCCCCCAGTTTACATCACTCGACAACTAAAGGAGAAATAAAAGAATCAGATGCACCAGAATCGAAGAGTACTGAAATGCTAGACTTATGCAATAAACCTGTAGTCTCAATGATGGTGCTCTGATGATCTTCCTGACGATTATCCACTGTTACGAAGACTCGGTGAGATCTCCCTGCGTCTCCCACTATCGGCTCAGACATAGCTAGTTTCTAATTAAACTTTGAAGTGCTCTTTTGAGGACACATCCTAGCAATATGCCCCTGCTGCCCACACGAGAAACATCCAGAACCTCAACCAAAACATATTCCCCCGGATGGAGCATTCGATTGCTGGAAGCTCCCATGACTAGGTGGAGACTGAAAACTCAATGCAGGCTGCTCCTGACGTGCATAATTCTGGTTCTGATCCCTACAAAGCTGAAAGTGGCCACCATGCTGAGAAGTGACATTCTTGTGCTTCGGTTGAGATTGATGTTGCTGACCCCCTCTTGAAGGCCCAAAATGACTCTTAGAAGGCCCTGCTGCCTGTGTCTGACCCCCTTGAGAACCAGCTCTAGGAGTTGGAACACTACCAATCTGTACTCCTACATGACCACCCAATGCCATAGCCAAGTTTTCTTCCACCAAGCGAGCCTTTTCGACAGTAACTTCCATTGTCTTTGGTTCAAAGACTCCTACACCACCACTGATGTGAGTGTTCAAACCTCGAACAAAATGTTGTACCAACATTCCTTCATCATGACTAATCCCTGCATACTATTTTAGTTCATAGAAGCGTCATTCATAATGTTCTACTGACATTGCCATTTGCTTAAGATCGTGGAATTCATCTGCCCTACATTGCCTCCAATGATCTGAGAGGAAGCGAGCCCTGAACCTTTCCCAGAAAAACTCCCAAGTGACCATACTGATATCCATATGCAACTTTTGTTCCTCAAGCTGCCACCCAGTGGACACGAAACCCCGCAAATGCATAACAGCACATCGAGCCTTGGTATTACTACCGTAGGGGTGCATTGCGAAGCATCGGCCCAAATCAATCAACCATGTCTTGGCTTCCAACCCTCCTCCAGAGCCATTGAGGGTAGGTGGATGAGCTCTCATCAAATCCCTCATATGGCCTGCTAATAAAGCATCTTGATCAATTTAATCTCTCTTATGCCTTGGAGACCTTTCTCTTTCTCTCTCAACTCGCTGATCCCCATCAGGTCTAGGACCCAATCTATCAAGAAGCTCACCCAGAAAACACTACAACTGACCATCCAACCCCGGCTGTTCCAGGTTCGGTCCACCACCCGACGGATTGTTCTAAGAATTTTGTTGCTCCTTAGACTCAGGACCGTGAGAACTTGGCGGTGAAGGACTCGGTTGGTTGGCTCCACGGCCACCAACTTGGCCTCTTCCTTGGCCTCTACCTCTACCTCTACCTCTGCCTCTAGGCATGCTTCTGCACAACAAGACAAAGGTACATATGAGCTCAAGAGCCAAAACGCGAAGGTTATCTAATGGACAAAACTACCCAGAGACCCCAGCGTTTGCAACCCTTGCTCTGATACCAAGTTGTAATGCGCGTCGTGCAAACCCCAAAGAACAACCACATAAAAAGCAATTTTTTTTTTTTAAAGAAAACAATTAATCAATATACCCAATATTAAATAATCATGTTCATGAACATATACTTCATTATAATACAAATAACATAACCAACTTTGTTCTTTGGGGCACACGAGGTCACATCGAAATAAACATTACAAAACATCAACACATAAGATATCATTCTAAGAACAAAAGAATTATTAATGACAACATTAGATATACACATAGATTCCATCATAAAGTAAAACCATGAGGAATCACATAGCCAAATAGAGATACAAAGTTGATAACTATATTACAACAGATCTTTCAAATTATACATCATATCCATATAGTTTACATCATGGTTCCCAATCATGTGGGATGAATACAATATACAAGATTATCAAAATGCATAAAGATCAAATGATATAAATCTTCAACAGGATGAAACTGGGCCAATGAACATTGATGGGGAACCCAACGGTGTGCGGAGCACATTCCACCTAACCACCCCCGTGCTAAGAGGTGACAGAGAAGTAACTCCGACCAAGATTGTCAACTGACAAGAACCGATGTACAAACATACAAGAAGTACCAAACATAGAACCATAACACCATGCAATGAAACAAAAAAATAACATCATATCACAATACCATAAGAGTACAAGGTCATAAGTCAAATATCAATGAGATCATATAAGACCACAAATTACACCAAAGATGTATCAAGACAATATTCCATAAATCATAATAAATCCATTTAACAACAATCTAAACCAACTCCCATAACATACTTCCAGAGGAACACAAACAAGTAAAACACATGGGCAACTAGGGGAAAGTGTCATCACATAGTCCTACATGGGATATCCTGTGCTCTTCCTCCCAACTGGAGGCGCCGGTCCCATCTATGGCTATCCTGTGCCCTTCCTCCCAACTGGAGGCGTCGGTCCATAGGGTGACTCATGTGGAGCCGTAAACCTCTCGTGAAGATGAGGTCACGACCTTGCCAACCACGGCCTTCTCAGCCTTCCATTAGTCTGTGGAAGCACTAATGAAGATGAGGCATCCATTTTAAAATCTTATAATGATATTACTACCCAACCCTCCTAAGTTAATTATTAGGTTTTCACTTGATTACCAACTCACTCGTGGGTTATACTGTGCCCTTCCCCTTAAGTGGGGCGTCAGCCCCCACGAGGAGCCACTCTCCCTAGAGACCCAACCAAAACCAAAAAATAACAGGGGTTGTACTATTCCAATCATGAACATTACAATGCAACAATAAAAATAATACGCGAGGCATAACCCATCTCGCAAATAAATACCATAAGAAAAATTCACAACTTAGTACACCCCATTCGTAAAATATAACATAACAAAAACTCAAGATGAAAAGATATAAATTCAACAAAAATCACAATTCTCCGGAAGACATCAGTTTTAACACAAATGGGGTTCCCACATCAATGAACTAACAATGTCCCAAACCCAACAGGTCTACAAGACTCAACCTCATAAAAAGAATAAAATAAAAAGATAACTTATTTAATACCAAAGTAAATTCCATTTCCACAATATACACATTAAAACAGGAATTAAATAATCAATACTGACATATATTCATAAATTGCCTTTTTACTATAATATCCTATCAAAGTTCATAATTGAACAAATTAATAAAAAAATTCCTTTCTATTTTCATATTTTCACTATAATAAAATCTTGTTTCATTCATACCAGACAAAGAAGCAAGCTGTTTATAGACAGAATTAATTTAATTAATTTAACAGTGAAATTGTGACTTACAAAATATAATTAAACGAATTAATAAATATATATATAAATATATATATATATAAATATATATATATATATATATATATATATATATATATATATATATATATATATATATATATATATATATATATATATATATATATATATATATATATATATATATATATATATATATATATATATATATATATATATATATATATATATATATATATATATATATATATATATATATATATATATATATATATAATATGCATACCATACATTATAATTTAAAAGAATTTTCATTTTGAATAAAGCATATATTCGAATCTCCGTTCGAATGGAAAGAAAAGCCATCAACGCACGGGGTTAAACTTGGCCGTGGATAGTCTACGGACTATTCATAGCAGTCTGAAGGACTATTGTGGACAGTTTGCAGATTGTCGCACCAGTACAGGGGTCGGCGGGGTGGTGGGTAAGGCCGAGGTCGAACCACCACTCAACTAGGGTTTTAAAATACCAAAACAAAATTAACAAGGCCGACGGAAATACAGCGATATTCGAATTTAAGAATTAAATTTTCATTCAATATTTATATATATATATATATATATATATATATATATATATATTTATATATATATGTGTGTGTATATATATATATATATACTGTATTTAAAATATTTTGAAAATAGAGAATGATAATCAATTGTACCAGTTACTGTATGTATATACATTTATACATAAAATGTATTTGTAAAATATATATATATAAATAAGAATATACACAACCCTGAATTCACATTAAGGGGATTATTCTTTAATTGATTTATTTTATTTTATTTAGATCAAAACTACAGTAATACTATTTATTTTCAGAACCCAACCAGATTTCTTTTCAATAAACAACAATCCCGAACCCAAGTAAAAATTCTTTCAATTGAATAACAATCCAAAACATTTCAAAAGATCCAATAGAGTTTTCTTTCAACACACTTTTAATTTCAAACCTCAAGAAGAAATTTCATTCACAAAAACATTTTTTATTTCATTTGTTGCAACAAAAAGAAAATAATTAAAAATGAGAGAAAGAACCTGGTGTCCTATTCCTGTAGAAAATCTGTGGAAGCTTTATCCTTTTTTCGCAGCTAATCCTTCGCTGTCGATTGTTTCCAGCAACATACCAGAATCCTCCCTCAGACCGAACCTTCTTCTTTAATAAAATTCTCCAGAATAACAGAAAGAAAATAACAGAAAGATGTATGCAAAATTTCTCCAGAATCAAAAAAATAGAATGCAACCACATACAAAGAAATATCCCCTAAATAAAATCAACACTCAGAAAGTCTCTTTTGTTGCCTCTTCCCGTGAATACCAAAAGTCACTTCTCCATAAATAAATAAAATTTAAATATATTCAAACCACAAAATTTAACTTTTTATTTATTTATTTATTTATTTATTCATCATCTCCACAAACACTTTATTAAATAATCACATGCCCATTAAAACAATTGAAATCAACCATTTGCAAGATTTTCTCAAAATAAATTTAATATTCTCACAAGCTACTGCAAACATTAATGTATTTATTTATTTATTAATTTATGCTTTACTTTATTAATTGTTTAATTATTTAAATCACAACATAAAACCATACATAACATTAAATACATCATAAAATCACAGTGACATACAAAGACTAACGTAACAACAAAATGGCTATGACCAAGACGCAGAAAACCAAGAAGGTACGAGATAGTTGACATCTTGGAACAGAGTTACTTCCATGTCACCTTTGTTCAACTTCCTGTCATTGGGTTGGTACAATGCTCACCCAGACCTATCAAAATAGGTGGAATCAAGTCTTATTCCTACAAATCTTGCATCCAACAAGGTGATACACAATATACATACATATAATCAATTACAAAGCATCGTGAGAAGGATTTGTAGTGTAGCAGGGCACTCGCGAACGAGTGATGCTACCTGTCCCCTCACTAAATCATATCATCATCTATTTCATTATAGAATTACATTAATTCACATCAACATCATCAATTACTATTCTCTAACGTACTGCATTCCAATTAACTCCATCAAAATAATCGTAATAAAAAATGTCATTATAATATCCATGGCATCATAAAATTAATATAATTAGTAACAATCTAAGCTACCACAACATAATATCAACAGTATCATCAAAACCACAATGTGCCAAATAAAACCATAGAGAATGTCAAGAACAAGCAGTAATATGAGGGGTATTACAAATATAAATTATGCTTTACTTTGAATTTAATAAATAATTATTATTCATTTTCTATTTGAATTACGACTAAAGTCCTGATTGATAGGATGATTGAAAAACATCTATAAATTTCAAACTATATGACATTTTTGGAATCCAAAACATGCATCACATTTTATACTTCGCATACTATAGGATTAAAAAATGAAAAATTCAATTTCATGAAGTTTTGACCAAGTTAAGGTGGTCAGACATATGAGTTTTTATATTTTTAAAAAGTTGTAATAAAATAATCATAATTAATTATTTACTTGAAAAAAAATTACAAAAAAATATGCATCACATCAGAACATGAGTCCTCTACTTATGTCTAAAATATTATAAAAAAATATCATTATTTTATTGTGGTTAGGGTGGTCAGACAGACACCTACATCTTATTTTTCCCTAAAATATAAGTACTACTACATTGAAATTTCAAATTTTCACCAAATAGATTTTTTTCTTTTTAAAAGAAACCTAGTATTTTAGAAACTACATTCAATTTTCTATAGATTCTATTCTTACATTTTTTCTAAATAATATAGATAACTTATTCAAATTTTTACGTGAAGTTTCCTAACTCTAATTTTTCTAATTTTTTTGCCACTTAAGGGCCTATTTTTTCGATGATGATCCTGCACATACGCCTATTCTAATACATATTGCAACTATTACATAGGCTACATGTTTTATACCAAAATTTTTGATGATACTATTTTTTGCTCATCTGTTTCAGGCTGCTTATAACAAACTATTAATTGTTGTGGTAATTTTTTTGGATGCAACATGTTATATGTATTCTATCAATATGTTCCATGATATTTATTTCCCCTCATCTGTTTGAAGTTCTGCATGATAAATTGTTCTTCATGGTTCTCTTCTTTCCACATGCTCATAACACACTGTTCATTGTCGTTGTTTGCCTCTTATATGCTGCATATTTTAAATTTCTAATAAATGTGATTTTTCTCTATAATATTTAGCACCAGATAAGTTTCATTCTAGTACCTATTATATGAGTTCAAAGACACTTAATAATCACATGAAAAGTACATATGGTCAAAAACCCACATTAAATAGACCTTAAAACACCATGGACACCTAAACAGATGACCTTCAATAATTAACAGTTTGTTATGAGCGAGTAGATATTGATAGGACACAAGTAGTCTATGTAACAGTTGGTTCCTCAATGCAAAATTTAAGCTAAATTATTTGGCACTAAATGTTATAGACAAAATATAGGAATTGTAAAAGAATTATTAGAATAACACTTAACAACCACTAAACTATTTCCATCTGTAAAATCTTCATGCTTTCATACTATACCTCTGCATATATATAAATGCAATTATTCGTATGTTAATCTGCAATTGCTCCTAGGGTATGTGCAAGATCATCATGGAAAAAATCAGCCCTTAAGTGGCAAAAAATTTAGAGAAATCAGAATTACGCAACTTGAAGTAAAAATTTGAATAATTTATCTATATCATCTCAAAAATATGTAAGAATATAATTTGTATAAAATTGAATTTAGTTTCTAAACTAATAGGTTTGTTTAGAAAAAATAAAAAATATTTGGTGAAAATTTGAAATTTTAGGGAAAAAATAAGAAGTAGGTGTCTGTCTAACCACCCTAACCACAATAAAATGATAATATTTTTTAATAAGATTTTAGATATAAGTAGAGGAATTATTCCCCGATGTGATGCATTTTTTTTGTATTTTTTTTCAAAGTAAATAATTAATTATGAATTTTTTATTACAAAGTTTTTAAAAATATAAAACTTGTATGTCACTACCTTAACTTGGTCAAAACTTCATGAAATTCATTTTTATTTTTTTAATCCTATAGTATGTGAAGCATAGAATGTGACGCATGTTTCAGATTCAAAAAATTTGATATTGTTTGGAAGCTATATATGTTTTTCAATCAGCCTATCAATCAAAACTTTAGTCATAATTTGAATAGAAAATAAATAATAATTACTTATTAAATTCAAAGTAAAACATAATTTATATCGGTGGAAAGTTGAGAATATCCTTTAAAAACCCTTTTCGTTTCATCAATTTTGGGTAAAAAAATAGTCGTCAACCACATACCCATCATATTGCCACTTTTTGGCCCGTCATGATCCTGCACATACCCCCTATGTTAATGTGTATAACGCCAAAGGTGCATAGAGATAACTACAAACAATAAATCAAGGGCGGAAAAATTACTAACCCTAGCCATATATTTTGATGAAGGAAAGAAGATTTAGGTGTAATTTCTCCATCCATGCAGAGCCATAATCTCTTTGAAGTCTCCTAAATGGGTATAACGTCAAACATACAAACATATAACAAGGAATAATAAGCAGAGAGTGAAACACATTAACAATAAATTACTCACTCTAACACTTCTTATATAATTTCTCTACTTGTCTTCAATACTTATTGCCAAAGAACGTAGCTCAAATATTGTATTAATATGTTACATGATATTATTTTTTTCTCATATGTTTCAACTAGAGAGCCATCCACAAAGTTTCATTCTGCATAGTATAGAGAATGTATAATGACTAAAAAGGTGCATAAAGATGCACAGAGATAACTAAAACAATAAACCAAGGGAAAAAAAAATTGCAACAATCTCTTGTTTTAACTTCATTTTGTCCACCCAAAAGACAACGATAATCTCTTTAAAGTCTACATAATGGGTATAATGCTGAAGATAGAAACATATAACAAGAAGACATGAACAATAAATTAATCATCTATGTAGAATACCCATGCAAAATGACTTTATCTACATTCCATGCCTAATATTTGTATGCAAAATTATGTTTGTGAAACATGAGCACATATAACAAGCAATAGCTAGTGACATTTTTTACTATAGTCTTCTCTTGAATGAAGATCACATCGCCTCTTTCAACAATACAACTTAATCAATATAGTTTCTTGCACATTTTGTAGCACATATATGTTCAAACCCTCCAACGAGAATTCAACCTAAAATAATATATGTACATGTATGTATATGTGTATATATGTATATGTATATGTATGTATATGTGTATATATGTATGTATATATATATGTATATGTATATGTATGTACATGTATGTATATGGATATGTATTTGTATATGTATATGTCTAACCTATTTTATTGTAGATCTATATGATTTCCTTTATAATGTTCCACAGATACAATAGACATCCAAAAGAAATGTTGCACTCTAAATTTTCTATTTCAAATTGTTTAATACTCCAACGACTCAATGCAATGTTTCTGACATTTTTTAATACTTTCAACAATACATGTAACTACATAAGTTTTCCATTATCAATAAATAAATTCGGTCAACCAATTGTAAATATTATTGATTATTTCTAGTTTCAGATTGTTTATATTCTTTTTATTGATATACTTACTAATTTTTTATGGATTTTTCCTGATCTTGCCTGCCCTTCCACTGATATACCCCTCTCTTCTATTTGCAGGTACTAGGATAAAGCATAAAAAATCACTCCAAATTCACGATGCTTGTTTTTATAGAATTACTACAACAAAAAAAAACTTCAATATGATCATACATAAAAACACTATATTTCCCTCAACTTTGATATTGTGTGATGTATAATGGAACTCCACAAAATTTCCCATGGACATTTCATACTTTTCTTGCAGGGTTTGGCTAGAGCTCCTAAGGCTCAATGACTCCAATATTGCAAGGTGGATAATGAGTATGGATTTTTCGTATTAGCTTTTAATGTCATATTTTTTCTTACATAGGCACATGTGTAATCTTTTATTCATTCATTTTAAGAATCCAAAAAAATATGTATTGCATCCTCACAATCTTCTCTTACTGAGGTTTGTTTATTTGTTTCTAATAAAAAATGGTCTAACAGATTCTTCAATTGCACTATGAAGTGATCCATTGAAAAAACATATTTCTTTTCAAAATGTTGTTTTTATTGACTGCTTTTCAATCTTTTATAGTTTTCCCCATTTTATTTTACTACTACAAACCCAAAAAACACATGCATAGTAAAACTTTAATTCACAAAATTATGCACTAAATAGTAATTATAGAAAGTATCCAATATCAAACATCTTTCTTTCTTCAAAAATATGTGATACCAAAAATTATACACTACCTTTGTTAAAAAATACTTTTAAATGCAATATTAGTAATTAAAGGCATGGGTAATAACTCTTTAAAAAGTGTACCTTGTATTTCTATGCATATGTATCTTAACATTCTTAAATAATAATTAATTAATTGATTGAATAACTTAGACAAAAGCTAAAATATACATATGCATCGAGGGCCAATAAATATAAAACCAAAATGGAGTGACAAAACTAATTATTTGAAAATTTAAATTGTATTTGATTCATCAAATGTAATTTATTAAGAGAAATTTTATTAAAAAATTATTCTCCTTATATTATTAATTTAAATCATTTTAAAATAATTATTGTAATTATAATTATTCATGATTAATCGCTTGAGATTGCAATTAATGGATACATTGCAAATAATTTACATGAAGTAACATAAGTTAAATTCATATCTTTTAATGCACACATAGCTTTTCTTTAATTGATCTGTCCAGCTAATTATCCATATAAATACATAAATTGATTTTCAAACATCACTGTTCATTACAATGTACTCGGCAAATCTTACCCTTGTTCACCTCTTGCTATAAACTAACTTCACATTATTCCATATTCAATTATTAATACGCTTTCCCTTTTTGAACTCATTCAAGCAATTGGAAATATTTCTCAATATTTATAATTCACATTGCATTACAAAAACAAGTTTCTTCCTTGCTTCCCATTCAATAACCATTTGCAGTGGACCCCGTTTAGCTGATCGTTGCATGCCTATGCATGCGACTTCTAGTAGAGATAATTGTGTGTAGGATCTTTGGTGCTTATTGGGGTAGGTTAGTTTCATTTAATTCTATGGAAAGGAGGAAATGTTGCTAGTTTGTGAGACAATGTATTATGATATTAATTGTTGTTGGGTGAATTTTTTATTTTTTATTTAGGGTAACGAATGTAGGGTTTTCAATTTAGTTAAATTTGTTTCGATATAAAGTCATTATTTTTTTTTGTATTAGTGTTTACAATTATTAAATAAGTGATATGCAGTAGTGCAATTTCTTTAAAGTAATTTAAGTGATCAAAATATGTGTTAACAAGTTTGAAAAGGGATAAAAATAATTGTTAAAATTAGTCTAAACTAATATCTCGTACAATGCATCCACATAAAGAAAATTAATTTAGAGATTAACATATAATAGTTAGAGTTAGATACATCATTCTCAATTATATAATTTTTTATTAATATATTGAAACTTAGAGGATAGGTCACTTGTTTCTATGACTGAAAAATGGGTGTCAAATAGATAAGTCTATAATATATGCACATATGATTAAAAAATGACTTTTATAGTCATATGTATTGATTACAACTAAAATATTTTCCTCTCCTCTATGTTGGAAGAATGGTGCACCGTAGAAAAAAGGACCTCTTGCTTGACATGGGAATATTTCATGATAAATTGATGCCTTGATTCAGGTGTTGGGAGGCATTTTATGCATCCACATTAGGTCTTGGACCCTTACAAATTAAATAACATGCCTTTAACGGTGTCTTGTGAAGGTGTTGTAAAGTGTTGTAAGATACTTTCATACTTTTCTAGACTTAATAAATCCATTTCTCCGTAATTCAACATTATAAAATGTATTTAATTACATCTTCACATCAATCTAGAAGGTTTTTGAATTAAACTTAATGCTAAACTACTGTTGAAATGTGGCTTGCACATTCACATTGGTTTTTGTGCCTTCCTAGGCTATGTGGACATCATTTTTATGTTGTAGGGTGATCCCACAATTGTGGTTTACAATTTTTGGCCAAACTGGACACTAAAATATTTTTTGTAACAAAATCTTCACTTTCCAGCACCTATAGTGGATAAACCGTGAGCAATTTGAAGATGATGCAAACTAGAGTTTCGTAAATTTTTTCTTGTAGATTCTAAATATATATTTTTCAAAATTTTTTGAATCAGGTTGCACTTCTTTTTCCATCTGCCTCGAAAACTAGTTTTTTTTTCAGAAAATAACATTTTTAGAAAGTGATGCTCATCATATAACACATAAATTTTTTTCCATGAAGGATAAAATTCTAATTCTTTTGAATTTAGATTTGTAACTCCGATATCTAGTGCTTCCACTTGGTTAGATAGTTTTTTCATTCAATATTTTTTCTTTAATCAAGTTTCAAAGTCAAACCAATTACAATTCAGACATAGCATAACCGTATAATAGGTAAATGTTTTTGTATGTATCGAAATTCAATTTTCTTTTTGTTGGATCAAGGAATTCAATATTTGTTACACTAATATTTTTCAATTTTATTTTTGATAATCTACTATTTTTCCACATGTGCAGAACATACAGCTTTATTTTTCAGTGAAAAACCTACATTCACAAGAAATAAAATTAAATTTATTTAAAATTATAATTTTTGGGAAGCTTATAATAAGGACTATATACTTAAAATAAAAATCATTTGATCCCACAAAAGGTAAATGAAAAGAGGTTTTTTTATCAACATTTTGATAGGTGTAAAGGAGACTCTGTTATAGGTATATTTTAAAACTAGTGGGGTTCTATCCAAGGGTGTTTGATCTAAGCTAGTTTTTATTAAACCCTCTTCGATTGGAATGCTTTAAATAAAAAATTTTAAGCCTTAAACCATTATATTTTCTAAAAATTTTGATTTTAGCAAAAATCAGAATCTCCCAGAAGTTGTAAACTAGCTTTGTGGGATCACCCTAACATAAAGTGTAGTTAATCACACTTTCACATTGAATTCTATGTCCCAAGCCCTAATTTATCTTTAAATCATCACTAATAGGCCCCTATTAACCCATATTGTGCATCATGAGCCTTAAATTGATCAAATACCCAACAAAGTTGCATTTTAAACCTTATTTTCTTATCTCAACGATTCCTAGCTATCAAATTGGCCCCTATGGGACCCATTCACCATGCAAGGTGAATCAGTCTCATCCAAGTGTGACCCATTTTCCATGTGTGGCAAATGAGTCCCATTTTGCTCAATTTTTACCTTTGAGTAAGAAAAAAGTGAAATTTGAGTTTAATATTGCCTCATGTTAGCTAGTGATGAGGTATTAATGAGTGAAATATATGAATTTCCTATAAATATAAGTATTTTAACTCATTTTACACATCTCTTATCTCTTATCATTCATTCACTTATCATTCCTCTATCTCAAGTCAATCAACTTAGGGTTTTATCATTGCAAGACATCAAGAAAGCTCCTCATGACATTCAAGGGCCGAATCTTCCTCCATTGCTGCAAAAATCCAAGATAAAACAACATGGAAAGGTAATAAATTCAATTTTTGCATGCTTCATTCCATTATTTCATAATTTTGGTTTAATTACCTAAAAGGGGTTTGACCAAGGAAAACCCCCATGCCCTAATATTCAACTTTTCTATCTCTTGCATTGTGTGTTTGCAAATTTAGGACTCGTGGAAGCTTGGAAATCATTGAAGATGAAATTTAAAGGTTGATAAAGTCTTATCCTCATTCAAAAATTCAAAATATCAACAAAAATCCATTTTAAAACTCATAAATCAGAGTTTCGGAAGTAGGCACCTGTAGGAAGTCAAACTGCAAATGGGAAGCTCTAGATTCCACTTTTGAAAATCCATAAATTCAAAAGTTAACTCATTCATGATGGGTGTTGAATGAGTCCCACTCCAAGGTTAGTTTTGTGTTTTCTACATTTTTAGATACCCTTTTATCAGAAACAAGTTCTAGCTTAGTTTTGCAAAATTGGAACTAATTCGCCCAGAATGGCGAATGAGTCCCACCAGGCCTGAAAATTAGCATTAGTAGTGTTTTAGAAGCAATTCTAGTCTCCTTCAAAATTTCAGATGTACACTTAAAGTTTCATTCACTTCTATTCAGTTTTGCATTCGTTTCTAGGTGATTTTGCATTACACAATGTGTTTTCAAACATTCCATATTTCACTAGTTTTTCATGTTTAATCAATCAATTTATTTACTTTATTGCATCTAGATCATATAATTTAGTCTAAATAACATCATACACATCTTAATTCGAGTGAACCTAGCTACATTCTTTGGCCCTTTCTTTCTCCTTTTAGGTGAAAAACCTTAGAAGTGCTAGAAAGACCTAGAGAGCCAAAAATCTACAGTTCATTTTGGTGAACCTACATTTTGTAAATATTAGATTTCTAATTCTAATTACATTTGTCACCTTATACTTCATTTTCATCAACATTAAATTTGGGTATTGCCTTGTGTTTTTTGGCATTCTAGGGTTTCTTAACTTGCATTAGTGAAAGGGTAATTTAGTTTGCATTTTTGCATATAATTTCCTTCAAATTTTCTGAAATTCTTTATTACCTCTTAGGTCTGCATCTTACAACATTAAACACATAAAAAACAATTCAAAAATTTATGAAAGTCTTGCATAAAACTAGTACTAGGACTCATTCGCCATGTTGGGCGAATCAGTTACTATCCAGATTTTAAACTGACTGTTATAGCATCAAAAACCTCATTTTTGTGCTTCCTAAGCCTCCTAGAATCATATAGTATTAGTCTGGAAAGTTTTTGGATCATTTCTTTTATGCATTTAGCTCAAAAACATCATTTTAGATTACTCATTCCTCAAATAACTTCAATTGCAAACATCTTTACATCTGAAAATGCTTCCATTTTTGTAATTTTACATCACATTGATAAAAAGTACTTTTCACTTTTGCATATACAATATTTCTTTTCATAAATCTTTGTATTATTCTGGTAGAGGTACTTCTCATTCTTGTATATACATTGTTTACATTCTTAAGGTGTTGCATACATTGGATAATCTGAGTGTTTTGTATCTTTGCATATACATTGCTCATATTGCTGAAACATTGCATGAAATGGTTACATGTGCTTTTCATTCTTATTCAAACAATCGTAGTACCTTACATATGTAGACATGCTATGAAATATTTTCTATTCCCTCCCTATGAGAGTGTTTTAGTGAAAGAGACTACAACTTGGGTCATTCCTAATGATCATACTTGTTCTTCTCATAATATCTCTCCTCTTGGTGATGAAGATATTTTCGTAGAAGAATCAATTAATGAGAGTTTTCAGAATCCTAGTTGTTTAACTGCTTTTACTTCTCTTAGTGGAAAAAACATTCACAACCAACATAACACAATCTTAGATGATCATAACATTACATTTTATTTTTTTCCTAGTCTCTCTCCTTGTTGTCAAGAAGATACTTTGTAGTTAGAAAACACAATTGATGATGGTCATGACAATATTGGTTGTCCCCCTTCACCAAACAAAATCCTTCTTGAGAAATACAATTCAACCATTGAGCATTCTCCTACTCGTGATGAAGTCCTTTTAGAATAACCAACCTTAGAATGTCAAGAAGATTCAGTTTGTAGTTCTTCTAAAAACCCTCCTCCTAGGAAGGATATCATGATACAAGATAAGAACCATGATAATGATATAGACTCTCACTTGCTAAGGGATGTTAACATTATTCAACGTAAAATCATCCTTTATCCCCCTTCACATAAAACTCCACCTCAAAAAAAATTCAAACTTGTCCTTTACCCACCTAAGAATAATGTATCGCAACAACCAAATACCATTGCTCATACATATAACACACGAAATACTTTGCAATCACTACAACCAACCCCAACACCCTTACCTTTTACAAAATGCAATATTGTTGAACTACTAAAAGATACTCCTACTAAAATTTCATTATGGGGCCTTTCGAAAGAATCTACCTCAACCACTTTAGACAAAGAAGAAAACTACATTGTCAACTTTGACAATGCTTATCAAGAGTTACCACCCAATCCAAAAGAAATGAAACAACTTTATGGAAAAGGTTATGACCTCATGAAACAACTTGGTTATAGTGGAAAAGGATGTAGTGCTTGAGAACAAGGTATCCACAATCCTATAGAACCTAACACACAACAAACAACTCATGGTCTTGGTTATTGTCATTTGATCGAGATCAACAAGCCTTCACTCAACATTAACAATATCACACAACACACTCCTAAATCATCCTTAACAATTTTCCATCCTAAACCTCTCAACACTAGTGGCCTTGAACATCATCCTTTACAAAATATGAAAAAAGAAAATACACCTTCCCTTAATGTACACGTCATCTCACTTAATGTACATGTCATCTCGCAATCTAAAGAGTCTTGCATAAGTGTGACATCTCCTGCTAAGCAAGATGTATCTTTGTCACAAACCACAAGACCACCTTCTAGCATTGATCAAGAGGGCATGTTGTCGAGACTTCTCCAAGATCACTTGATCACCCCCCCTTCTAGAACTCGAAACAAATGCTCTTACAAGACTTCATTTTGTTCCTATCATCAAGTGAATGGTCACTTCACTAATGAGTGTAATATTTTAAGTCATAAAATCCAACATTTTCAAGAGTTTGGTATGCTTCCCTATGTGGGGGCATCTAATTCCTCTAATTGATACCAATTTTCACTCTCACGTACTTTTCATAAGTCATTTTAGCTCACTGTTGTCCTGCACTCAGTGGGGGCAAGGGGTTTAGAAGCCTTGTCCTTGTATGCCACTTTTCATTGCCTCCTTTTACTAGTCATTAACCTTTCATGAATATATAAGAGCAATCTTGGGACATTGACAATGTGCCTTAAGTTGTCTCACATGTGACATACTACCCTTATTCATGATGTAGCTTATCAAAATCATATGACTTGGTAGAGGGATTTCTGAGTAAGCTCTCATGTCCTCTTCTTCTACCTTTAAGCAATTTCTCACAGTACTGGTGTTCGCAACCACTTTAAACTAGGGGCATACATTACCACTCACATTTCATTGTGTGATTTTCTTTTTTTTTTGTGATTTCCTCTCTTTGAATCATTAGGTACAATGTTTCCCTAGATGACATGGGTATATTTCATGATAAATTCACTTAATGAGGCCTTGATTCAAGTGTTGTGAGGCATTTCATGCATCCACACTAGGTCTTGGACCCTTACAATTTAAATAACATGCATTTAACGATGTCTTGTGAAGGTGTTGTAAAGTGTTGTAAGATACTTTCACGCTTTTCTAGACTTAATAAATCTATTTCTCCCTAATTCAAAATTATAAAATGTATTTAATTACATCTTCATATCAATCTAGAAGCTCTTTGAATTAAACTTAATGTTAAACTAGTGTTGAAATGTGTCTTGCACATTCACATTGGTTTTCATGCCTTCCTAGGCTATGTGGACCTCATTTTTATGTTGTAAAGTGTATTTAATCACACTTGCACATTGAATTTTGTGTCCCAAGCACTATTTTACCTTTACATGATGACTAATAACCCCTTATTAGCCCATATTGTGCATCTTGAGGCTTAAATTGATCAAATACCCAACAAAGTTACATTTTAAACCTTATTTTCTTATCTCAAGGCTTCTTAGCTATGAAATTGGCCCCTGTGGGTCCTATTCACCATGCATGGTGAATCAGTCCCATCTAGGTGGGACCTGTTGACTCCAAAATTTGACGAGGTAACAAAGTATTATGGGAAAATCAGTTTAAGGGGGACCTTTTGCGCTAAACTGAGTAACCTCCAAATTTTTAGAGAAGCCGACTTCTTCTATAATGTGGTTTGGAAGCGAAAAGGAAACAAATATAATAAATTAAAGTTGAACCTAAGGTGATGCACCAAGATGTAATGATGGGCATGGTAAACCATAGATTTAAGGGCTGAATGGTGTTGCTATGTTCCAAAACATCAGAGACTTTAAGATTATAGCATAGACAATTCATTCATTGACATAAAATATCATTGCATACATTCCTAATGCCAAGAAGAGTCCTCAGGCATTATCTAGGAAAGCACATTTGCATCCAACATATATAGAAGTTCTCAAATGAAGAGCTAAGACAATAAAAAGCACAGTTCACAGTTTGATCAAATAGCATAAAAAACAGAAAGGCCAAACAATTGGCACAGTTTGAGAGTTTTGCAATTCAACAAAATAGTAATAAAGGCCTAGTGTCTTTTTACTAAAACCAACGTGTTTCTTTTAGACTTTGGCCCCTTTCTCATCAACAAAGAAATAATATATAGTAGGAAAACCTCCCATCGCTTCGGAGAGCAATAACAGAAAAGATCTCACAATCCCCTGCAATGATGCCATAAAAAGAATATTCCCCAAAGTCGTTGCAAAAGAAATAATGAGGAACCAAGCATCCAGTCATTCCAGGCTTGGGTGCATCTTCTGCAATGATGGCAGTGGTCCCAGCTAGGCCTAATCAGACAAGTGTCATCCATTGGCATGAATGATTATCATAAGTAGCAACCAATAGCATTATTTGGTTCATCTAGTTCATCGCTCACATATGAGACCCGCTGGTTGGGCATGTGGCAACCTTTCGCAGCCCGCATGAACCTTTCTCCCTTCACTGTAGAGGATTTTCATAGTGCAACATGTATCGAATGGACTGAGTATTTTATCAGAACAGAGGGAACATTTATCATTCAGGTGCAAAAGGATGTGTGGCAGCATAACGCTACCCACAGTTGCCATTTTATTTCTGTGCTGAAAGATTTGCATTCAGTTGAAACGTTGCAAGTGTCCATTGCAGTTAGAAACCGTGGGGCCTGCCATGACCTTTTAGGAATGATGGCTTCGTGGAAAAATTTTGTAGCCTAATGAGGCGTAAATGAAGCAAGAAACAAAAGTATCCCACAGCCGTGACACGTGGTAGCACAGCGGAGTTTCCTGAGATCCGAAGGGAATGTAGCTACTTGAAGTTGTGAAGAGTAGAAACGTGGAGCAACAGATTCAAAACCTTTGCAAAAGGCTGAGCGGAGTAGGCAATGTATAGTTTAGTGCATAGAAAAATAAACCCAAAGGGAGCTGGTTAAATATTTATTTAACAACTTTTGGCGAATATCACGGGCATTCCAACTAAGGAACAACAAACCCAAAATTTCTTTGGTTCTACAGACCAGAGTACCTTTTCATTAGGCCAATAGAGTCATAAATTGGAAAGGTCCGCCTGCAAAGGCGACCAGTCATCCTCAGACAGCTTTAGAATGTTGCGCAAATTCTCCTGTGCTCCACTTAGATCAATAGTTTCTTTGTGAGGCAACACATTGGGTAAATCAACCCCTGCTCATATATGAAATAGTAGCTGTGAGAGCGGGTGAATGACTCCCTCAATGTCGGTCACTATGGGGTGATCACTAAAATACCCGAAAGCCTCACGATCATTCTCCCTTTCTTCTATCATTCTCATAATTTGTTTGGTTGTGGCAATAGAGCCATCTTCAATGAACAGGGACAAAAAACCCATCCCATTTAACTTGGAGAAACCTCACCGTATGCTATCTAGTGTCTTATTCAGAATGTTCGTGCCTACCTTAGTGGTTCTCATAAGAGACTGACTATATCTTGGTGAGTAGGTCTTTCGCCTCAGGAACCCTCTTCAAGATGAATTGTGGGAACTACTCAACTGTATCATGGGCCTCCTGGCTTAGCCTTGATGCCTTGGTGATGAATCAGAGGGTAGGTTGTAGTGTTAAGAAAAAGGCTTTAATTTTTTCCCAGTAGGAAATGTACAATTCCCTAATCAGTGGAATAATGTCTGGCTATGTAGAGGGAGGATAGAGAGAGCCTTTAAGAGAAGTAATTTACATGTCTCTTGAAATAATGGCTTTAGCCAATTCTTCCCTTTTCATTTTCTCAGATGCTAGCTGCTCCGCAGAGCTGCTCATTTCTTTATTCCAATTCTCCTCGGCTCAGGAGTGATTTGCTAAGTGCTCGTGTAGAGAAGCCTTTGTCTCTCAGAGTTCTTCCTCTAGTTTAGCTTTTAGGCTTTTAAATTCAACCTCTTTTTCTTATATTTTCTGCTCATATTGAGCTTGTTGGTGTTCCAACACTTCATTTCTCTGTGCCATCCCCTGACTATACTCAAGGCGAAGCCGCTTTAGTTCTTCATTCTTTAGTTGCAGATTTTTCTCTGCCTCTTGGTTCTTGCTTTGTAGCTCTTTTATTATGCCAGGGTCGGCAACCTAAGTCTTCGCAATTTTTCCTTGAAGTCTGTTCTTCTCATCCTCTACTGCCAGCACCCTTTTAGTCATGCGGGCAATATCTGCCTCTAAGGATTTTTCTTTTCTCTCTAGAAAACTAACCCTTTCCCTAGCTGCTTTGAGCTGCTCATCCTTCTTTAGTTGGTGACCAATTTTAAGGAAGTTAGAAGTGACCACCTGTTGCATTTCCTCCATGATTTCAACTTTATCTTGCAGTTGGGCTACCTTCATGTCAAGTCCTATAGCATATATCTCGTAGTCCTCTGGTTGCATTTCTCCTTGAGGCTTTCTTACCCTCGGGTACATGGTTGCAAACTTCAACTCTTGTCGGGCCTCATCGTAAAGAGCCTATACTCTTGGCTTAGTAGAAACACTGTCATCTTTTTCCTTGCATTTTCTCATTCTATTTGTGCATTCCTCCTTTCTGCAATCTATATGTGCTATGAATTCAGCTGGCGATGAAACTAGTCCACCTGCGAAAGCAGCACCAGAAGGTAGGGAATAGGGATAGGTAATCTTCATAGGCATGGGCATTTGTTTCTTCTCGAGAGTGATAGTTTGTGGGGAGAAGTAAGGCACGTTCCACAGTTTAGTTTGAGAACCAACAGCAGGGCTAGTCATTTGTAATGACTAAACTAGGGAATCAGCCATTAGGCTCATTGGCTGGGAGTGTGGAGGAGTTGTCAATGGGCTGTCATCCTGTTGCGATGGAAGAGGATCTGTAATCATAGTAGAAAAATAATGGGCACTCATAGTGGGAATGTTTTTCGAAAGTGAGGCGAGGAAGGTCTGAGCGACAACAGTCGGTGTAAGGATCCATAGAGGTGTAAAGACGGGCGGAGTGGTCTACAAAAATTGGGTGAAATCTACTGAATATGTTAGACTAAAAGTAGAAGGCAAAGGGCCAATACTTATGGGAGGGATAGCCAGTGAGGTAGGGGAAAATACCAAGGAAAGAGAAGCAAGAGTAGGAGTGAACTTTACCTATTGACTGGTTGATGGTAGCTCCAGAATCATCAGTGACTCTTCCTTAGCCTCAGGTTCTTGGCTGGCTGTGAGTACTCTTCCTCCGGTGGGTTCTTGCGAACCCTCTCTGATAATACTCTTTGTGCATTGTCATTTTGTAGGTGGGTTCTCTCAGGCTTCGACAGTTATAGCCGTTTGCTGCAGTGATTGCCTAGCTGGTTTAGTAGCCCAAGTGAGTGTATGTGAGCCCCTTGATATATTAAAACTTACATTTGTGGCCACATAGGAGGGCTATCTGGGGTCTTTCTCCTTCTGCACAGAGGAAGCCAACGTCACCGCTTCCTCCTCCTTCTCTTTAGATTCTTCCTCCAGGTCCCTGCTCCTATTAATGTTGGAGCTTAGGCTGGGATGGTCTTCCTTCCACCACCTTTCAAATTCTTGGTCATCCTTCAATTTATTGTAAGGAGTCTCCAACTGTGCTATTTCCTAGCAATACTTCCAGAAAGCCGCTATTTTCTCCTCACTCCATTCCTCATCTTTCTTTAACCTGTTGTACATGTCGCGCTCCATGGGAACATTATCCTGTGCAACTGCCATAGCAAAGTAGAACTTGTGTCATGGACCTCTAGTCTCCTATATAGGGATACATGCCAATTCAACAAAATTCTCATCTTTGTCTGTCCGCGGGTTATGCCGCTTCTTCCAGTATGGTAGGAGAACATGGGTAACCCTCATATATGGCTCCGACAAGTTGTTGAAAGGGTTGTATTCCCGCTTATCATCCACCAATACCAACCATAGATAGGCCAACTTTTCCTCTAACAACTAGTCTGATTGTTTATTTATCAGAGTCACAGACATGAAATTCTTCTAACAGGAGAAGAATCCTTTCCTCTTGACCTTTTCACTACTACAGAAGGCAAAATCAATGATACACACCCGTCGAAACATTTCCAGTGCAAGCACTTTATCTGTGACATAGGCTGGGAGCAAGAAAGGTTTGCTAGTAAAGCCCTGCATCCGGAGGATCATAAAATCCTTGCCTAAGAACCAGTCACAAGCAGAGGTGAAACTTTACATAAATCTAGTTTGCTCCTTATCAAGCCAGATTATATCACCTTTTTTTATCAAATCATGCAAGATCAGAGCTATAAAATAGTCCAAAAATGCATAATAATCGTATGATGCAAAAAGAAAAGGTGTCCATGTGGACACTGGCTTCCTTTTATTTTGCTCATCAAAAATTCATAGCAAAAAATATCGGGCGAAGAAATCTGGATTCTAATGCAGAAACATGTGGACCAGGAAAGAAAGAAACCTTTTTTTTTTTCGTCTGGTAATTCTCAATTTGCCATATCATTTCTTCTACCATAAACTCAACAAAATCATACCAGAAGAGTTCATGTTGCTTGTGAAATTGAAAAGCTGGTCCGAGTTGAAAGGTCTCTATCTTCTCATCAGAGTCTAGGCCCCACAAAAAGGCTAGCATGGACATGACATCGTGGAGATCATCGTGTAATGCACCGCGTGACAACAAAATACTTGAAACTTTCTTACTAGTCTCCTCCAACAAGAACTCTGAGCTCTTTCTCATCTTTTTCCATATTTTCTCTCCTTTGCCCAAGTGAAAGGGCTCAATATTCTTTTTTCTCTTACTTGGGTCTGGGATGCATAACATGTGCCAGATGGCCTGTGGAGTGATGTGCACCCTTAAGCTGTGTCCTTCAATGTAGTGGGTATCAAGATTATAACACTGGATAGCAGCATCAACTACCTCCGGGCAATAGTGCACCAGTGGGACCATGTATTGGGGGAGACCATTGTACGTAACTCTTTGCACCATAGATTGGTCTTCCTTTGGTGCCAATAAGCTTGCACAGGCTGCCTCTCTAAGGGACTTAGGGTTTTTTGTGAGCCTTGGGTCGTAGATATTATCCCATTTTTCTTCAACCCTTTTCAGGTTTCTGCAATTCTTGGGCCTATTCAATTCTTCTGTATAGGCCCTCTTTGGTGTGCTAAGTATACCAGGCATCACGTACGTGACATCCTCATAGACATATACCTCTTTTTAAGAATGTATAGCCGTAAATAGCTCCTAGCCGATTTCTTCTTGCATTGGCTGAGATGAAGTCTCTGACATTTTTCTTTTAGTGAAGATCTCTACAAGTTCTTGGCTTTGCAATTCTTCTCGGCTCTGGATACACAATAGAAGAACAACTCTACACTTTAGCTTTGGTGTTTGTGAAAAGACATTGAAATATTAAGCCTTTTCATGCAATATTTGGAAATCTTTGCTTAAGGTGGTAGGCGAAAGCATGCCTTTTGCATTTAATTTGGCATGTACCGTTAATTTTTTAATTCGTGCAAAATGAATTGCTTGCCATTTTGAGGCAGTCGGAGTTCATCATTACGTTTGGCAATCGTGTGATACGCTGTGATCTCCTTGGAACTTGAGCTAGTGATTTTATTTCTAACTTTGTGTTAGCATGCGCTGGTAATTAATATCTTAGCTGGAATGATTACGCCAAAGCAAACGATCATGGCCTGAAAAGATATGAGTATCACCTTGGGCTCTGGGACATGCTTGAGAGATGACACAATAGCACACAGCCATATGTCTCACTGCCAATAAGCGCCACCTTTTTAAAGCTAATTAATTAGCTCCTATTAATCTGGCATGCATTTAGTTGTACTCTCATAGATGCAACTAGTCCGGAAATGTGAGCAAATGCAGGCATGCATTTCAAGTTAGCGATAAGCTTATTATCATGTTTTCTCAAAACGGATTATCCTGCATCTTGTCATTTTTCTATAAATAGGCCAGTAAGAGGTGCGAAAATCATACTTAGTGTTAGAGCAGAGTGATAGGTCGGTCGAAACTACTCATAAATATATATATATATATATATATATATATATATATATATATATATATATATATATATATATATATATATATATATATATATATATATATATATATATATATATATATATATATATATATATTTGTGTGTGTGTATAGTAATAGTATATAAATAAATTGTCATCAACCCCCTACTATATTAGGCCATATGAGGAATGCACGAGAAGACAAAGAAAAAATAAAAAAATGGGTCAAAATGGAAGGGAAGCCTAAATGCTCCCAACGCTTTGCATCGTCCCCAATTTATTGAAAGTCAAACACAAACATGGAAGAATGCTGATGCAAATAGAAGAAGGTTTACAACACAAAAGCCATGCCTATATCCAAGCACCAATGGGGGTGACGAGGGTCATCTAGGAACACATAGCTCAAGCACAGAGGAACACATCACGAAACACCAACACACACACAAGATCAAGAAAAGGGGCCTCCTCCTAACATTGATCGGCCAAAAGGTTGTTCGCTTCCCAATATAAATCCTCATAAGGGGAAAGAGGACGAGCTTGTAATGGTAGGATGTTAAAAGGAGGAGCATCCAACCCTCCCACAACAAGGACTAAGGAAGAGGGCCCCTCGAGGTCCTCTCCACCAACCTCTTGTGGAGTCAAGGTCAGCAATTTCATGAATATCACCGATAAGGCCAAGACCTTGTCCATAGAATTAAACATGCACCCCACAAGAGTGTGGTGTCTAACTTTAGTGGATAGGATAGGCTATGCCTGAGGTTCACCACTATGCTTGTTGAATGAGTCGGGAGCGGTGATGAACTCAGGGGAAGCCAGGATTGGTTATGTTATTAGGACATAACAAGTTAACATAGGACTGCCATGTGGAGAAGGCGAGGTCCTCCTATGTTCTTCATTTCCAGAGGGACCATCCTCTACCTCTTTTTTTTTCAAAGGATATGAGTTCCCCACAGACAATGCCAGAGGTGCAAAGGAAGAGGGTGAAAGAACTGTAGTGGATACAACTAAAGTATTAATCATATCCACGGGCTTTGGGAAAGGCTAGATATCTAGAATGGACATTAGCAAAGGCAGATCCATTGAAGGAGCGATGAACACTTGTACTCGTTTAGGGTTAGGTGCATTCATACTTGCAATGAAAGCCGAAAGAAGTATAGGACCAGACTGAAGGGAAGTAGAAGGAAGGGAGGAAGAAGATGCTGTAGGAGGCCCTGAAGTAGGAGTGGTCATTTCTTCCTCCTTTTGTGAGACGACATGCTTGTCCAGAAGAGCCTTTCACTGGTGCTTGTGTTCATGCAAAATATGGTTTCTATAGCTCTTGGAGTTAGAGGCCAGAGGTTGTGAAGGAGCAGGAGGCTCCTGCTCAACCATAGCAACATCCGCTATAGCCGTTTCTAGTCGAGGGACAACTTCTTGCATGGGAGTAGGAGGAATAGGCTGAGGAATGATAGGAGGAGTTGAATCAAGAGCCTTGACAGCAGGCCTCTTTCTACTCACTTCCTTAGGAGTAGGAGCGGTAGGAGGCCGCGAAGGTCGAGACAATGAGGATTCTCTCTAGTAAACATTCTTTCTGTTGTACCGAGCGGGTCTAGGTTTTGTTGGTAGAACAGGAAGTTCGAAAGAAAGATGCTTAGGATTTCATTAAGCGGGCACCATAGGATTCTCCTGTAGATGAGGAGTAGGGCTTGATGGTACCTTAGTAGAGTGAGAAGTAGCGCTAGACTGACTAGCAGAAGAGGAAGAGGGAGGATCACGAGACAAGTTCTCTTCTTCCTTCTTTCATGCCTTAGCCACATCACTGTTAGCTTTCAAGAAAGCCCTATGTGAGATGACATAAGGAAAGGGAAGGTATCTAACTTTCAGCCTCAGACGCCCTTTCTTATAGTTTTGATATGTTTTTTGCAAAAGGTTTTTCCTAGGCAGGAGAGGACTAACAGACGCAGGCCTAGGGTGATCCAAGGAGTAGCTACCATGTGTGACTGGTTGTCTATAACCGGTGTCGTGGATTATGTGCACAAAACCCATGTGAATAAATTTTAGAAATTTATGCATGACGAAAGGTATAGTGTTCATCGCCACTAACCGAGGGATATCAAATTTTACCCTAAAGAGTTCAGCCCCAAGGATGATGTCAAACAAAAATTTTACGGACCTAGGTCCAACTAAGACTGACAAGACAATACTACCCAAAGGGGGTACACAAATCTCGTCATGTGTGTGGATGGCACTCATAGGAGCATCGTACCTAGATCCTTGTGTAAGAATTTAAACAGCATAATCTCCTCTATTATTATGTTCACTTGCAATGTCGAGTCAACAAGAATACCCACTATGATTTTTCCATTGATCCATGCAGGAATGTAAAGAGGAGATGGTTCCTTGTTAAAACCCATTGACAATTCCTGTGAAGTGAAGGTTATACCAGTACCACTATCCACAAGTTCCATAGAGGTTATAGGTTGATGTAGGGAGGTGGCCATTACGCACACTAGACAAAATTTTCATAGAGTCCCAAAAGGTTAATGGATAAGATAGTGACCAAATTAAGGTTTCATTGTGCAAGTCCTTTGAAACCTTCCAATTACACCAACTAGGGGTCGTAGGCTAGGTTGTAAGGTGACAGCCTCACAAAACTCTCACCTAAAACACTCCTAGAGTATGATCAAAGGAGCTATTAGAATCGCAAGAACATAACCAAAATGGTTCATGTCGGGTTCACCAAAAATGTAAGAGAGGGGGACCACCACGTGCAAGACCCTAGGTCATGGAGGGTCAAGAAACGAGAGGCTGCCCTAACTTTCCTCAGCTAATTGTACTGTTAGGAAATGCGAGGTGAGATTAACAAGGACTATAAGGCCTCTCAATTACTTTGTAGGCCCAAAACACAAGAAGGGGCTAGGCGAGCCAGTTTTTAGGTTTAACACTATGCCTTGGGAAGCTCTCTATCTAAGGACGTAAGCATCATCTCTAGACATCAGTGTGGCATGCTGGTGTCTCTAAAGTGCGTTTCCATCCATTTGGCCAAAGAATAGTGCAGACGAGGTCAAACCAACAAAAACTAGCTAATGACCCAATTGACTAACTAAAGGGTCAAAATGATGTGATTAAATAAACAAAATACTCTCTAATAATATAAAGAAAACAAGTAAGAGTAAAGAGACCAAGGAGAATCTCACCAAGGAATTTTTTTCCTAGCTAATCCCTCAAGAAGCACGTACTCCTACACACAAAAAGAGGGGAGAATGTTGGGTGACTGTATAGGGGTCTGCCTTAGTCAGACCCCTGTTTAGGTGTTCCCACCTCCACATACAACCAAGGAAACAAGATAAAGGAAACAATACAATATAGAGCACAAAAGCACTATAAAAGAATATTATGCTAACTTAACCAAATGATAGAGGAGAGGAGAGGGAAGCTTACCACCTCCACCAAGAGCACTCAAGGATACCTGGGGAAGAAAGTGAGAGGAACTCAAGCCTCTGTTGTAATGGAGTGGTCCCAAACTTGCTCTACCTACGTGATGGAGTGTTGCTTTACTGCTATGGAATGCAATAATGTTGCTTGAAGCTTGAAGTGGATGCAAAAGAGTGTGTTGAAGCTTGAGAATGAAGTCCAAAATTTTGAAGAAGATGAAATGCATATGGAAGGAGTGAATATGAAGAAGGAGTGAATAAAAATGACCATATTTGGGTCAGTCAGCTGAAGGGTGTGTTACAACTTCACCTCCAATGAGAAAAGTAATGCCTCTACAGGTTCACCCACAAGAATCTACCAGGGATGTAAGCATGCCACGTAGAAATTTGTACATTGTGCAGGTGTCCCCAATAGAAACATCTCCACCAATGCTCAAAATAGGTGCCAAGTGGGATGCAAGTAGCAGACTTAGGTTTTCTAAGGTGGATAAAGGAAAAAAGGGGATTTGCACATGGGGTAAAAATTCACTCTTATATAATTCTAAATTGGAGGTGCATTGTTTGGGACTAAATATTATAGACAAATAGGTTATATATATATACATATAGATATATACACACATATCTATATACACATACACACACAAACACACACACACACACACACACACACACACACACATATATATATATACCCAGCCAAAGGCAACTAGACCAATTTTTTTGTGGCAATGTCGAGCTTGGTTTTTATGTGGGTTGGTGGTGGTGGAGTTGGTGTCCTCGATACACAAAAGCTTAATAGTAAGTGCTCTCTCGCGGGAATGTTTAATCATTCTATCGTTATTGTACGATGGGGGTAGGCAGAGTAAATGCAGGTGGATGAATTAAATGCAATATTGAGTGTTGTAGTGTGAGAAAGTATACTTTTTTTAAGTTGTATCGTACACTGTCAACTGTATGTGAAAAACATTCCTTCGAAACATAGGCAGATACATACACATATATATATATATTGAAGAAAAACAACACCACAATGGCTCTTTGTACAATAAAACTCAATCAATATATTTCGTGCCACATTTCAGACTATTCTTTCCAACAGTGCAACACCCATGTAAAATGGCTTACAGTTTTTGTATTTTGTGGCACATTTCATACTACACTTTGCCACACTGTAACACCCATGTAAAATGACTTACAGATTCTAGAGAACAACAAGGCCAAAAAATTTGAAAAAAGGAAAATTATTACTATTCATAGCCCATTTACATCTAATTCTAGAGTGTTATGGGTATGTGCAGGATCATGATGGGCCAAAAAGTTGCAATATGATGGGTATTTGTAGGGTATGTGACAACTTTTACCCAAAATTGATGAAATGAAAAGGGTTTTTAAAGAGATTCTCAACTTTCCACTAATATAAATTATGCTTTACTTTGAATTTAATAAATAATTATTATTCATTTTCTATTTGAATTATGACTAAAGTCCTGATTAATGGGATGATTGAAAAACATCTATAACTTTCAAACTGTATGACATTTTTTGAATCCAAAACATGCATCACATTTTATAATTCACATACTATAGGAATAAAAAAAAATCAAATCAATTTCATGAAGTTTTGACCAAGTTAAGGTGGTCTGACATATGAGTTTTTATATTTTTAAAAGTTGTAATAAAAATCATAATTAATTATTTACTTGGAAAAAAATTACAAATAAATATGCATCAAATTTGAACATGAGTCCTCTACTTATGTCTAAAATATTATAAAAAAATATTATCATTTTATTGTGTTTCAGGTGGTCAGACAGACACCTACATCTTATTTTTTCCCTAAAATATAAGTACTACTGCATTGAAATTTCAAATTTTCACCAAATAGATTTTTTTTCTTTTTAAAATAAACCTAGTAGTTTAGAAACTACATTCAATTTTCTACAGATTCTATTTTTACATATTTTCTAAATAATATAGATAACTTATTCAAATTTTTACGTCAAGTTTCCTAACTCTAATTTTTCTAATTTTTTTGCCACTTAAGGGCCTATTTTTTTGATGATGATCCTACACATACCCTTATTCTAATACATATTGCAATTGTTACATAGGTTGCATGTCTTATACCAATATGTTTGATGATACAATTTTTTGCTCATATGTTTCACGCTGCTTATAACAAACTTTTAATTGTGGTTATTTTGTTTGGATGCAACATGTTATATGTATTCTATCAATATGTTCCATGATATTTATTTCCCCTCATCTGTTTGAATTTTTGCATGATAAATTGTTCTTCATGGTACTCTTCTTTCCAAATGCTCATAACACACGGTTCATTGTCGTTGTTTGCCTCTTATATGCTGCATATTTTAAATTTCTAATAAATGTGATTTTTCTTTATAATATTTAGCACCAGATAAGTTTCATTCTAGTACCTATTATATGAGTTTAAAGAAACTTAATAATCACATGAAAAGTATAGATGATCAGAAACCCACATTAAATAGACCTTAAAACACCATGGACACCTAAATAGGTGACCTACAATAATTAACAGTTTTTTATGAGTGAGTAGATATTGATAGGACACAAGTAGTCTATGTAACAGTCAGTTCCTCAATTCAAAATTTAAGCTAAATTATTTGGCACTAAATATTATAGACAATATATAGAAATTGTAAAAGAACTATATAAATGCTTTCATACTATACCTCTGCATATATATAAAGGTGCATAGAGATAACTACAAACAATAAATGAAGGGCAGAAAAATTACTAACCCTAGCCATATTTTTTGATGAAGGAAAGAAGATTTAGGTGTAATTTCTCCATCCATGCAAAGCCATAATCTCTTTGAAGTCTCCTAAATGGGTTTAACATCAAACATACAAACATATAACAAGGAATAATAAGCAGAGAGCGAAACACATGAACAATAAATTACTCACTCTTACACTTTTTATATAATTTCTCTACTTGTCTTCAATATTTATTGCCAAAGAACGAAGCTCGAATCTTGTATTAATATGTTACATGATATTATTTTTTTCTCCTATGTTTCAACTAGAGAGCCATTCACAAAGTTTCATTCTGCATAGTATAGAGATTGTATAATGACTAAAAAGGTGCATAAAGATGCATAGAGATAACTAAAACAATAAACCAAGGGAAAAAAATTTGCAACAATCTCTCGTTTTAACTACATTTTGTCCACCCAAAAGACAACGATAATCTCTTTAAAGTCTACATAATGGGTATAATGCTGAAGATAGAAACATATAAAAAGAAGAAACGAACAATAAATTAATCATCTATGTAGAATACCCATGCAAAATGACTTTATCTACATTCCATGCCTAAGATGTGTATGCAAAATTATGTTTGTGAAACATGAGCACATATAACAAGCAATAGCTAGTGACATTTTTTACTATAGTCTTCTCTTGAATGAAGATCACATCGCCTCTTTCAACAATACAACTTAATCAATATATTTTCTTGCACATTTTTTAGCACATATATGTTCAAACCCTCCAATGAGAATTCAACCTCAAATAATATATGTACATGTATCTATATGTGTATATATGTATATGTATATGTATGTATATGTGTATATATGTATGTATATATATATGTATATGTATATGTATGTACATGTATGTATATGGATATGTATTTTTATATGTATATGTCTAACCTATTTTATTGTAGATCTATATGATTTCCTTTATAATGTTCCACAAATACAATAGACATCCAAAAGAAATGTTGCACTCTAAATTTTCTATTTCAAATTGTTTAATTCTACAACGACTCGATGAATGTTGCTGATGTTTGTTAATACTTTCAACAATACATGTAACTACATAAGTTTTCCATTATCAATAAATAAATTCAGTCAACCAATTGTAAATATTAAATTTATTATTTCTAGTTTCAGATTTTTTATATTCTTTTTATTGTTATACTTACTATTTTTTTATGGTTTTTTCCTAATCTTTCTTGCCCTTCCACTGACATACCCCTCTCTTCCATTTGCAGGTACTAGGATAACACATAAAAAAGCACTCCAAATTCACGATGCTTATTTTTTACAGAATTACTACAACAAAAAAAACACTTCAATATGATCATACATAAAAATACTATATTTCCCTCAACTTTGATATTGTGTGATGTATAATGGAACTCCACAAAATTTCCCATGGATGTTTCATACTTTTCTTGTAGGGTTTGGCTAGAGTTCCTGAGGCTCAATGATTCCAATATCGCAAGGTGGATAATGAGTGTGGCTTTTGTGTATTACCTTTTAATGTCATATTTTTTCTTACATAGGTACATGTGTAATCTTTTATTCCTTCATTTTAAGAATCCAAAAAAATATGTATTGCATCCTCACACTCTTCTCTTACTGAGGTTTGTTTATTTGTTTCTAATAAAAAATGGTCTAACAAATTCTTCAATTGCACTATGAAGTTATCCATTAAAAAAACATATTTCTTTTCAAAATGTTGTTTTTATTGACTACTTTTCAATCTTTTATAGTTTTCCCCATTTTATTTTACTACTACAAACCCGAAAAACACATGCATAGTAAAACTTTAATTCACAAAATTATGCACTAAATAGTAATTATAGAAAGTATCCAATATCAAACATCTTTCTTTCTTCAAAAATATGTGATGCCAAAAATTATACACTACCTTTGTTAAAAAATACTTTTAAATGAAATATTAGTAATTAAAGGCATGGGTAATAACTCTTTAAAAAGTCTACCTTGTCTTTCTATGCATATGTATCTTAACATTCTTAAATAATAATTAATTGATTGATTGAATAACCTAGACAAAAGGCTAAAATATACATGTGCATTGAGGGCCAATAAATATAAAACCAAAATAGAGTGACAAAACTAATTATTTGAAAATTTAAATTGTATGTAATTCATCAAATATAATTTATTAAGAGAAATTTTATTAAAAAATCATTCTCCTAATATTATTAATTTAAATCATTTTAAAATAATTATTGTAATTATAATTATTGATGATTAATCGCTTGAGATTGCAATTAATGGATACATTGCAAATAATTTACATGAAGTAACATAAGTCAAATTCATATCTTTTAATGCACACATAGCTTTTCTTTAATTTATATATCCAACTAATCATCCATATAAATATATAAATTGATTTTCAAACATCACTATTCATTACAATGTACTCGACTAATCTTATCCTTGTTCACCTTTTGCTATAAACTAACTTCACATTATTCCATATTCAATTATTAATACGATTTCCCTTTTTGAACTCATTCAAGCAATTGCAAATATTTCTCAATATTTATAATTCACATTGCATTACAAAAACAAGTTTCTTCCTTGCTTCCCATTCAATAACCATTTGCGGTGGACCCCTTTCAGCTGATCGTTGCATGCCTATGCATGCGACTTCTAGTAGAGATAATTGTGTGTAGGATCTTTGGTGCTTATGGGGGTAGGTTATTTTCATTTAATTCTATGGAAAGGAGGAAATGTTGTTACTTTGTGAGACAATGTATTATGATATTAATTGTTGTTGGGTGAATTTTTTTTTTTAATTTATTTATGGTAAAGAATGTAGGGGTTTCAATTTAGTTAAATTTGTTTAGATATAAAGTCATTATTTTTTTTGTATTAGTGTTTACAATTATTAAATTAGTGATATGCAGTAGTGTAATTTCTTTAAAGTAATTTAAGTGATCAAAATATTTGTTAACAAGTTTGAAAAGGGATAAAAATAATTGTTAAAATTAGTCTAAACTAATATCTAGTACAATTCATCCACATAAAGACAATTAATTTAGAGATTAACAAATAATAGTTGGAGTTAGATACATCATTCTCAATTATGTAATTTTTTATTAATAGATTGAAACTTAGAGGAGAGGTCACTTGTTTCTATGACTGAAAAATGGGTGTCAAATAGATAAGTCTATAATATATGCACATATGATTAAAAAATGACTTTTATAGTCATATGTATTGATTACAACTAAAATATTTTCTTCTCCTCTAGGTTGCAATAATGGTGCACCATAGAAAAAAGGACCTCTTGCTTGACATGGGAATATTTCATGATAAATTGATGCCTTGATTCAGGTGTTGTGAGGCATTTTATGCATCCACATTAGGTCTTGGACCCTTACAAATTAAATAGCATTCCTTTAACGATGTCTTGTGAAGGTGTTGTAAAGTGTTTTAAGATACTTTCACACTTTTCTAGACTTAATAAATCCATTTCTCCATAATTCAACATTATAAAATGTATTTAATTACATCTTCACATCAATCTAGAAGGTTTTTGAATTAAACTTAATGCTAAACTACTGTTGAAATGTGGCTTGCACATTCACATTGGTTTTTGTGCCTTCCTAGGCTATGTGGACCTCATTTTTATGTTGCAGGGTGATCCCACAATAGTGGTTTACAATTGTTGGGCAAACTGTACACTAAAATATATTTTTTAACTAAATCTTCACTTTCCAGCACCTATAGTGGATAAACCGTGAGCAATTTGAAGATGATGTAAACTAGAGTTTCATGACATTTTGTCTGTAGATTCTAACTATATTTTTTTCAAAAAATTTGGAATCAGGTTGCACTTCCTTTTCCATCTCCCTTGAAAACTAGTTTTTTTTTAGAAAACAACTTTTTTAAAAAGTGACACTCATCGTATAATGCATAAATTTTTTTCCATGAAGGATAAAATTCTAATTCTTTCGAATTTAGATTTGTAACTCCGATATCTAGTGCTTCCACTTGGTTAGATAATTTTTTCATTAAATTTTTTTTCTTTAATCAAGTTTCAAAGTCAAACCAATTACAATTCAGACATAGCATGACCGTATAATAGGTAAATGTTTTTGTATGTATCGAAATTCAATTTTATTTTTGTTCGATCAAGGAATTCAATATCTGTTACACTCATATTTTTCAATTTTCTTTTTGATAATCTGCTATTTTTCCACATGTGTAGAACATAGAGCTTGATTTTTCAGTGAAAAACCTACATTCACAAGAAATAAAAAATTAATATAATAATAAAATTAAATTTATTTAAAATTATACTTTTTGGGAAGCTTATAATAAGGACTATATACTTAAAAAAATAAAATTAAATAAATTCATTTGATCTCACAAAAGGTAAATCAAAAGAGGTTTTTTATTAGCATTTTGATAGGTGTAAACGAGACTTCGTTATAGGTATGGTTTAAAATGAGTGGGGTTCTATCCAAGGGTGTTTGATCTAATCTAGTTTTTATTAAACCCTTTTCAATTGGAATGCTTTAAATAAAAAAAATTATAATAGTGGTTTTCAATTTTTGGCCAAACTGGACACTGAAATTATTATTTTTAACTAAATCTTCACATTCAGGCACCTATAGTGGCTAAACCATGAGGAATTTGAAGATGGTGCAAACTAGAGTCTCATCAAATTTTGTTTTTAGACTCTAAAAATATTTTTTTCAAAATTTTTGGAATCAAATTGCACTTCTTTTTCCATCTCCCATGAAAATTGATTTTTTTTCAGAAAACAACATTTTTAAAAAGTGACGCACACCGTATAACGCATAACTTTTTTTCCATGAAGGATAAAATTCTAATTCTTTCAAATTTAGATTTGTAACTCTAATATCTAGTGCTTCCAATTTGATAGTTTTTATTGAATATTTTTTCCATAATCAAGTTTCAAAGTCAAACGAATTACAATTCGACACATCGCAACCAGATAATGCATAATTTTTTTTTGTATATATTTTATTTTTTGTTGGATCAAGGACTTCAATATCTGGTGCACTCATATTTTTAATTTTTTTTAATAATCTTCTATTTTTCCACATGTGAAGAACAAAGAAATTCATTTTCGATGAAAAACCTATGTTTAATAAAACTTAAAAAATAAATACATAACAAAACCAAAACATATTAAAATTATATTCATTGGATAGCTTGTTCTAAGGAATACCATAATAATTTCAAATAAATTTTAAATGAATTCATTTGATCCCCCAAAAGCTAAATCAAAAGTGATTTTTTATTAGCATTTTGATAGGTGTAAAGGAGATGCATTTATAGGTATGGTTTAAAACTAGCGAGGTTCTATCCAAGGGGGTTTGATCTAAGGTGATTTGATCAAACCCTCTTTAATTGGAATCCTTAAAATGGAACTTTTAAAGGCTTAAATCATTATATTTTCTAAAAATATGTGATATTAGCTAAAATTATTTCCTCTCAGGAATTGTAAACCACTATTGTGACAGCACCGTTTAAATATTTTCTAATATTTTTTTTATTTTAGCAAAAATCAGAATCTCCTAGAAGTTGTAAACCAGCTTCGTGGGATCACCCTAACATAAAGTGTAGTTAATCACACTTTCACATTGAATTCTATGTCCCAAGCCCTAATTTATCTTTAAATCATCACTAATAGGCCTCTATTAACCCATATCGTGCATCATGAGCCTTAAATTGATCAAATACCTGACAAAGTCGCATTTTAAACCTTATTTTCTTATCTCAACGCTTCCTAGCTATCAAATTGGCCCCTATGGGACCCATTCACCATGCAAGGTGAATCAGTCTCATCCAAGTGGGACCTATTTTCCATGTGTGGAAAATGAGTCCCATTTGGCTCAATTTTGACCTTTGAGTAAGAAAAAAGTGAAATTTGAGTTTAATATTGCTTCATGTTAGCTAGTGATGAGGTATTAATGGGTGAAATATATGAATTTCCTATAAATATAAGTATTTTAACTCATTTTACACGTCTCTTATCTCTTATCATTCATTGATTTATCATTCCTCTATCTCAAGTGAAGCAACTTAGGGTTTTATGATTGCAAGACATCAAGAAAGCTCCTAAAGACATTGAAGGACCGAATCTTCCTCCATTACTATAGAAATCCAAGATAATACACCATGGAAATGTAATAAATTCCATTTTTTCATGCTTCATTCCATTCTTTCATCATTTTGGTTTAATTACCTAAAAGGGGTTTGACCAAGGCAAACCCCCATGCCCTAATATTCAACTTTTATATCTCTTGCATTGTGTGTTTGAAAATTTAGGACTCTTAGAAGCTTGGAAATCATTGAAGATGAAATTTCAAGGTTGATAAAGTCTTATCCTCATTCAAAAATTCAAAATATCAACAAAAATCCATTTTAAAACTCGTAAATCAGAGTTTCAGAAGTAGGCACCTGTACGAAGTCAAAGTGCAAATGGGAAGCTCTGGATTCCACTTTTGAAAATTCATAAATTCAAAGGTTAACTCATTCATGATGGGTGTTGAATGAGTCCCACTCCAAGGTTAGTTTTGTGTTTTCTACATTTTTAAATACCCTTTTGTCATAAACAAGTTCTAGCTCAGTTTTGCAGAATTGGAACTAATTCACCCAAAATGGTGAATGAGTCCCACCGGGCCTGAAAATTAGCATTAGTAGTGTTTTAGAAGCAATTCTAGTCTCCTTCAAGATTTTAGATGTACACTTACAGTTTCATTCACTTATGTTCAGTTTTGCATTCGTTTCTAGGTGATTTTGCATTACGCAATGTGTTTTCAAAAATTTGATATTTCACTAGTTTTTCATGTTTAATCAATCAATTTCTTTACTTTATTACATCTAGATCATATAATTTAGCCTAAAAAACATTATACACATCTTAATTCGAGTGAACCTAGCTAGATTCTTTGGCCCTTTCTTTCTCCTTTGAGGTGAAAAACCTTAAAAGTGCTAGAAAGACCTAGAGAGCCAAAAATCTATAGTTCATTATGGTGAACCAACATTTTGAAAATATTAGATTTCTAATTATAATTAAATATTTCATCTTCGACTTCATTTGCATCAACATTAAATTTGGGTATTTCCTTGTGTTTTTTGGCATTCTAGGGTTTCTTAACTTGCATTAGTGAAAAGGTAATTTAGTTTGCATTTTTGCATATAATTTCCTTCAAAATTTCTGAAATTCTTTATCTGCCTGTTAGGGCTGCATCTTACAACATTAAACACATAAAAAACAATTCAAATTTTTTTGAAAGTCTTGCATAAAACTAGTACTAGGACTCATTCGCCATGTTGGGAGAATCGGTTCCTATCCAGATTTTATACTAACTTTTATTCAAGGGGTAAACGCTTTTGACCGAAGCTATGAACCGGATTACAACAATTCAACAATACCACCCCAATGGGGTTTGAACCTTGGTGGCACAAACAACAACACCACCTTTAAACCATCACACCATGCCAATATCGGCAAAAGAAACACAGATTTTATACTAACTATTATAGCATCAAAAACCTTATTTTTGTGCTTCCTAAGCCTCCTAGCATCATATAGTATAAGTTTGGAAAGTTTCTAGATCATTTCTTTTATGCATTTAGCTCAAAATCATCATTTTATATTACCCATTCCTCAAATAACTTCAATTGCAAACATCTTTACATCTGAAAATGCTTCCATTTTTGCAATTTTACATCACATTGATAAAAAGTACTTTTCACTTTTTCATATACAATATTTCTTTTCATAAATCTTTGTATTTTTTTGGTAAAGTTACTTCTCATTCTTGTATATACATTGTTTACATTCCTAAGGTGTTGCATACATTGGATAATCTAAGTGTTTTGTATCTTTGCATATACATTGTTCATATTACTGAAACATTGCATGAAATGGTTACATGTTCTTTTCATTCTTATTCAAACAATCATAGTACCTTACATATGTAGACATGCTATGAAATATTTTCTATTCCCTCCCTATGAGAGTGTTTTAGTGAAAGAGACTACAACTTGGGTCATTCCTAATGATCATACTTGTTCTTCTCATAATATCTCTCCTCTTGGTGACGAAGATATTTTCATAGAAGAATCAATTAATGAGAGTTTTCAGAATCCTAGTTGTTTCTCTCCTTTTAATTCTCTCAATGGACAAAACATTCACAACCAACCTAACACAATCTTAGATGATCATAACATTACATTTGCTTTTTGTCCTAGTCTCTCTCCTTGTTGTCAAGAAGATACTTTGTTGTTAGAAAACACAATTGATGATGGTCATGACAATTTTGGTTGTCCCCCTTCACCTAACAAAACCCTTCTTGAGCAAGACAATTCAACCACTGAGCATTCTCCTACTCGTGATGAAGTCCTTTCAGAAGAACCAACCTTAGAATGTAAAGAAGATTTAGTTTGTAGTTCTTCTAAAAACCCTCCTCCTAGGAAGGATATCATGATACAGATAAGAACCATGATAATGATATAGACTCTCACTTCCTAAGGGATGTTAACATTATTCAACCTAAACTCATCCTTTATCCCCCTTCACATAAAACTCCACCTCAAAACAAACCCGAACTTGTCCTTTACCCACCTAAGAATAATGTATCGCAACAACCAAATACCATTGCTCATACATATAACACTCGAAATACTTTGCAATCACTGCAACCAACCCCAACACCCTTACCTTTTACAAAATACAATCTTGTTGAACTACTAAAAAATACTCCTGCTAAAATTTCATTATGGGGCCTTTCGAAAGAATCTACCTCAACCACTTTAGACAAAGAAGAAAACTACATTGTCAACTTTGACAATGCTTATCAAGAGTTACCACCCAATCCAAAAGAAATGAAACAACTTTATGGAAAAGGTTATGACCTCATGAAACAACTTGGTTATAGTGGAAAAGGATGTGGTGCTTGAGAACAAGGTATCCATAATCCTATAGAACCTAACACACAACATACAACTCATGGTCTTGGTTATTGTCATTTGATCGAGATCAACAAGCCTTCACTCAACATTAACAATATCACACAACACACTCCTAAATCATAACAATTGTCCATCCTAAACCTCTCAACACTAGTGGCCTTGAACATCATCCTTTACAAAATATGAAAAAAACAAATACACCTTCGCTTAATGTACACATCATGTCACTTAATGTATATGCCATCTAGCAATCTAAAGAGTCTTGCATAAGTGTGACCTCTACTACTAAGCAAGATGTATCTTTGTCACAAACCACAAGACCACCTTCTAGCGTTGATCAAGAGGGCTTGTTATCGAGACTTCTCCAAGATCACTTGATCACCCTCCCTTCTAGAACTCAAAACAAATGCTCTTACAAGACTTCATTTTGTTCCTATCATCAAGTTAATGGTCACTTCACTAATGAATGTAATGATTTAAATCATAAAATCCAACATTTTCAAGAGTTTGGTATGCTTTCCTTTGTGGGGGCATCTACTTCCTCTAATTGATACCGATTTTCACTCTCACGTACATTTCATAAATAATTTTATCTCACCTTTGTCCTGCACTCAGTGGGGGCAAGTGTTTAGAAGCCTTGTCCTTTTATGTCACTTTTCACAGCCTCCTTTTGCTAGTCATTAACCTTTCATGAATATATAAGAGCAATCTTGGGACATTGACGATGTGCCTTAAGTTGTCTCACATGTGACATACTACCCTTATTCATGATGTAGATTATTAGAATCATATGACTTTGCAGAGGGCTTTCTGAGTAAGCTCTCATGTCCTCTTCTTCTACTTGAAATAAATTGCTCACAGTACTAGTGTTCGCAACCACTTTAAAGGGGGGAATACATCACCACTCAAATTTCATTGTGTGATTTTCTTTTTCTTGTGATTTCCTCTCTTTGAATCATTAGGTACAATGTTTCCCTAGATGACATGGGAATATTTAATGATAAAATCACTTAATGAGGCCTTGATTCAAGTGTTGTGAGGCATTTCATGCATCCACACTAGGTCTTGGACCCTTAAAAATTTAAATAACATGCATTTAACGATGTCTTGTGAAGGTGTTGTAAAGTGTTGTAAGATACTTTCACGCTTTTCTAGACTTAATAAATCTATTTCTCCCTAATTCAACATTATAAAATGTATTTAATTACATCTTCATATCAATCTAGAAGCTTTTTGAATGGAACTTAATGTTAAACTAGTGTTGAAATGTGTCTTACACATTCACATTGGTTTTCGTGCCTTCCTAGGCTATGTGGACGTCATTTTTATGTTGTAAAGTGTATTTAATCACACTTTCACATTGAATTTTGTGTCCCAACCACTATTTTCCCTTTACATGATGACTAATAGTCCCTTCTTAGTGCATATTTTGCATCTTGAGGCTTAAATTGATCAAATACCCAACAAAGTTGCATTTTAAACCTTATTTTTCTTATCTCAAGGCTTCCTAGCTATGAAATTGGCCCTTGTGGGACCCATTCGCCATGAATGGTGAATCAGTCCCATCTAGGTGGGACCTGTTGATGCCAAAATTTGATGTGGTAACAGAATCTTATGGGAAAATCAGTTTAAGGGGGACCTTTTGCGCTAAACTGAGTAACCTCTAGATTTTTAGAGAAGCCGACTTCTTCTATAATGGGGTTTGGAATTGAAAAGGAAACAAATATAATAAAGTAAAGTCTACCCTAAGGCGATGTGCCAAGATTTAATGATGGGCACGGTAACCATAGATTTAAGGGCTGAATGGTGTTGTTATGTGCCAAAACATCATAGACTTTTAGATTATAGCGTAGACAATTCATTCATTGACATGAAATATCATTGCATACATTCCTACTGCCAAGAAGAGTCCTTAGGCATGATCTAGGCAAGCACATTTCCATCGAACATATATAGAAGTTCTCAAATGAAGAGCTAAGACAATAAAAAGCACAGTTCATAGTTTGATCAAATACCATAAAAAAATAGAAAGGCCAAACAATTGGCACAGTCTGAGAGTTTGGCAATTGAATAAAACAGTAATAAAGGCCTGGCGTCTTTTTGCTAAAACCACCGTGTTTCTTTTAGATTTTGGCCCCTTTCTCATCAATAGAGATAGAATCTATAGTAGGAAAACCTCCCATCAATTCAGAGAGCAATAACAGAAAAGATATCGCAATCCCTGACAATGATGCCATAAAAAGAATATTCCCCAAAGCCTTTGCAAAAGAAATAATCAGGAACCAAGCATCTAATCATTCTAGGCTTAGGTGCATCTTCAACAATGATGGTGGTGGTCCTAGCTAGGCCTGATCAGACAAGTGTCATCCATTGGCACGAATAATTATGACGAGCAACAACCAATAGCATTATTTGGTTCATCTGGTTCATCGCCTGCATATGAGACCCGCTGGTTGGGCATGTGGCAACCTTTTGCTGCCCGCATGAACCTTTCTACCTTTGCTACAAAGGATTTGTGTTAGTGCAACATGTGTCGAATAGACCGAGTATTTTGTCACAATGGAGGGAACGTTTATCAGTCAGGCACAAAAAGACGCGTAGTAGCATATCACTGCCCGCAGTTGCCATTTTATTTGTATGCTGAAAGATTTGTGTTCGGTTGAAACGTTGCAAGTGTCCACTGCAGCTAGAAACTGTGGGGCCTACCAGCACCTTTTAGGAACGATGGCTTCATGGCAACATTTCTCAGCCCGCTGAGGCGTAAAGGAAGCAAGAAACAAAAGTATCCTGCAGTTGCGACACGTGGAAGCACAGTGGAGTTTTCTGGGATCTGAAGGGAATGTTGATACTTGAAGTTGCAAAGAGTAGACACATGGAGTGGAAGATTCAAAACTTCACAAAATGTCGAGCAGACCAGGCAATGTATAGGCTCCATATCGAGCCAGATTATATCACCTTTTTCAATCAAATCATGCAAGATTGGAGCTATAAAATAGTCTAAAAATGCATAATAATCGTATGATGCGCAAAGAAAAGGCGTCCACGTGGACACTAGCTTCCTTTTATTTTTCTCATCAAAAATTGATAGTGGAAAATACCAGGCAAAGAAATCCGGGTTCTGATGCAGAAACATGTGGACCAGGAAAGAAATAAACCTTTTTTTTTTTTTTCTGCCTGGTAATTCTTAATTTGTTGTATCATTTCTTCTACCATAAACTCAACAAAATCATACCAGAAGAGTTCATGCTACTTGCAAAATTGAAAAGCTGGTCCGAGTTGAAAGGTCTCTATCTTCTCATTACAGTCTCGACCACACACAAAGGCTAGCATGGACATAGCATCTTGGAGATCATTGCGTAACGCACCGTGCGGCAATGGAATATTTGGCACTTTAGCGGTTGGGATGCCTTTCTTACTAGTCTCCTCGAACAAGAACTCTGAGCTCTTTCTCATCTTCTTCCATATTTTATCTCCTTTTCCTGGGTGAAAGGGCTCGATATTCTCTTTTCTCTTACTATGGTCTGGGATGCATAACATGTGCCAGATGGCCTGTGGAGTGATGTGCACCCTTAAGCTGCAGCCTTCAATGTAGTGGGTATTAGGATTATAACACTAGATAGCAACATCAATTACATCCGGTAAATAGTGCACCAGTGGGACCATGTATTGGGGGAGACCACTGTACCAAACTCTTTGCACCATAGATTGGTCTACCTTTGGTGCCGATAACCTTGCATAGGCTACCTGTCTGAGGGACTTAGGGTTTTTTGTGAGCCTTGGGTCGTAGATATTATCCCATTTTTCTTCAACCCTTTTCTGGTTTCTGCAATTCTTGGGCCTATTCAATTCTTCTATATAGGCCCTCTTTGGCCTGCTAAGTATACCAGGCGTAGCATACATGACATCCTCATAGACATATACCTCTTCTAAATAATGTATAGTCGTAAACAGCTCCTAACTGATTTCTTTTTGCATTGGCTGAGATGAAGTCTCTAACATTTTTCTTTTGGTGAAGATCTCTGCAAGTTCTTGGCTCTGCAATTCTTCTCGGCTCTGGATACACAGGAGAAGAACAACACTACACTTTAACTTTGGCGTTTGTGAAAATAAATTGAAATATTAAGCCTTTTCATGCAATATTTGGCAATCTTTCCTTAAGGTGGTAGGCAAAAGCATGCCTTTTGCATTTAATTTGGCATGTACCGTTAATTTTGCAATTCAGGCAAAATGAACTGCTTGCCATTTTGAGGTGGCCAAAGTTCATCATTACATTTGGCAATCATGTGATATCCTTGGAACTTGAGCTGGCGATTTGCTTTCTAACTTTGTGTTAGCATGCACTGGTAATTAATATCTTGGTCAGAATGATCACACCAAAGTACATGATCATGGCCTGAAAAGATATGAGTATCGCCTTGGGCTCTGGGACACACTTGAGAGATGACATAATAACCTACGGCCGTACGTCTCACTGCCAATGAGCGCCACATTTTTAAAGCTAATTAATTAGCTCCTATTAATCTAGCATGCATTTAGCCGTACTCTCGCAGATGCAACTAGCTTGAAAATGTGAGCAAACGTAGGCACACATTTCAAGTTAGCAACTGGCTTATTATCACATTTTCTCGAAACGGATTAGCCTATGTCTTGTCATTTTTTCTATAAATAGGCCAGTAAGAGGTGAAGAAATCATACTTAGTGTTAGAGCAGTGATAGGTCAGTTAGTAGAGTTTTAAGCAAGCCTTCTCATAGGTTAGGTGATAGATAAATTTTGGCATTTGCTCAGAAGCCTAGGAATAGTGTCAGAACCTATGGAAACCCCAGTTAGTTTCACCTCATATAAGTCGCAGACAACATTCCTAGGGGAGATTTCTACTAGGAGGCTGAAACGGATGACCAAGAATAAGCATTCTTTTGTCCTAATAGCCATAAAGTGTGTTTTAGGCAAAGACTGCATAAAGTATGAGGACAAGTATCAGGTGAACACCGACATATGCTCCCACTTCGTAGCGTCCATGCTAGACATCAATGTTCCTTGGCCGCTTATCCTAAAACTTGTTAAAGAAATCTTCCCCAAAAAATTCCTAAATGGTCTCGGTGAGGTGGTTGCTCATGCTGCTTATGGAGTAGGTCTACCATTAGCCAGCGACTTGCATCGCTTTATCGAGGAAGAAGCTGTTGTCATTTGGCTGTCGTTCCTTAGCAGATTCCACCTATAGACTCGCGATCAGCACCAACAAAGGGTTACTCAGGCCCTACATTTCCTGTTCCACAACTACAGCATAATACCCTTCTATGACGTAGATTGGTATACTAACTTCAGGAACCTGGTATTCCCCCCGCCAATGGTGGTTGTGCCAAAGGATGCTGCCAGTACTATCGAAGAACCTGTGGATGAGGAGGAGGTGGATGCTGCTGTTAATGCATTAATTGCTTCCAGCCACACCTTTGGATGAAAACCCCCCTGCTTGCTCAAAAGTTTCCCTATTTACTCCATTTCCCACTAGTGCTCAGAATGCTTGCCTATAGCTATATATAAGACTGAAAAAAGGCCACCATATATAATAGCTTGGATACTTGTAAATTTTTGGTTTATGGCTTCCTAGCCACTTTTGTAATGTAAAGAAAATATATAAATAGATATATATAAAGAAAATCCATGTTCCTTTCTTCATTTCGTATTTCAGTTTTAAGGGCTCTCAACTTTCATTTTTCTATTTCGCTGCACATGGGTGTGTTCTATGTAAAGTAATTCTGGTATTCCACCCGCCAATAATAATGGGTTAATTCACCGAAGCACAAACTAATTTGTAAAAGACTAGCCAAAGAAATGTAAAAAGAATAAAAGCACTATTTATATATGTACAAAATAGAGCTCAATGCCTAATGGAACAACTTAAGATGAATCTCATTGATCGGGATTCCTAAGGGTTCCCGTTCCATATTTTCTAGCTCAAAAGCGTTGTGTTCTTTGCACCGAATGATTTTAAAGGGACCCTCCCATAGGCTATCAAATTTACCATGCTAACCTGGCTTAGTAGCCCTTTTATCATACTTTAGCACTAAGTCTCCGCATTTTAGACCTATTGACGGCTTCTCATAGCTATTAGGGAATTCTCCCTTTTTTCCTGTACTTCCAACAGTTTGGCGAGCCGAACCTCCATGGCTTCATTTTGTTCTATCTCAAGAGATTTCAACAACTGCATTGTCAGAATCTCCATGGAGATAGGTAGCAACGCCTCTTTCCTATATATCAACTCATAAGGCAAAGTGTTAAGGACTTACTTAGAAGTTATGCGATTTTCCCAAAGCGCTCTTCGGAGGTTTTTATGCCATTCCCTCTGGTGCTCTAAACCAATCCTTTTAAGAAGTTGAACTAGGCTCTTGTTTGTTGACTCTGCTAAACCATTTCCCTGTGGGTAATAGTTTGATGATGTATTGAGAAATATGCCATTCTTTAATGCAAAGTGACATACCTTTGTGCCTAAGAAAGCTCTGGCATTATCTGAAATGATAGTTTTTGGAGGGCTGAACCTTGTCACCAGTTCCTCAAGGAAATCTACAATCTCTGTTTCTATTGCGCTTTTAAGGGGAACAAACTTCATCCACCTCGTGAAATAATCTGTGGCGGTCAAAATCCACTTGTGTCTAGTGCTAGAAATTGGGTTGATCATTCCGATGAAGTCTAGGCCCCATTGTGCAAACCGTTCATCCGCCACTATGGGTTTGAGGGGAATTGTGGAATTCTTCCTTCTATCAGTAAAGAACTGGATTTTTTTCCAAGCCTTCACCAAAGAGTGGAAGTCATTAAAAAGTGTAGGCCAATAATAGCCAGCACGCATAATTTTAATGGCAGTGGTCTTATCAGAGAAATGTCTACCCACAGCGTTATTGTGGAACGCGTCAAGGATCCTCTTTTATTGCTCTGAAGTGAACCATCGCAGGAGAATTCCATTAAAATTCCTTTTGAAAAGGACTCCCTCTATTAGTGTATATCCATAATTTTCCAGCCTATAATACCTCATTTTTTGAGATGAGAGACTTGGCAAATACTTTCTGATTTGCATAAACCTCATTCTATTAGTTAGCCAACCACCTTCTGATTTTGGTTCATTCATCAAGACGAGATCTGGTTGCTCTTCTACAGTAGGTACCTCCTCATTCTGTGTCAGGTATGCACACAGTTCTCTTCCTTTAATAGTTTTAGTAGGCTTGACTTCAATGTCATATTCAAGGATCTTGGTGATCCAATTAGCCCTTTCTTCTGTGATCTCCCCTTCCATGATATATTCACGCACACTGGAATGTGTGACATACACAAGCACCTTGTAGCAGGAAATTAGATGGCCGAACTTCTTAAGTCCCTTCACTATTGCAAAGGATTTCAATTGAGTTATCATCAGATTGTGGACCAAGGGATTATTATTTTCTCGTCAATTTGGTGTTATTTTATGAGTTTTTTTCTATTCTTCCTTCCTGAGTTGGTATCAAAGCTAGAAGACCCTAACTGTGTAGAGTATGCACCAGAAATTATGGGTATAGGAAGTGTGATTGTGAAGAGCTTGTGTGAACTATTGCAGGTGAGATAATTCTTGAGCAGTTAGAGCTAGAGCAGCAAAGAAAGTGAAATCGTATATTGTGAAGAGGTAATACAAGTTTTGAAATATTATAACAAATGAGATGAAGATATATGTGTGGAAGCTTGTGAGATGGGAGGGTTGGAGATAATATGAAAAGAGGAAAATTCTGAAGATGATAGCAGATATAACTACGAGAATGGACAAGTTGGAAGCTATGCAACATGAAGAGATTACAAAGGATGAGTTCACAACGAAAGCATTCTATAAGGAAGGGGAATCATCTATAGTAGGTTCTTTTGAAAAGGTAAATTATGAAATTGCATCAGAGAATGATACATTGGAAGACATGGAAATTTTAGGACAACGATATGAAGAAGGCACAATTTATTAAGAATTGAAAGAGTGGAGGCATTAGAGGTTGCAATAGAAGTATGTCTTTTTGAAGACATGAATGAAGAGACTAAATTTGATATAGCAGCAATAGCTATGTGTCCTTTAGAGGACATGAGGATGGTGATAGCTATGGGAGATGAAAACATTACAACAAAATGAAATGAAAAGGAAATTAAAGAAGCAAAGAAAAATGAGCATGACATGCTTGAGGTAGAGATTGAGAGCATTAAGAAGCTATTTGAAAATGAACACCTGAAGGGAAATGGAGGATAAATAATAAACTTGGTGAAAGAGGTTTCTATAACAATAGAGTATGGAGAGATAAGCTATAATTTTCCTAAGATTTGTGATGTGGAAGTTGATAGGGAGTTGCAAATAGATGGGAAGAATAATGTAGTTACTAGCTGGCATGTAGATGCATATTTTCATGTAGAGGATGTTGTGGGAAATATTTGGTGGAGGTTGTCATTCAAAGGTGGGTTTGAACCCACAAAAGAGGAGAGGAGTGTGGAAAGAATTTGGTGGATGAGGTTAGACTGTGGTGGACATGAGTCCACGAGGGGGAAAAGGAAGAAGATGCGGAGTTGTTGGTGGAGTATGGTGAATGTTCCGACAAGATGCTGGAAGAAAAGGAAAAATAAATAATTTGTAGGTACTAGTTTTAGCCTTGGAGCATGCTGCAAGTTGTTTGTAACTTTGAAGAGTATTTCTGCTACTCAGCTTCATTTTGTGAGTTTATGCTCACAAAATTTTAACCGGGTGTGTCTGATGTAGGAACATCTACTAACTAACTATACTGTAGTGTTCTCAAAAACAATAAAATTGTGAGGTTTTTTAGAATCTGGTGAAATGAAAATATTGGTAAATATAGTTTTGACTACCTTCACCGATGTGTTTGAAAATGTGGAGTAACATTCTTATTTTCTATTGGCTAATTTGTTATCTGGAAAAATAATATTATGTTATGGAATCTTAAAATGAATTTTTTCATATGCCTATTCACCTTCGATGAAAGGAGGATTGAAGAAAGACAATGAAGATCATGAGTTTGAAGGGAAAGGAGACCGATTGATATTTCAAAATAAAAAACAAAAAAATAGATATAAAGAGACCACCAAGCCACATAGTGGAAGAGGAAACAAACTAAAAAGAGGGGGTAGTGAGGTAGAATTCACAGAAATGAAAAGAAGATAATTTCATTTTGTTTTGTTGACGCCACGTAAGAAGAGGAATAAGTCTTTATGTAGGTCGCACTATTTCAAAGAGAAGGATCAATTTGAACTAGAAGGGGTTGTGTTGAGAGGAACATTTTAATTTAACTAATTTAAGTGCTCTAAGTCTTGTAAGGTCATGCAACATCAATTAAGGAGAGATAGTTTGGGAGAGGAGATTCAAAAGATTTGAATATCCTTTTCTTTGTATAAAAATGTAGATTTTAAATGAAAAAAAGGAAGGAGCACCTAGCATAAGGGGAAGAGGCTCGATGGGAATATAGGTTTATCCCAATCTCATAATGGTGGTAGATATTAGAACAAAATTAAAGGAATTGGAATGGAACATAGAGATAACAAGGAGACAATGTAAGATTAAGGAGGAATGGGCAATGTAATATGAAGTGTTGAATTTAAATGCTAGTGAAATAAGCAGAGGAGGTCAAGCTAATAAACCATGTTAGAGAATAAATAAATATACAAGGACAACACATAGATGAGGAAGAGCGCAAGAGAAAGAAATATAGAGATGGGGATTTGAACTGGAGAGGCTTTAATTAGAAGAAAATAAATATTAAAAATTTTGTTTGCATGTAATTCTAATAGACTATGGAATCGAAGATCATTTATTTGCTTTTAGAATTGTTTGTTGTTCAAGTCTTGTTTTGAATTGAATTGCTTTCAATTGAGTTATCATCAGATTGTTGACTAAGGGATTAGTGTTTTCTCATCAATTTGGTGTAATTTTATGAGTTGTGTTGCTAGTCTTCCTATGTCAAGAAATCCCATATATGCTAAATTATGAAAAGAGTCTTCAAATACATTGGAGAGTTTTACAATTAGTATGATAGTCTAAGTTAATTAAAGAAAGTATTAAAATAGTAGATGTATCCCTAGAGGTTTTGTTATTCCTTGAAGTTATTAGTGAACTAAAATTATATTCAAATCATGGAGATAATTTTATAAATTCAAGCATCTTCTTAAAGTTTTATGGACATTAAAGATAAAATGAATTAATCAATAAATTAAAAAAATAACACTTGACAACATACTAAACTAGAGGATACAATTAGTTGATTTAAGTAAGAATTTTTTTATTCAACTGTAACTTAAGTAGTAGAATCTATATATATTCCATTTTCATTTCAAAAAAATTTAATGCACTTGATATTTGTCAAACATTTATATATGATCATCACATGTTCATCTAATTTTGTGTTGAATATATATTTTAAAAAGTGTAAACACTTTTGGCCAGAGCTACAAACCACTTAGGCCACATATGGGGGACCACATCCCCCACATGAAAAATCAAAAATATCACCCCATTAGAGGTTTGAACTTTGGTGGCAAGAATCACAAAACCATGACCTAACCATCACACTATGCCATTACCAATGTGTTGCATTTCCTTTTTGCTAGAATGAGTCTTTTGTAGATAAAATGGGTACTTAATTATCTCATGTAGAATAATTTTGGAACTTGTACAACATGATAAATTGACACCCATAGTCAAGAGAACCAAATAATATTTTTAAAATCCTAATTATCTTCTTAATTTGTGAGAAAATATTCCTTAAATTTATATGTTTACTATATGTAGCAATTGAATTTCACAATTTAATGTTAATTCCTCCTAAATTTGTACAACATAGCCCACCATTTATGGTATGAATAAGGTATAAGGAATGTAATGTAAATAAGGTGGAAAGAATAAACACATATAATCTTTGTTTGTATAGTCTCAAACTTTGAATGATAAGCACAAAACCCAAACAGAAACACAAGTAACATTTGGTGATTGAATGGAATGTTAGAATACACAGTAAATGTAATGGAGTATCCAATGATCCTTAAATAATTAATTTTAGGATTAAACTGAGTTGGTAATTTAAAAGGTTGGTACAAACTACATTAATGATGGATCAAAGTATTTGAGCACAAAAAGATCATACCTAGATGCTCTCAAGGAATAATTTTTTATTTCATATTTGAATGCTAAGATTGGTAAAGTCTTTATTTGGGAAAGAAATTTGGTACAAAGAAATAAAAAAAATAGCCTTTCTATATAATATAGAATTCTTTCATAAATAATTTTGTTTCAACAAACATGTGAATAATTTTAAAATTCCTTGAAGTTCCATGTCATAATTTTTAATTTCAATAATTTTTCACCAAGTTTGAGGAGTTTTAATCAAAATTCTTCTATTTTTTTTATTAGAGGTAAAAAATGGCTTTTGAAGGGGCCCGAAACCCTTTATGAAAGAGAGCATTTGAAACTAAAGAAAACTACATAAATTATATATCAATCCATAGGTAGTGAACCAGTTTAGCAAAACATCAGCAAAAAAGAGGACCCCAAATAGCAGCACTACATGTTCTTCAGGATATTAGCAGCCTCCACATCGCTCACCACAACCTTCTATCCATCATCAAAGATATCAGATAGATCTTTTCTAGGAGCCTCAGCCTAAGCCTTGGTATTGTTTCTTATTCTAGCCCCAGGCCCATCCGTATTCACCTTATTAATCAAAACATTATTCTTATCCCTACCCTTATCAACAAAAACCTCTTCCTTGATCAAATTTCCACCAACACCAATCTCTTCATCATGAACAATATCCTTGTGTTTATTGGCACTAACAAAAGGAGAGGTAATACCAACAGACTCAAAATTAACCATTGATTTAGTCCCCTCCTCACCCTTGACCATGTTAGCACAAATTATCTCTAGTTGATCCTCCAGGGTGAGAATTCAACCTTCAAGATTTTGCTTCATCTTAAGTGTTTCCTTTGCCACAATATTCAAAGAGTTAAATAGGTCATCAATCTAGTTCTGAACTAAAGAATCATCAGCTTTACTCATTGCACCCCGTACTTTAAAAATTTTCATATTAAGTTCATGGAACACCCATTTGAATAATTTGAATAAAACAATGGAACCCTCTCTAGCAGTACCCAAATCATCATAAATCTCTTCCCTATCAAAGTTGAAATCCCCCTTACCCACAACATCATCCTCATGAGAGGAGCCTACCTTGTCTTGACTAGTAGAGACGTCCTTACCCTTCTTAGCAACAAACGACATTTTGATTTTACAAATGGAGTCTACAATCTCCTCAACCACAACCTTTCTTTTCTTCTATCAATTTAGGTCCACAACCAAGGTATCCACAACATCCTATCCACCCTCAACCACAACCTTTCCTTTCTTCTGCATATCCAGTTTCACAACTGGGGAAACATGATTATGCTATTTTCCTATCATCTTGAGGGGATATTTCCTCTCTAGCACACAAACTGTAGACCTTTAAACTAGTTTATTCTTGCTTCCCACCTCCATCTCCTTCTTCTTTGTCACATGCGGTAGTAACAACGCCTCACCATAAAATTCATTCTTATCCTTCAAGCAAGTACTCAACAAATTAGCAACCATCTCATCACTGCAAGTCTCATAACCCTTATTAGGGCTCGACACCTCTTTCTTATACTTCCCCATTGGAGGGGGTTGTGCAGCCACCTCCATGGAAGCAAGAGATTCTGGGAAAAATGCCACATCCTCCTTAGATTCTAACTCCTTTTCCAAGACAAGTTTCCTCTTCTTCCCTTTTTTACTAACTGGATCCTCTTCAAAGATAGTATCATACTCCTCCACTAGCTTTAACTACTTATCCTTAGGGGTAGCAATCGACTTAGCCACCTCAAAAGATTTAGCATTCTCAAAAATTAAAAGAATAAGCCCCACATGCAAAATCGGATTTTTGGGGTTTCTCTTATGATCATTGAGATCAGAATCTAGTGATTTCAGGAGATAATAAGGAAAGGAAATTATTTTCTTGTGGTAGAAATTATTAAGCATAAGGAAGTGGTAAAAATTTACCACAAAGAAACGACCTTCTAGGGTGATATATCTCATGAGTTCATCATCCACATCCCCCCATAGTGCCTTGAGAGAGCTCCTCTCTAGTAACCCCCACTCTTCACAGTCTTCAGGTCTTGAGCTTCATCCTCTTTGCAAAAAAAATTCATGGAAGTCTACGATTCCTTCTTGTCTATGAAAAATTTCATTCCATCCATAGGCAACCTAGTTATATTAGCTATAAAATATTCATTTACACCAAACTCCATTCTGCTCAACTTCAACACCCTATTATTCCTTGCTTTTGCAAACAATGTTGTCATTTGTGGATTATTACCATGCAATCTCTCTAGGTATGGAGTCAACTCACCTTTCTCTAACAACTTCCAAACCTCTGGCTTCTTCTAATGGCTTCATAGGAGAAGGGCTTCATACAGTTCCTATCATCTCCCATGTCTATAGAATTTGTAGAGTCAATAAGCTTGAGAGCTCTGAATGCAATGAGGAGAAACCTTGAGAAGGCAATACAAAGAATTCCCACAATCTGTTTGAAAACAGAATTAAGGTAGTAGAAAATAATGATCCTAGAGTTTCATTCCTTATGGATATCAGCCAAGGTATTATTAGCTCGTTTCAAATCTAGGTTACCATTCCTCCACATAATCACCCACCACGTGAATATAGTCATGCATGCCCCAAGCCATAATAAATCAACAAACAATTTAAATTTGGAAATCATGATTAATACTTGCAATTTCCTCCATGGGGAGGGGGTCATTGACACCCCATTCCCTAACACCTCTAACTCCAAGATTACTGAAGACATCAGCTAATTTGTTGCCCTCTCTCAAAATATGAGAAATGTAATACTCATCAAAAGATTTAAGAATTTCAATAGAGTCCATAATCAAAGATTCAATAGTCCAAGAAGGGGCCATGAAATTCTTCAAATTATTCATGATATTGAATCCCCCTTAAGCCATACTTTCTTATAGCCTTTAACTTGTACCAACTTTAGACCATGATAAGCTACAGCTGCTTCTACATAGTGGGTTGTCCGGGTTCCAAAATGGAGCGCCACAATAGAAACAAGCCTACCATTAGAATTTTTTATCACTCCCCCACAACCTGCAGGTCTCAAATTCCCTTTAGCAGCTCCATCAAAATTAACCTTCACCTAGCCATCCGGAGGAGCTTTCCAAACAACATCTTATCTAGAGGCTTTCCCTTTAGTAACTGGGAGGGAAATATCACAAGGCAGCTACCACTTATGTGCTATAGAGATATAATAGGGGTTGAGATTAATCTTCGACCCATTGTGAAAAATGATCCCTGAAACAAAATTTTCTTTAATAGCTACACAAAATTTTTTGGCCACAGAGATAGCAAGGAGGGAAAAACTCCTGAAAATCCTGTTATTGTGCTCAAGCCAAACATCCCAAGCAATGTGAGGAAAAGAAAGAGACCACAGAACTAGTAGAGCAAGATTGGACGAGGGTCCAACCCATTGATACCAAAAATCCTTAATTGAAGCAGGAAACACCCAACTTAGGTTCCAAAGAGAGAGCACATGGGCCCACACAGTTCTAACAAATTTGCAACCAATCAAAAAATGGAAATAATTTTTGGCTTCCTCTTCACAAAGAAAGCACCTGCTGGACATCATAAAATCTCTCTTGACCAAATTCTCAATAGTTAATATCTCATTCTGGAAAAAGAGCCAAAAAAAACCCTTAGGAATCAATCTAGAGGACCAAACAAAGTCCCAAAAAGGAGCAGGACCAACAAAGGAATCATTTATATGAAAATACAAGGAAATAGAGAAGTTTCCATTAGAAGAAGGCTTCCAAAAGAAAATATTAGAGGAAGGAAGAGAGGGAATAAGAACCAAAGAAAGGGCCTTAAAGAGATCCTCCAGCCCCAGATCAACCACATGTACCCTTTTCCAACAACCTCCCTCAATATAATCAGCAAAAAATCTGCCAAACCTCCGCACACAAATATCCATGAAAGGTTGATCCCAAGGCTCATCTTTAAGAGGCCTATTTAAACCAAATGAGCTATCTTCCTAGAACAAAATTTTCATGCCATTTCCCATGTGCCAAAAAGACCCTTGGAAACAAGCCTACGAGCCTTAACCATACAATTCCAAAGTGCAGATCCAGACGAAGGGGAGAAGTAAAGAGATAAGAAATCCCTTATACCAATAGAACCACGTAGGTATTTTCTCCAAGAATTTTTTTTCCATTCTCTTAGCCAACATAAGGTTCCACAACTGTTTTCCAAGAAGGGTGACATTAAACTTTTTGATTTTTCTAATTCGAAGACCATCAACCTTTTTGGGTCTATAGACATCATCCCAAGCAACCAAATGAATTCTTCTCTTACCCTCAACACCAGACCAGAGGAAATTTTAATGAATTCCTTCTAGTTTATCCACAAATTTCCTAGGCATATAAAATAAACTAAGAGCATAAACAAGAAGATTCTGAAAAGTAGAATTAATAAACTGCACTTTCTTGGCTTGGCTTAGTAGTGCACCCTTCCAACCAATCAATTTAGAATTAAATTTATCAATCATTCCTCACCAAAATGATTCAGGAACATTAGGGTATGTACAGGATCATGATGGGCCAAAAAGTGGCAATATGATGGGTATGTGCCTGATGACTTTTTTTAACCCAAATTGATGAAATGAAAAGGGTTTTTAAAGGATATTCTTAGCTTTCCACCAATATAAATTATGCTTTAATTTGAATTTAATAAGTAATTATTATTCATTTTCTATTAAAATTACGATTAAAGTCCTAATTGATAGACTGATTGAAAGACATCTATAGCTTTCAAACGGAATCACATTTTTTGAATCCAAAACATGCATCACATTCTATGCTTCACATACTATAGGATTAAAAAAAAAAATTGAATTTCATGAATTTTTACCAAGTTAAGGTAGTCAGACATACGAGTTTTTTATACTTTTAAAAATTTGTAATAAAAAAATAATAATTAATTATTTACTTGGAAAAAAAATTACAAAAAAATATGCATCATATCAGGACATGAGTCCTCTACTTATATCTAAAATATTATCATTTTATTATGGTTAATGGTCAGACAGACACCTACTTATTTTTTTCCCTAAAATTTAAGTACTGCATTGAAATTTCAATTTTCACCAAATAGATTTTTTTTTAAATAAACCTAGTAGTTTAGAAACTACATTCAATTTCCTACAGATTTTATTCTTATATATTTTTAAAATAATATAGATAAATTATTCAAATTTTTATGTCAAGTTGCCTAACTCTGATTTTTCTAATTTTTTTGGCCACTTAAGGGCCTATTTTTTCTATGATGATCTTGCACATACCCATTAGAGCACAAGGGAAGACCCAAATAAGATGTAGGGAGTTCACCAATTTGGAACTGCAAGATTCTAGCAATTTTAATCTATCTGTGGACCAGTGTTGAAAAAGAAGATAACACTCTTGGATAAGCTAACTTTCTACCCTGAAGCAGCCTCATACTTATGTAAAATGATTTTAATATCCTTAGCCTCCTTAATAGATGACTCTCCAAGCATAAGAGAATCATCCACGAACTACTGATGGGAACATAAAAGGAGATATTGGATCTCCTTGCCTCAGACCCTTGTAACAATCAAGGAGAGGAGAAGGAGACGCATTGATAAGGACTAAAAACCAAGGGGTGGATATAATTCGAAGCACAAGAGCCACCAATTTCTCCCTAAAACCAAAAGAGGCCAAAATCTTATGAAGAAAGCCCCAATCAACTCTCTCATAAGCTTTAAGAAATTCAAGCTCTAGAATAAACCCAACATGCTTATTAATAGTAAGAGAGTGAATATCCTCATGAACAAAGAGAATAGAATCCAAAATTTTCCTAGCAGCCACAAACCCATTTTTCTGAGGAAAAATGATAAGAGGCATGACCCTTTGCAATCTGATCACCAACACCTTAGAGAAGATCTTATAAACTGAGTTGCATAAGTTGATAAGATGAAACTCATCAAAAGAAGTAGCACCAAGTTTCTTAGGCACAATGACAATAAAAGTGGAATTCAATTCCTTCAAAAGAGAGCTAGACATAAAAAATTCCTTGGTAGCCGCAACATCCTTGGCAATAATTTCCTAGAAGGATTGAAAAAAAACATAGGGAAGCCATCTGGACCCGGTGCCTTATTTCCTTCAAAATAGAAAACAACACTTCTAATCTCCTCCACCGATGGAATGCACACCAACTTCCTATTAATATCATCATTAATGATCTGAGGGATATCCCTAAGAATATCCTCCTAACAAGCCAATTCAAGCTCCCCCTCCACCACAATCATATTAGAGAAGTAGGAAGAAGCAACAAACCATAAATCAACATCCTTCTCCAAAACTTGATTATTGAAATTGATCATTTTAATGCGGTTAGAAGCCCTGTGTTTAAGCATAGAGAGGTGGAAAAACTTAGTATTCTTGTCCCTACTTTTCAACCACATAATCTTAGAACGTTGCTTCTATAAATCCTCCTCCTTAGCAACAATATTATGCAATCTAGAGAGGGCATTTTATTTCATAACCAAGGCATGATCGTACCCAAACACTTGGATAGATTGGTGCATAGCTTGAAGCTCCTCAGACACCCCCTCCTTCTCCAAAAAAATGTGACCAAAAGAAGTCCACTTTTATTTTATAACATTATCCTTTACATTAGCAAGCTTTTTAGAAACTTTGAACATAGCCGAGCCATCCACTTGAATGTTCCACCAATCATGAATGAAATTACTTAGATCAGGATGACAAGTCCACATCTTCTCAAATCTAAATGGAAAATTTTTCTTTACTCCTGGTGCAACAAATCCACTGACAAGGACAAGCGAAAGTGATCCAAACCCATTCTGGTCAAAGCTGAGAGAAAAAATGAATAATGAATCTGCCAATCAAGGGTAGTAAGAGCACAGTCAAGCTTGACCTAGATAAGAGCATCCCCTACTCGCCGATTCAACCATATGAAAGAAGCACCTTTGAGGTCTAAGCCAAGAAGAGAATTTTTATTAATAAGATTTGTATACACTCAAACTTGGTCTGGAGGATTAATTAAATACAAATTATTTAATTAATAATATTTAATTCTTGTACTTATAAATAAATTGAAAATTTTATTTATATAGTTTATTTTCTGTAATTCTTCCTGTCCTAAATCATTTTCTTCATATCGTAATTAAATTAACAAATGTAATTAGTTTTTTTTTATTTAATTAACCTCCTCTTATTAAATTTGAATTTTAAATTTGAATTTAAGAACATTTCTACTAACTTCTTCCAACCTTCCACCTCATCATTTGTCTCAAGAAATTAAATATTTCTAATATTTAATTTGGTATTTATCCTCAATAAATTCTAACTAATTTGGGACACTTGGCCTTCATCTTCATTTCATTCCTCTTCAAACTTGGTAGTTTGTTCTTATGAAAGGAACACACTCCCCCTTTCTCTCTAAACTCTTCATCTTCAACTGTCCATTCTCCAGATTGAATCCAGACTGTTAATTTATGCCACCTAAGCTCATGCATTAGAAAATCTATGAATAGGCCCTCATTTACAGAAAGAGAGAGAGAGAGAGTTGAGCATTTTATTATTAGCATTTTAGCATCAAATAGAAATTTTAATCATTTCATTTTCATTAGCAACAACATAGCAACATCATTATCTTTGCATATCATCTACAACTAGTTTATCAATCATGTAATCTAGGAAACATCTCTTGAATTTCTAATATCTCTCATTCTTTAGGTTGTCATTTGGAAAGTCATGTGCACAAACAATCTGAGAGAAAAATGACTTAAAGAATCCTTGGAGATAGAGGACAATGAGATTCCATTGGGGAATTGTTTGTTTCAATTTGATTGTTATTTGAATTCCTTGATATAATGTTTCATTGGTGTGTTGTGTAGGTTTTATTTGCTTATTCACATTATTCATACAACACATTAAATTGGTGCCCACCATGGGGCCTAGGCCCGTTTTTAATATTTTTTGGGAAGTTTTCATCAACAGGTTCATTCGTGAATTTTGATGTAGCGCACCTATGGCTTTCTTCAGCGCTTAGGTGGTGACATTCAACACATTCAAGCTCTATTACAATGCATACACAACCCATATTAGCACATCTACCTCCTCTTTCAGTGCATATACATGATTTTATTTCCCTTTTCCGCTTTCTAGAATAGAGCATTGAGTGTGTTTTATAGTGCATATACTGAATATTTTAGTGCATATGCTCTATGTTTTAGCACATACACCTTTATTTGCAGAAATTTAAAATTCTAGGGCACTAATCTGTATCTTTCTATTTTCCAGGTGCTTTATATGTTGTCAAATACATATTTGAAACTACTAACGATGTTTCTAGCCCGGGCTGTATTTATTTTCCTTTGATTAAATTAGGCATCTAGTTTAATTACAAGGTTAAAGAGCACCATGTATGTTGTGTTTACAAAGTGATAGGCCTATGCTCTCCCCTTTACTAGGTGACCAAAATACTAGACTCACTCTTTCATTTTATTGCAATAGCACCTTTAGCAAACCTACCTTAGTGGGAAAAAGTAATCACCCTAAGGGAACAACCTAAGTGGGAACATCTAAAGCCAAGCATTCCAACCCACTATAATCAAACATGAATTGTGATGAAAATCACATTCAACAGTAGTGTGCATTGATAGTCATCCCCAAAGCCTTTGTTCTAAAGGTTGGGAGGCCTCCTAAGGGAGTTTATCATTTTCCACACTGAACATAAACCCTTACTAAGAACTTTAAGTGTAGTAGCCAAGTTGAGTCAGTTTCTGAACATTGTAATATTCATAGTGCAAGGGCAGGGAAGAATCTACCCCCAAGATACTCGCCATATAACTACCAAGGATTTCTAGACAAAAGTGGAGGATTCAACTTTGGTTAAGACCTAGAAAAGGAAAAAACATGGGTGCCCTCTAGGGGGTGACAGTGCTATGGGAGTTGACGTAGTTCTAAGATGTGGGTTGTGATGTTATTAATGACCCTTGACATTAGAAGAGTCTAACTGATCTATTTTCTATTGTTCAATACCAATGGAAACCAAAGGGATCAGACCAAATCCTAGAACATACACTTGATGTTTAGATCATAGGATGAAACAACTATTTTACTACTTGCTTTTGTGTTTGATATCATTATTCAGAAGATCATCCAATCAAAAACACTCAATTCACTGATTCAAAAACAAGAAAACCAAGAAAACTTTCAAAATGGTGAAATTTTGAGTTTAGCACATAAACTTCTCATTTCAACGCATTGAATTCATAGTCCAATGCATATAGGGTCTGGTATAGTGCATTCACTACATCTTTCAGTGCATAAGCTTTCTATTTTGGTGCATTTACCACATCTTTCAACGCATAAGCTTTCTTTTCTTGTGCATTAAACTGGCAATCTAGCATATATAGAGTATGTTTTAGTGCATATAGAGCCTGTTTCAATGCATGCGCCTGATACTCAAACATAGAGCTAAATTGAGCTTTTGTCTGACAACTAGAATCATATTTAGGGACCCTTTTCAGAGCACAGATTATTCCTCATTCAAATTGTAAAGAAAGCTTAGGTGAGGAAAAAACTCTCCTAACGTCAAAACCTCAGGGAAGAATGTAGAGGTGACTTTAAATTTTGCAATTACAATTCAATTAAGATACACTTGAAAGGATTAACAGAAATAGAGAAATAAACATACACAATTAAACACCAAATTTACATGGGTAAACCCTTATGGGAAAAAACCCACCACACCAAGAAAAACCCCTTTGTATTACAGTAAAAAAATTACATACAAAGTACAGGCTTCACTCCCTGATGTCAAATTCCAACAACATAATTTCTTGATCAACCTTGTATAGAATAGCTCTCAGAAAACATATAATGAATTTACATAGTTCAATCTGTCTTCAATCAAACAACATTGTCACTCATCAAACTGTTCACTGAACTGACCATCATCTTCGATTACAGAGTATATCCATGTCGTTCATGGTCTGTTGATCTTCCTTGCAGGAATGTCACAATAGTCCAACTGCTAGCGGTTCACTTTTCGCTTCTCTAATTGGTTGAAGACAAACCACATAGGATAGATATTCAGTCAAGGAATTCAAACTATGTCGCATGTCAGTGAGACACTAGGCCATGTCTCCCTGATGCCACAATGCCTGGCTATCATTATCGCCCAGTGTCACCACCATCAGCAAGAGTCATATTGAGTTCAAAACTATCACCCAGACTCACTCTATCACTAAGACATCATATCAACATCCACTGCAGAAGCATCGGCCAGACTATCGCTATCAGCGAGAGGTCATACCAAACACAAATCTAGCTTGTGCTGATCTATTGGAAAAAGTTATGCCATCGCTAAGAGTCCTATAGATCCTCTATGTCATACTGATATTCATACTCATTGGCGAAACCAACAGTCATCGGTAGGATATCACATTGAAGACATACCCGACAGTTCACATTACCCCGACCAGTCTATCGGCAAGAGCAACACTATTACCAAGAGGTTATATCGAATGCATCAGCCTGTCGGTGAGACCACATCCATCAACAAGAGTTCTTACCAAATGAAAACATGTCATCCAAGAGTCTCCTCGATGACATCCTTGTGAATAACCATCGGCAAGACATACACTATCGAGATGAGTCATTCCGAACATTCAAGTCTCTCCCTGATGACTTCTGTTCCCACAAGTCTCCCCGATAACTAGTAGAAACCAACCCGTCGACAAGAGATCTGCTCGACCGGAAAGAGTTAGGAATATTCATAGCAATCAAAATGTCTTGCCGATGACTCCCGTCGGCAAGACAAAAGTGAAGTCTCGGTGACCTGAGCATTTCAAATGATTAGAACATAGCTGCTAGTCGATAAGACTTCCAAAGGGTCTCACTGACTTTTCTCTTTTAGGAATTTACATGCCAGTAAGATTGAGGGACATTTTCCAAAAATATCCCACTTGACGAAGATCTTACTGACACCTTCAGAGCACAAAAAAACTACTGAAATTCATGGGCACTGAGGCCCATCAAACTGGCACACCACCTGAACTTGTCTGTGGTCACTAGCTTCATCAATGCATCTACAAAATTTTCAAAAGTATCCACTTTTTCTAAAGAGACCTTTCCATCCTCCACCATATCTCGTACAAAATGATACTGCACATCAATATGTTTCGTCCTGGCATGGAAAGTAGGATTTTTTTCCAAACAAATAGCACTCTGACTGTCACAGTAAATTATAATTATTCTTGCATCAAACCCAATGTTAGAACACAAATGTTTTAACTAGATTGCTTCTTTATAGGCATATGTTGCTGCCATGTATTCTGCCTCTGTAGTGGAGAAAGAAACTACAGCCTATCGCTTACTCATCCAACTAACTACACCACCATTCAACATGAAAATATATCCACTAGTGGATCTTCTGCTATCAACGTCCCCTTCCCAATCAGAATCCACATAGCCTCGAATGATGAGATTCCTCTATGATTCAACCAAATTTCCATGGTAACACAAAGCATATTATGAAGTTCCCTTCAAATATCTCAACACTCTTTTCATAACATCCCAATGTGTCCTTCCAAGATTTTCCATAAAACGACTAAGTACTCCCACTTCTTGGGAAATGTTTGACCTTGTACATACCATTGCATACATTAAACTTCCAACTACACTAGCATAAGGCACTCTGTTCATGTCCTCTATCTTAGTAGGAGATTTTGAAAAATCTTCAACATATAGCTTCATTCCCTGGAAAACTGGAACAACTATTGCTTGCAGTCATTCATACAAAATCTCTCTAGAACAGTATTAATATACTTACTATGACTGAGCCAAAGTTTTCTACTTTTCTTGTCCCTAGTTATTTTCATTCCCAGAATATACCTAGCTGCACCAAGATCTTTCATTTAGAACTTTGTAGACAATTGAGATTTTAGATCAGAAACCATTAACTTACTATTGCCTATGAACAACATATCATCAACATAGAGAGAAATAATAATAATACAATCACTTTCAGTTTTGTAGTATACTTAGTGATTAGACTTTGATCTTACAAATCCCAATGACAAAACAAAAGTATCAAACTTCTAGTACCACATTCTAGGAGATTGTTTTAATCCATGCAAAGATTTGTTTAACTTCCAAACCAGTTTTTCTTTACCTTTTTCCACAAAGTGCTCAGGTTGGGACATGTAGATTTCTTCTTCAAGGTCACCATGAAGAAATATTGTCTTCACATCCATCTATTCTATTTCTAAGTCATACATTGTTGCAAGTGACAAAAGAAATTTGATAGACGTCAGCTTAGCTACAGGAGAAAAAAATTCTCCATAATCAATTCCCTCTACCTGGGAATACCCCTTTGCAACCAACCTTGCCTTATACTTTTCCACACTTACATCTAGACCTATTTTCTTTTTAAATACCCATTTGTAGCCAACGACTTTTCTACCTTCAGGAAAGGGCACCAAACTCCAAGTATCATTATTTTCTAATGATGTCATTTCTTCATTCATGGCTTCCAACCAAGAGTTTGAATCAGAAATTCTAAATGCCTCTTTCACAGTCCTAGGCTCATCAGTGCTAGAAATTAAAGCATAGGAACAAGTAGAATCTAACATAGAAAACCCATACCTATCAGGTTGCTTTCTTTCACATGTTGACCTCCTCACAAGCTAAGGCTGAGGTTGATCTTCTTCTTCAGAACTCTCAGAACTACTTGAGCTCTCCTCAGTTTCAGGTACATTTTGAATTTTCAATTCCTCTTTATCCAGTGTCAGATGAATTTAAACTACATCCTTTTTATTTTATGATTTAGTCTCTGACTTCAGATCCGAAGTAGAAGGCTTCAACTCACGAAAGATAACACTTATGTTATATAGAACCTTCTCCGTACTCAAGATTCCAAAGCTTGTATCCTTTTATGCCAGCACTATAACCAATAAAAATACTTTTAACATCCTTGTTTTCCAATTTAGATCTTTTTTCATTCGGCACATATGCATATGCCTCACAGCCAAAAACACGAATGTGTCTTAGAGAGGGCTTCTTTCCAGACCATGCTTCCAAAGGTGTTTTCTCAACAAGAGAGGAATTAGGAGAATGATTTATTAAATAACATGTTGTTGCAACTGCCTCAGCCGAGAACTTCTCCTCCAAGCTAGCACTGCTCAGCATACTTCATGATCTTTCCATCACTATCCTATTGAACCTTTTAGCAACTCCACTTTTTCTGCAAAGTGCAGGGTGTAGTTTCATGTCTTTTAATCCCATGATCTTTACAATACCTCTCAAACTCATTAGAACAAAACTCACTTCCATTGCCAGTCCTTAAACATTTTATTTTTCTTCCAGTCTGATTTTCCACAAGGTTTTTAAATTCCTTAAAATGACTGAACACTTCTGATTTACTTTTTAAGAAATAAACAAATTCCCTTCTTGAATAATCATCAATGAAAAATACATAATATCTTGATTTAGACAAAGAAGGGACATTTACTGGACCAAAAACATCAGAATGAATGTAATCAAGTAAACCAGAAGATTTATGAGGACTGGAGTAGAATGAAACACGGTGTTGTTTACCATATATACAATGTTCACAAATCTCGAATTTGAGGTTACAATCATCAATCCCTTCAACCAGGTTTTTATTCTTCAAGGTTTTTAAACCTTTTTCACCAATGTGGAAAAGCCTATGATGCCAGAGCATAGTCTTTTCTGTTGAATTTTAACTTCCATAGAGTTTGCACAATCAGGAACTGTTATCTCTTTTTCTCTATGAGTAGCTTTATGTGACTTTACAGAGACACTATTGCATTGCAAAACATCTGCATCCAACTTATACAAGGTACCAATACGAACACCCTTAGATAGCATGATTGAGCCTCTAGTGATCTTGTAGACATTTCTAGAGAACATGACTTGCACTCCAATATCATTCAACTTACTAACAGAAAGTAGATTTCAAGCCAGACTTGGTATATGCATCACATCATTGATTCCCTTCATTCTTCCATCAGGGAACTGAATTTTGACTCTTCCATGACCAACTATTTCCAAAGATGAATCGCTTGCCAAATACACCCTTCCACCATTGTATTTTTCATACTTAGTAAACCAGTCTCTATGAGATGTCATGTGGAAAGATGCTCCAGAATCAATCAGCCAGACATCATCAAATGCTTGTGTAGCCAAGGCTACAATGAAAGCATCTACATCACTCTGAGAAGAATCATTGTCGAAAGAATACTTCTTCTTCTTTTTCTCCTCTTTACAATCCTTTTGGACATGACTAGGTTGCCCACAATTCCAACACTTCACCTTGGACTTCTTACCAGGAGACTTTGATCTCCCCTCTGATTTGGATTTGGACTTCTTGTCCTTCTTCTTTCCTTTTTCTTTCGATCTACCTCTAATAGCAAGAGCCTCCATCGCCATCTCACAAGATATTCCATCTTAAAAGTGGATGTCATACTCCCAATAGCCATCACCAAGTGATCCCAAGAATCTAGAAAACAACATAATAACAACATACAACGATATTCTTCATCAATCTTCACACCCACAAATGCCAACTGAGCAATCAGCATGTTGAAAGCATTCAAATGATTAGCAACAGACACTCCTTCCTGCATTTTCAAAGAGTATAGCTTCTTCCTCAAGAATAACTTATTCACCTTTGTATTACAGTAAAAAAAATTACATATAGAGTACAGGCTTTACTCTTTGATGTCAAATTATAGCAGCATAATTTCCTGATCAACCTTGTACAGAATAGCTCTAAGAAAACATACAATGAATTTACACAGTTCAATCTATCTTCAATCGAACAACACTGTCACTCATCAAACTATTCACCGAACTAACCATCATCTTCGATAATAGAGTATATCCATGTCATTCATGGTCTGTTGATCTTCCTCACAAGAACAGTCGCAACATTCCAACTGCTAGCGGTTCACCTTTCGCTTCTCTGATTGGTCAAAGACAAACCACATAGCATAGATATTCGGTCAAGGCGTTCAAACTGTGTCGCATGTCGGTGAGACACTTGGCCGTGTCTCCCCGATGCCATAATGCCTGGCTATCGTTATCGCCCAAAGTCACCACCATCAACAGGAGTCATATCAAGTTCAAAACTGTTGCCTAGACTCACTCTATCGCTAATACATCATATCGATATCCATTGTAGAAGAATCAACCAGACTATCGCTATCAGCGAGAGGTCATACCAAACAAAAAATCTTGCTTGTGCAGATCTATCGGCAAGAGTTCTGCCATCGCTAAGAGTCCTATATATCCTCTATGTCATACCGATGTTCATACTCATCTGTGAGACCAATAATCATCGGTAGGAGATCACATCGAAGACATAACCGACAATTCACATTACCCCGACTAGTCTATCAACAAGAGCAACACTATTGCCAAGAGGTTATATTGAATGCACCAACCTGTCGGCAAGACCACATCCATCGGTAAGAGTTCTTACCGAATGCAAACCTGCCATCCAAGAGTCTCCCTGATGACATCCTTGTGAGTAATCATTGGCAAGACATAAACTATGAGGATGAGTCATTCTAAATGTTCAAGTCTCTCCCCAATGACTTCTGTCACCACAAGTCTCCCCAATAATCATTAGAAACCAACCCGTCAACAAGAGATCTGCTCAGGCGGAAAGAGTTAGGAATCTTCATAGTGATCGACATGTCTTTCCAATGGCTCTCGTCGGCAAGACAGAAGTGAAGTCTCGGTGACCTGAGCATTTCAAATGATTAGAGCACAACTGCTAGTTAGTAAGACTTCCAGAGGGTCTCACCGACTTTTCTCTTTCAGGAGTTTACATGCTAGTAAGATTGAGGCACATTTTCCAACACAAACATTGGTTTAAACTTGAAGAAATTGGATTTTTCAAGTGCAATCCCTTTAACTAAACTTGGATCAAACAACTTAAATTTCCCAATGACCAATACAATCTCTGATTGTTAGTTGAGTTTCACTATCAGGATATATCATCCTTCTTCACAAAACAAATTTTGTACATCAGATTTAGCTTAGTCTCATCAATAGGATCCATCATCCTATTTTACTTAGGTATTTCATTGGCACTCCCAAAACAGAGATCAAAGTATAGAAAAACTCTATCACTTGCATGCATGTTTTAACAGGAGCTCAAAAACAAAAACTCAGAGAAAAATACATAGAAACCCAAACCATCATGGTGGAAGGAGAAGAAAATACTTTTCACATATTTCATCAACCTAAAATAGATGAGATAATTGATGAGGACATTTAGCAAGCTCATCAAGACCCTAAATTTCACAAGTTCATGGAAAGAATTCTAGAAAAGGATGGAGAGAAATACTTTCTAATGCTGGGAAATCAAGGTGTAAAACTACCCAATGATTTTGATGTCAACCAATTGAAGGTAGCTCCTAAGAAAGCAAAAGATGACTCACAAACCACAGATCCATTGAATTCTTTAACTCACCAAATGCAAAATCTTCAGCAACAAATCCTAGACATGCAAAGGGGAACAAAAAAGAGATATGTGTTGCAAGACATCTGTCCTTATCCATTTGATAGAAGTATGAGCATGATACCTATTCCACCAAATTGTGAACTTCCAAAATATGACAAATACAATGGAAAAACTAATCCTCAAAATTATGTAAGAGAATTTTGCACCATGATTTTGGAATTTGCACATGAAGAAACCTATCTAATGAGATTATTTCCAAGAATTTTGGGTGGTCAATGCATGGAATGGTTTTCAAAACTCCCACCAGGTATTAGATCATTTTACGAGTTGGTAAAATTTTTTATCTCCCAATATTCATACAACATTCAACATGAAATTACCATGAAATATCTTTGTAACACAAAATAGAAAAATGGTGAACCATTTTTTACATTCTTACAAAGATAGAGATGATTATTTGCTAGTTATGGCCATCCTATACTTGAGAAATAAAAGATGGATATCTTCATTCATAATCTCAATGGTGAGATGAGTTATAGACTCCAATTTCAATGTCCACCCAACTTTGAAAAGATGATTGAAAACGGACTTAAGATAGAGGAAGCCTTGGTTAAAAGAGGAGTATTGAAAATCTATAAAAAAGGATCAAACTTTGCTAACTCTTGTAACCATCATAACAGCAATGAAAAATTCAAATTCTGGACAAGAAACAAAAATGATAGTAATGATGGTGTAGCTGACATACATTGAATGTAAAAATAGTCTTCAATTTATCAAGTACTACACCCAAAAACAATAAAAAATTAGTAAACCTAAACCAGCTCCACCACCACATCGAAGGAAATTTACACCCTTGGGGCTATCACTTGAATCAGCGTTGAAGGAACTTCTTTCACTCAAACTCATAAAATTACCAGATGCAAGAGATTTTGAACCAAGACTCAAACCATCATGGTGGAACTATGCATATTACTGTGATTTTCATAGAAACAAAGGTCATAAAACAAATGATTGTATGCAATTAAAAAGTTTGGTGCAAGACTTGATAAATAAATGTGAAATATTGATAGAAGCAAATAAGAAAAATGATGATCATGGATCATTTAAAATTCCTCTACCCAATTATTAAAAAGGAGAGTCATCTTCGAAAAACAACAAAGGGAAGAATGTGAATTATATCTATGATAATACCATCCTTCACATTTCTACAGTTAATAATCAAATCAATGTAATCAAAATCAGCTATAAACAAGACAAACTACTAGTAAATTTGACCACAAGGGGGAAGTCCACATTGATATTGAAAGGAAGTACATCTAAAACAACTGCTTCTCCTTCAAATCAATACAATATAGTAGATCAATTGCAAAAGATTCCAGCATAGATATCCATATTGGAACTTCTTAAAATTTCACCAGCCCATAAGGAAATTATGGAAAAAGCTTTGCTGGACACCACAGTACCAACTAATTTGGAAGTTTTTCAATTCCAAGCCATGGTGGGACATTTAACTACACCCCATTGTTTATCATTCTCAAAAAATGACGATGCATCCCTCACTCATCCACACAATGCTCCAATCCATATTGAGGTTTTAATCCATAAACACCGAGTCAAACACATTTTAATAGATGGAGGAGCTAGTCTAAATATTGACACCTTAAAGCTTATCCGTGCATTGGTATTTTTTAAAAATGAAATAGATTCTAGAGGAAAGATCACCATAAAAGCTTATGATGATGAAGAAAGATCCTCTCAAGGACTGATAGCATTTCCAATTCAAGTTGGACCAGTTCAAAAGGATGTAATCTGCCAAGTTTTAGACAAGGATTTGACATACAACATACTCTTGGGTTGACCTTAGATCCATGAAATGCAAGCAATGCCATCAACATACCATCAATGCTTGAAATTCCCTTACAATGGACAAGAGATCACAATTTTAGTAGATTCTAATAATCCCTAATACTCCAACACTCTCAAGACAATCCAAGATGTTTTTGTACCACCCAACAAGGGTGAAGCCACAATAGTGGTTTACAATTCAAGTGAGGAAGGAAAACTCACAAAAACCAACCCCAAGGCAAAAAATATGATTTTGGGGGTTTGTACGAACCTACTAGTTCGAGAGAACCCCTTTGAATAGTTTTTTCCAAAAAAAATAAAAATTCATTAGGAAGGGGTTCAAGCAAACCCCTAGGGGTTCATAAGAACCCCCCTTATCCCTCATCCCCCCCCCTCAGACACAAAATAAAACCTGAATTTTGGCACTTTAGAGCTCGGGTTGAGGATGAAAATGGAGGAATCTTCACAACCCAACTAGAATTAGGTAGTCCTCAGAATGAGCTATCCAACGAATATAATGTTACTATGTTTTGGTTTTATTATGTATTTGTTTTTTTAGTTTTATTAAACATACGTTTTTCATCGAAAATGAAGGTATTTGTTCTGCACATGTGGAAAAATGGTAGATTATAAAAAAAAATTGAAAAATATGAGTGCACCAACTATTGAAGTCCTTGATCCAACCAATTTTTTTTTTTGATATATATAAAAAAAGTTACGCGTTATACGATCACGCTATGTGTGAATTGTAATTGGTTTGACTTCAAAACTTGATTAAAGAAAAAATATTCAATACAAAACTATCTAACCAAGTTGAAGCACTAGGTATCAGAGTTACAAATCTAAATTCAAAAGAATTAAAATTTTATCCTTCATGGAAAAAAAGTTATGCGTTATAAAGTGTGCGTCACTTTTTAAAAATTATGTTGTTTTTTGAAAAAAACTAGTTTTAGTGGGAGATGGAAAAATAAGTGCAATTTGATTCCAAAAAGTTTGAAAAAAAATATTTTTAGAATCTACAAGCAAAATTTGGCAAGACTCTAGTTTACATCATCTTCAAATTCCTCGTGGTTTAGCCACTATAGGTGCCCAAATGTGAAGATTTAGTTAAAAATAATAATTTCAGTGTCTAGTTTGGTGAAAAATTGTAAACCACTATTGTGGGATCACCCACAAAGAAGCTCTCACTTCTATTTCCTCAAGTAATGAAAGCCAACTCAATCCTATGTCAAAATAGTTTGAAAAAAGGTTCAGTTGAAAGATAAAGGCATCAATGATTCTATTTCCTCAAGTAATGAAAGGCAACTCAATTCTTTGTCAAAACAGTTTGAGAAGAAGATTTAGTTAAAAGATAAATGCATGGGTGAGTATTATTTTGAGCACTCCTTATGTCTCTCATAGCTACTACCTTCTCAAAAATCATATGGACAACCATCAACATCTAGACAACAATCTTCACAACCCATCATGATCTTTGATCATAAATTTGTAAAAGCGAGTACTCTAGTCGATGAATCTGAGGACAAAGACATTCTAAACTAGCTTTAAAAAGATGAAGAAGAATCCTAAGAAAAAACTTCCAATATACCAACAGAGCAATATGGTAAAGGGTTCACAATCTTAGAAAAGATGGGATATGAAAGAAAAGGTTCTATTGGAAAATAGAAAGAAGGTATTGTGGAACCAATTTAGCCTATCTCAATCAATGAAAAAGATAAGACATGATTAGGATACAAAAAAGAGACAAAAGAAGAAGTTATTCAAAAGATTTGTGAGTGAATCCTCCAACTGCAAGCTAGTTCTGAAATAGACTCAAATGAATATGAATGGGATTCACTATCTGAAGAATCTTGTGAAGACAAAGAAATTGATGTGATAAAGAGGTATGCACACATACATATGCAGGGACAAGGTTTAGGGTCTAGACCACTTGAATTTGGCTCACTACATATTGATGACTCTAGTGAGGAAGATTAGACATCAAGCGAGATAGATCATTCAGAGGAAAGTACCATTATAGACCTTGACGTTGCTGGTGACCATCTTGAAAATGTTTCCATCATGACCCTTACTGACTTTGATCTTGACCAATCAGATGATTCCTTACCATTGATACATCCTATCAAACTCATTGACTGAGAAAAAACCGAGCTGCTTGATATCCCTATCTTTTAAGATGATGATTCCATTGTAAATTTTCTTTGTTCTGAAAAATCTAGAAAGAAGTTCCACCAATGAATTTCATAACAAAGCTTCAAACCAGGGGAGTGCCAAGTCTCTTAGCAGGAAAATAAAGAATACAAAAAATTGATCTAATGGTAAAAACCATGCAATGACAGTATTAGATAGTGAAAAAGTAAAAAAAAAGACCATATCCAACGATGAAAACATCTCTGAGGCACCAAAGGATGAGAGATTTGACAATCTTCTTGAGCATTATCAAGAAATATCTTCAGTATTGGTTGAGCCTACACAATCCATAAACATCGGTACTACACAAACAACAAAGACCATGCATCTAGTTGTATCAATTATAGAGAAAGAAAAGCCAAATTTCACCAAATTTTTTGAAGAAAGGGTATGTGTAGGATCATCATGGAAAAAATAGGCCCTTAAGTGGCAAATTTTTTAGAAAAATCAGAGTTAGGCAACTTGACAAATTTTTTTAATAAGTTATCTATATTATTTCAAAAATATGTAAGAATAGAATCTATAGCAAATTGAATGTAGTTTCTAAACTACTAGGTTTATTTTAAAAATATATATATTTGGTGAAATTTTGAAATTTCAATGCAGTCGCACTTAAATTTTAGGGAAAATATAAGTAGGTGTCTCTCTAACCACCCTAACCACAATAAAATGATAAAAAAATTTATAAGATTTTAGATATAAGTAGAGGACTGATGTCTCAATGTGATGCATATTTTTTGTAATTCTTTTCCAAGTAAATAATTAATTAAGAATTTTTTATTACAACTTTTAAAAAATATAAAAACTCGTATGTCTGACCAACTTAACTTGGTCAAAACTTCATGAAATTCATTTTTTTAAAATCTTATAGTATGTGAAGCATAGAATGTGATGCATGTTTTGGATTCAAAAAATGTGATATCGTTTGAAAGCTATGAATGTTTTTTAATCAGCCTATCAATGAGGACTTTAGTCATAATTCAAATAGAAAATGAATAATAATTATTTATTAAATTCAAAGTAAAGCATAATTTATATTGGTGGAAAGTTGAGAGTCTCCTTTAAGAACTCTTTTTTGTTTCATCAATTTTGGGTAAAAAAAACGTTGTCAGCCACATACCCTACACATACCCATCATATCGCCACTTTTTGGCCCATCATGATCCTGCACATACCCGAAATACAAATCAATTTTTCCCTATCCTATGCTGACGTGCTAGGAATAGATCTAGATCTAATAATGCATCATTTATCCATAACACCTAGAGTGAAGCCAGTAAAGCAAAAACTAAGAAAAATGTATCCACACATCACCCTAGTAGTGAAAGTAGAATTAAATGAATTATTAGATTTGCAAGGTTCATCCGACCAATCGACAGTGCAAAATGGATTTCAAACATTGTACTAGTCTCCAAACCAAATAACAACATTAGAATATGCACATATTTTAGGGGTCTTAACAATGCTTGTCCAAAGGATGACTTCCCTTTGCCCAATATAGACATCATTGTGGATTTAACAGCAGGACATGCTATGCTATCACTCATGGATGGTTTTTTAGGCTATAATTAGATCAAGATTACAGAAGAAGATTAGGAAAAAACAAATTTCACATGCCCATGGGGTACATTTTGTTGGAATGCCATGCCTTTTGGATTAAAGAATGCAAGAGCCATCTATCAACATGTAATGAAAAAAATATTTCATGACATGATGCACACATTCATGGAGGACTATGTGGATGACCTACTAGAAAAATCATTTACTAGGGAAGGACATCTGTAAATATTGGATAAAATATTTAACCAACTGGAAAAGTTCAATGTGTGTTTAAATCCAAAAAAGTGTGTATTTGGAGTAACATCAGCAAAATTCTTAGGATACATAGTCTCAGCTAAAGGCATCAAAGTAGATCCAACAAAAGTCAAAGCAATCATGGAAATGCCACCTCCTAAGAACATTAGCCAAATAAGATCTCTACAAGGAAGATTCCAATCCATTAGAAGATTCATCACGTAATTGGCTGACAAGAGTCATCCTTTTACTCATTTATTACGTGCAAGAATGTCTCTTTTAGATGGGATGAAAGATGTGAAGCTTCCTTTAATGAATTGAAACAATATATGATGAATCCACCTCTATTGGTACCACCAATAGAGGGAAAACCACTTCTACTCTACATAGCAATTACTGAGGTATCTTTGGGAGCTTTGCTAGCACAAGAAGACTCTATAGGAAAAGAAAGGGCCATCTACTACTTTAGAAGAACACTGAGTGGCTATGAAATTAACTATACATTCATTGAAAAAGCTTGTTTGGCAGTGGTGTTTGCTACTCAACAATTGTAACACTATATGTTAACACATACTGTCAAACTAATAGCCAAGATAGATCCATTAAAATATCTACGTAGTAAAACCACTCGAACAGGAAGATTAGCAAAGTGGGTGATGATATTGAGTGGATTTGACATTCAATATGTGGATAGAAGAGCAATCAAGGGCCAAGTAATAGCATATCAGTTAGTTGAAGCACTGTTGCAAGATGACGATATCCTATGCACATTGAATTTACAGATGTAGATGTCCTCACAATGAAAGAACAACATTAGATATTATAATTTGATGGGTCTTACACTCAACATGGATGAATATGAAGCACTAATCATTGGTATTAAGGTAGCAATGGAATGGAAAATCATAGATTTACAAGTTTATGGAGATTCTCAATTAGTCATCAATTAGTTTAATGATGACTACCAAACAAAAGATGATGAGTTGATGCCATACAAGATAATGGTAGATGAATTCAAGAAATACTTTGTTGAGATCAATTTTGAACAAATTAAAAGAGTAGACAACAAAGCTACAGATTCCATGGCAACCGTTTCTTCTCTTTTACAAATACCAAAAAAATGAAGCCGTTATGAATTCATCATGGAACAATTTTTTACTCCTGCATATGACAATCCTAAATCCCAAGTTGTGTGCCATCTAGTTGATGTTGATTCTTCAATCTATGGGAAGATTTATACCTATCTGAGAAATAATACCCTTCCACCTGATCTATCTCGAAACCAAAAATGCAACTTTATCCATCAAGGAGCTTGATACACCCTAATAGGTTATACACTTTATCGATGAGGTCTCGATAGTACTCTCCTCTAATGTATTGAATGTGATGAATCTAAAACCTCCTTACGAGAAGTTCATGAAGGTATTTGTGGTACTCATTCAAGTGGTCTTAGCCTACCTAAGAAACTCCTACGCTTGGGATATTATTGGCCGAACATGGAGAAAGAATCTTTTCAATATGTTAAGAAGTGCAAGAAGTATCAAGTCCATGGAAATCTCATACATACACTGGCATAGGAGCTGCAATGATTCACATCAACCTGGCCTTTATGTCAATGGGGACTTGATCTTATGGGTAATATTCATCCATCTTCCTCTAATGCACATAAATTCATAATCACAGCCATTGAGTATTTCACAAAGAGGATTGAAGCTATCCCATTAACCATGATCACTAGTAAACAAATTGCCTCTTTCATCCTGAACTACATTGTCTATCGATATGATAGATCCCTTGCTCCATTGTCACTGCCAATGGTAGACCATTCAAAAACCAAGATGTACAAGAACTTTGTGAAAATTTCCATAACCAACACCGATTTTCCACACCCTATTACCCTCAAGGGAATGGCCAAGCAAAAGCCTCAAATAAGACCATTTTGAAAATATTAAAGAAAATTGTCAACGTTGGACATCACTGGCATGTTCAACTCCACCCTTCCTTGTGGGCATACCATACTAGAGTTTGCACCCCTATAGGAACCACACCATATGCTCTTGTGTATGGATCAAAATCCATCTTACCCATTGAGATTTAGTTACCTTCACTCTTTGTATCATTGAAAAGAATCATTTTATAAGAAGACTATCAAGTGTCCAGACTACAAGAGTTGGAATTGTTAGGTGAACGTTGTCAGCATGTTGTTCATCATCTAAAAGCTTATCAATAAAGAATGTCAAGGAGTTATGATCAGAAGGTAAGATCAAGAACATTTAAAGTTGGTGACTTGGTACTAAAAGAGAATCCTTTCAATCAACAAGATCAGGAAAATAAAGGGAAAATTTGAACCTAATTGGCTAGATCCTTTTATCATTGTATCAGTATATGGATTTGGAGCATATCAATTATCTACACCTGAAGGGTACCTATTTGAAGAACCTATCAACAAAATTCATGTCAAGAAATTTTATACATAACTCATCTAGTGCACGGTTCAAAAAGCTAAAAAGTCAAAAAAAACAAAAAAGTAGAAAAATCCAAAAAAAAAAAGAAAAAAATACAAAAATACAAAAAATAGTGAAAAATCAAAAAACATAAAAAAATCATAAAATCAGAAAAAGTGCAATAAAAACAAGTAGTGAAAACCTGGCAACAGGCGCTATTTGTGATAGATTGGCTTTTCCATCTATTGGAACATGTTTCGATCGTCTGCTTTTCACCAACATTATACCTCTCCATCATAAAACCTCATGTACATATCTAGACATTGCAGTCATGTCTCACCCTGGCTTGGCGATCATTGCACACTTTCACAATAAATGGTTTGTTTCTCACTAGGGGAAAAATCCTAAACTTGTTGGGGGAAATCTACTTTTAGCTTAAAACAATAGACAAGCAATAGTAAGACAACATAGCAACAGTAAGATCACAACAAAATCCTATGTGAACATCAATCATAATTTTTAGTAAACCAACCATCCAAATTAACAGCGAGGTCGGTAAAACAAATCTCATTGGATGATGCTCTTTTGAATCATGGTTTAATCACTTTAGCATAAATTTTCAACTATTGTATCTTGATTTTTGTTATCATTTCTCCAGAGAAACTCAAGAATGTCATGGAGTAGAGAAGCTATGATGGAGTATGATGTTTTTATTTGTCTATTGTCTGTGAGTTGATCATTACTACTTGTAGACACAAAAAATGTACTGATTGGTTTTATACATCTGATCCCAATTTTACTAACGCCACTTCATCCTGAATCACCCCCTTTTCTAAGTCATTTAATTAAATAATCTTTATTTGATTAAATTCATCACACTTCATCTCTTAATTAAATAAATCAATTTTATCTAATTCAGTCATTCTTTCTTATTAATTAAATAAATCATTTTTGTTTAATTAATCCTAACGTCTTCTTTTAATTGAATAATTGACCTTATTCGATTAAATCATCATAATTCCCCTTTAATTAAATAAATCAATTTTATTTAATTAAATATCTAAATTTTTTCTATTAAATTGAATAAATTAACCTTTATTTGATTTAATCTAACATCTTCCCCCTCTAATTAAATAAATCAAAATCTTTATTTAATTAAGTCAAAATCATATTCCTCTCATTTTGATTTAAAATAACCCAAAAACCTAAGTCAAAATGGTCACATCAACTAATCTCTCTTTAAATTAATCAAATCATGATTAAATCTAATCTCACCCATCACATCCTCTAGCTTTTGCAACTTGCACAAGAAAATCATTTAATTGATTTAATAAATCTTCTAATTTCAGTCAACATGGCATCAAAAGGGAATATTCCTCCAAATTTTAAAATCCCTCCAAAGGTATTTGTCCTTCCAACAAGGAATTCAATGCCTCTTACATGTCCTTGTGCATTGAGCCAAGTGGAATTTAAGTCATTTCTTTCTCCCTCCAACATGTCATTTCATGAATTTCAAATTCCACCTAATACCATTTATTGGAACATTCATCAAAATGTGCTCAACCTTCATCCTCTCACATCTTTACAAGTGGCATTTGGCCATTGGTTGAAGATTAGTCCCAAATTCTTCCATTTTGTTGTAGAAGTTGATAAATCCAACTTCACAAAACCCAAGAACACCTGTATGCAAAAATACCTATCACAAGAGAAGAATGGCTCTAAAAATTAAGATTATATTATTCAGAGAGGGAATGAAATAAAATACAATGATCAATCCTTATAAAAGGAGATTGTGCAACCCTAAGGAAACCCTAAAGGGAAAATGTATTTAATAATTAAAATAATTATTAAATACCTACAATGCATAACTAAGTGAATCTTAAGAAAGGAATAAAAGGTGAATTAATTAAAGTAATTAAGTGAAATAAAACTTTTACTCTAACACCCCCCCTTAAGATGAACTTAGGGAGTAGCTATAAACTAAATGCATGAAAGCAATGCAACTACAAGCTAGAAAGAAAACAAGGGTCCTGACAACTAGGCCTGATTAGGTACCCAAATACAACCAAATCTTTGTAAAGCGGAGTAAAGGAAAAAATCCAGTGGGAAAAAACTCCTCTACAAAAAGAGATGAAGAAACATGCTTAAAAAAAACATGAAGGAAAGCCTCAAAGAGACCCCCCAAGGATAACTTATTTCACCCCAAGCATGGAACGCAACTGAAGATAGTGTGGTGATGCAAAAGGTTTAGTGAAGATGTATGCAACTTGCTCCTCTGTAGGAATGTATTCCAAGATGAGAGAACCATCCTGAATCAACTGCCTGATGAAGTGCATGTGGATCTCAATGTGCTTAGTTTGTTGATGCTCCACTGGGTTGTGAGAAATGTGAATGGCACTCTGATTGTCACACCAAAGAATAGTGGGACTATTAGGAGGAAACCCAAAATCTATCATCAATTATTGAAGCCATAGAATCTCCTAACTAGCTAACACTGGGGCTCGATACTCAACCTTTGTAGATGATAATGCAATGGAAAAATGCTTCTTGCAAGACCATGTGATAGGAATAGAACCAGTGAAAAAACAAAGCTAAAAGTAGACTCCCAATCATTGACATCACCAACCCAATTGGAGTCAATGAAGCCAATAATGTGAGGGGATCCTGAAGTGTAGTGAATTCCATAATGAGTGGTGCCCCGAATGTACCTCAAGATACGTTTGGCTGCTTGCCAATGGCTCTCATGAGGATCGTGTGAGAACCAAGAGACAAGGCCAACTGAAAAGGAAAGATTAGGACGGGAATGTCTCAAGAACAACAAACTGCCAACCAACTACTTGTATAAAATAGAATCCACTGAAGGAGTAGTACAAGTGGAAGAATAAACAACACCTAACTAAAATGGTGTGGGGGTAGGCTTTCAATCAAGCATACCAAATTTATAAAGCATATCAAGAGCATACTTCTGTTGAAATATGGAAATCCCATGCGAAGACTAAATAACTTGTAGGCCCAAAAAGAAGTGTAGAAGACCAAGATCTGTCATCTCAAACTACTCCATCAAAGCTCTCTGAACACTCTAGATCAGGGAGGATGAGCTACCTGTAAGAATGAGATCATCTACATATAGCACAAGAATAAAAAGATCGCCCTCCTAATGTTGAATGTACACTGTGTGATTAGAATGACAACATGTGAAGTGAGAGGAAAGCAAGAAAGAATCCATATTCTCATACCAAGCCCAAGGGGCTTGTTTGATACCATATAATGAACACCTAAGTCTAAAAACCAAGGAAGAGTCCTACACAAAACCCTGAGGCTGCTCCATATAAATCTCCTCATGTAGGTCTCCATGCAAGAAGGCACTCTTCACATCCATCTGAAACACTTTCCATCCCTGTGAAGTTGCAAGTGAAAGTATAAAGTGAATAGAAATCATCTTGGTGATAGGAGAAAAGGTCTCAGAGTATTCAATATCTTCTACTTGATAAAACCCCTTTGCAACAAGGCATGCCTTATACTTATCAATCAAACCATTTGTAGCATACTTGGTACGGTACACCCACTTGCACCAAACCAAATTTCTTCCCTTAGGAAGAGGACAAGGATCCCAAGTATGATTCTTCATCAAATAAGAATACTCCTCATCCATGGCCCTATCCCACTCAAGGTGACCTGTCACCTCTAAAAAATTATGAGGATCATCCAAAACGGGATGACTCAAAAGACTAAAACCAGATGTCTGAGCACAAGTACGATGAGTATCAGAAGGATCACCTGCCAAATAACTAGCTACCTCAACAATAACACATGACCACCTAGGAAAATGTTGAGTGGCTGGTGGTGGTGTAAATGGTGGATCATCATCTGCATCACCCTCAAGAGATGAAGAGGGAGGAGTAGACAGTGAGGGAGAAGTTGGTGATGGAGAATCCATCTAAGGATAGCACTCATCAGACTAGACATCCCGCCAAAACAAGACCTCTCTAGAATTAGGATCAAACAACCTGTATGCCTTAACATCCTCACAATAGCCAACAAATATAAGTGGTCAGATCTTCCTCTCCATGGCTTTCCACTGAGCATCAGGAATAAATGCCCAAGCCTCACTACAAAAAACTCAGAATGTAGAAACATTAGGCTTGACATGAGTCCAAGCTTCCTTAGGAGTCATATGTCACAATGCCTTATGCGGCATCAGATTCTGAATATAATTTGCACAATTCATTGCCTTAGCCCAAAATGAAGAACTCATAGTTTGAGACTGTATCATACAATTTTCCATCTCCCATAAGGTTATGTTCTTTCTCTTAGCAACACAATTCTGCTGAGGGGTGTAATCTATTGTAAAGTGATGCTACAAACCATGCTCAGTGCAAAAATCCCTGAAAGTCTGATTAACATACTCCCCCCATTATCTGTGTATCCTCCTGATAGAAAGTCCAGATTGCTTCTCCACAAATGTCTTAAATATCTTGAATGATTCAAAGACACCATTCTTGTACTTAAGAAAGTACACCCATATACATTTGTAGAAGTCATCAATAAAAGTGAGCACATATCAGGCCCTTGAAAAAGAAGCAGTCGAAAAGGACATAAGATCACTATGTACCAACTCCAGGGGTTCCTTAGCACATCTAGCTCGACCCTTAGGAAAATGATCCTAGTGATGTTTTCCAAGAGCACAACCTCGACATACACCATAAGTATAGGAAATATGAGGAAGCCCAATCACAAGTGCCTGAGTACTCATCTATTATAGATATCTTTAATTGTCATCCACAAAATGCTCATGCTAAAGCTTTCTCACTGAGTTTTCTTGTGCTATAAGAGAGGAAATTGTAGTCTCTGAACTCTCAAAGCAATCAAATTTGTATAAGTGAGATGCAAAATCCACACTCCCAGTAGTCACAACCAAATCAATATCATGAAGGTCTTGAATAACCACATCATGTGGTGAGAACTCAACTATCTTACCAGAGCCAAAATGGAAAATATGATAAACGAAAAGAAGGTTTGTCAAAATTTCAAGAACTAGAAGCACATCCTAAAGACAACCACCTTCCAATGAAACAATACATGAAGGTCCTTAACTAAAATTTGTATTGAGTCACCAACTCCAATGTGTGTAGTGCCAGTAGGGGAAAGTGCGGTGACGAAATCCTATGTGTGTGTCATATGGTGAGAAGCACCAGGTGGACCCTAAAGATAATGCTTGTGTAGAGAGAGCATGAACTTTACCCATGCGTGGAGAAGGAGGATGAGGTGAGTTGATATGATGTTGCTGCATGGATTCCTCTAAAGACTCTAATCATTTCCAACACCTGGAAACTGGATGTCCTTCCTTGCCACAGAAACTGCAAGGATCTCCTAATTTCTTCTTAGTCCAGCGGTGCCCTATAATGAATCTAACCAGTCTAGCGACAACATATAATGATGTTAAAAACTCCAAACTCCTCCGTTGAAATCTTCCCACCCAGAAATTCAAATTCCTAAACTTTGATGCTGGGCCATTTCTCTGTTGTTGGATTCCCAAATTCCAAACAACACTACTTGCCAAAAAAAATCACAATTTCCCTCTCTTGTCCTGTTGTAGAGCACCACTGTTAGTCCTAGCGGCACTATATAGCACTACTAACCTCTTCAAATTATGTCACATCTAAAAATTGCACTGCTGGAGTTGGGTAAAAGGAACTTTTCAGATTATTTTCAACATGTGCTTTTTCATTTCGGTTGCTTTTGGCTACTAACTTGTTTTTGGTCTTTGTTTCTGTAGTTTTAACTAGTTTTTGTAGGTTGGCTTAATCAAAGGTGAAGGAGGGAAACAAAGACGAATACTTCTTTGACATCATCATCTCATTGTATCAAGTGTTCTTAAACACTTTTGGGAGAAATTATAATCCCTCTCTTAAGGAGTTGCTATCTTGCATGCTTTCAGACTTAATAGATTTCAGTTTGGGTTTAAAAAGAACAAGGTAAAAGGATTAAAAAATAACTTTAGGAAAACTTACTAGATATTTTTTAAGGTTTAACAATTGAACAAGCAACTTTCATATTTCATTTCGGTGCTTAAAAAGAATTCATTCTTGCTTTGAAAAAATTAAAATGAACATGTGCTACTATGTCTTGTAATCACCTACCCAAAGTAATATCATCTAAAAGACATATGTGCTTCTCTCATGCCTCACGGTGATCTTGAGAATCAAAAGGATTTTTTTGATATTAAGTTGTGTAAGTGATTATCTCCACATTTCAATTTGAATTCTTAAAATTGGAAAAATCTTGTGAGTGTGAGCAGAATTTATCACATGCGTTCTCTCTTTGTTTCTCAACAAACATCGATCAAACTATGGATGTGTTTGCTCACTTTTGTGTTATCTTAGAGGGTATGCCTTGTAGGAAAAATTAATCACCCAAGGGAACGACCCAACTGGGAACACGCTAAATCCAAGTGACTTCCAATGAGTATATAAGTGTGGTTACTTGAGGAAAGTTCAAGTATCACGAGGATTGTTCCGACAAGAAGGGAAATAATGGTCTCTTTCCACATGGATGATCCCCCACAAAAAGAATTCCCCTACTAGAATTTTTGTTTAGAAAATCCAAAATCCTTGATCTATTTGTTGGTGTAAGAACGGTCATTCTGAAGCCGCCCCACATTTTTACGACTCTTAGTAGAGATGATAAGTATTCCATGGGAGTTTCATGGGTACTGATGCATGCCTAACCAAATAAGTGTATGTCGTGGAGGGGATCAAGTGTGGTCAAGCATCTACTTATCCGCTAAGAGTAGGTGTAGCTGGATTTATCCAAGTGGGGATTCAACAAATATTATCTTTTCATCCATAGGGTTGTGCATTTTTTTGAAATAAAAACACTTTGCTTGGATCTAAAACATTGATAAACAAACATGCAACATGAACATCAAATTGCAAACCCTTTAGGAAGAACAAATACCTTTGAAAAAATTCAAGTGCTATTGCTTGCCCTAGGGATTTTATCCTTAGAGGTTTCTAAGCATTTTAATTTACATCACAATTTTCTAACTAAAGTCAACAATAGGAAAATTTTTCCCTGATTTCCTTGATTTCAACATAATACACTTTGTGGGATGATAAGAAGTTAGGAAATTAGACATTTAGTTTGAAACCTAATCAAGAATTTTTTGTGGTAAAACAAATTCATTAAACAAAGCTAAAGAACAATTGGACACCACACATGTGTTCTTCCAAATGAGTTACTGAAAGATCAGAGTTCGAAAACCAAAATCCAAAGGTTTCAGTCAAAAATATCCATAGAAAATATTGTCTATGGTTTATGAATTTAGAGAAATATTGACCTTCAATTTTTACAAACGTGCATCAAGGAACAATCCAAATTTGTATTCATTTTATTATTGTCAAAATCTAGGTCTTTTCAGCAATTTGAGTGTCTTGTATAGGAAATATTTCATGTTCTTCAACACTGAGGTCTTGTAAACAAAATTATTTTTAGGTACACATAGGATTAAATCAAAATCTTCATCCATGCTTCAAACATAAATCAAAATCATCTCACCAACAAATCTTGCAAATCTTGAAACCATCCTTTATGCTAGACTTTTTGGCAAATCCTTTAAATCAAAATCCTTGAACTAAATATCAAATCATCTTGTTTGGCTAGGTATGTGTAGATGCATCCTTCTCCATATTCTTAGTCAAATTATCATCAAAACATCTTGTTTGGTTAGGTGTGGGTAGATTCATCCTTCTCCCTACTTTTAGCCAAATTATCATCTTGTGAAAAAAATTATCCCATAGATAACATCCAACATCTTGGGGTCCATTTGTTCATTATCCAAATCAATCCAAATCCAAGAATCCAAATCCAAATCCAAATGAAGGTCAAAACCAAAATCCAAAATCAAACAAATACAAATCCAAGAATCCAAGAATCCAAAATGTCCCAAAAGTCTAGCATCCCTCTCAAGATCTTCTAAGAGTTTAATCATCCATATCATCCATCTTTCACACATTTCGCCATCACATCGTTGATTCTTAAACATCCTATAGATTCTCTTTTTGTGCCTATAGTTAGATCAATCTAAAGAATTAGAGATTCATCTCCCACATTCTTGAAAATTCATCCATATTTTATGGTTCAGACAAGATCATAACAAAAGAAAAACATGGAATATAAACTTGATTCATACATCATGAGTGGTCTAAATCAACCAAATTATCAGAGCCTTACAATGCCAATTGGTTATCAAAACTCACATTTATGCAATCCATACATGGGATCATTATCTCCTACAAAACTCAATGGTACAACAAATGTGAGTATGCCCAATCTCAATTTTGGAACAAATTTCCCTATGGTAAATTTAAATAAAAGTTCAAACCTACAAATCTATCAACTAAACAATCAATGCATGATTCTTCAACAAAACAACATTATCCCACCAAATCCATACATGCCAAATGTGAATATACCAAGTACAACTTTACCAAACATGAACACTTTGAAACCACACTTGGTAAAGTTTTGGATAGATATGTTTGTGAATCATACAAATTTTGTTCAAAGTCCAAACAAAATGATAACGACTCCATGTATTAATCCAAGTGAAGGTAACACCATGCAAAATCAAAGTTATCTAAATCAAGGCAATGTGATTCCCAACCACAACAATGTTAAAATTCAACCTATCATGCCAAATCTAAACATCATCCCAAATCAGAACATTTTCCAAAATAAAATTGTCCATGATCCCATACAAACACCACAAATACACATTCCAAATTTTCTTGAACAAAAGAATCAACTATATCAAGCGAGTCAAAATCAAAATCAGGATCAAATTTCTCTAGATCAACTTGTTTCACTTGCCAAACTAATTGACGTATTGAGCCAAGAGACATCTTCACTCCAAAATAAATACACTCTTCCATTGGCTGAACCATGTAATCAAAGCATTGAGTTGTTTCCACAACCACATCAAGGACAATATCTTCAATGTAAAGAAGTTCAATATCAAGATCAACAACATCAACAAAAAACCCAACCTCCACATCTTGAAGATCAATCACCACATTTCCAAGATCAATCACCACAAGGTCAATTTAAAGTACAAATCTCACAAGGTAGTAAACGAAAATACACACTGCTTGGGGGACCCATTGAATTGATCATGCAACAATTGGTAAAGAAAAAACTCAACATAATTCCCACCTATGAAAACTATCAAGATCCCTTAGTGAAACCACCATGGTACAATGAAAATAACCTTTGTGATTTTCAAAAAATAAAGGGACACACAACATCATATTGTATTTGACTAAAAAATATCATTCAAGACCTGATTGATAAAAAAATAATAACTATTGGGTACAATGATCAAGATTCAACCACTATTGATAGCATTGAAAATCTCTCCACCATAATTGTTGAAAAAAATGCTAAAGATCTATCCATAAATTAAATCCGATGATCAAATCAACATGCATCAAGAGTCATTTTTTAGTCATGATCAAAATCCTTCAACAATATTCGACAATGATCTATTTCGAGGAGTGTTATAGTTATTTGATCCTATTGAAATAATCCACGACCCATCAACCAATGATCATGTTGAAAATTTCTCTACATGATCTAATGAGTTAGAGAACATATCTCAAGAATTTATTCCAAAGCATGATCAACATCTTTCACCAAAGTCTAGAAATGGTCCTTCCCATGACATATTGACATCTTTTGATCTCATGGTTAAAGATATTGAAGGAATCCTCAACTCAACATTTGACACAATTTCACTCAAAGATCAAGAGGATATTGAGCTACTTCCCATGCCTAATGAAGATATCCAATAACCCTTTATAAACAATCCATCCTTTGAACCTGACCCATGTCAAAAACTTGATCTAAAGCATGTCAAAAGGATTTCCAAAATTAATCAAGATCCAAAATTTGTATCTACAAGCTACTACAATGATCTAATGGACACTCTCCTATCTATACAGATGATCATATCCACATATCACATACTCCTCCATCTACCCATGAGATTCTTTCTATGGATGGACACGTAGATGATCTTCATTCAAAATAATATTCCTTCACTCCTAACATTATTACACAAAAAGAGTAGGTTATTAATTCCTATAGTCAAACTGAGTGATCAACATCAGGACCAGATATATCCCAAATTTAGACAGAGGACATGATGTATGAAGATATCCAACATTATGCACTCAAAGAAAAATGTTAGATATAATAGGATAATTTAGAGTCAACAAAGCAGCAAATTGAAATAACATCATCTATAGTAGACATTTATCAGAGAAGGCTTACTGAACAAGACATATCAAAACAAGAAAAATCAAGGAACAAAGGTGCTACTACCACCATACTCAGGGCAAGTATGTCTTAAGCAAATGCCAACATAGGGGGCATGAAGAAACATTATGATGAAACCGATGCCAATACTACAACCATCCATGTCATGAATCTACATCCACCCATCACCCAATCCATGAATTGGGAGCAACATCAAAATAAAGATTTGAATCAAACCACAAAGAATGTTATCAAAGAAAAAGAAATTGTGAAGTATAATGGACAAATCAAATACACATGGATACCAAAGAATACAAAGAAATATTATCCCTATCAAACTCCATTAGTCAAAGAAACTATGGGGTAAAATAAGAAAGGGAAAAATGTCCATCAAAGATGTCCACAAAGTCAACATCAGGCTTCTTAAGCAACATATAAATTATATCAAGCAGTTGGTCCTAATTCCATGCACACTTCCATATCCATCCATCATTGCTCATCTTCCCAAGTTTGGAGAGTCAAAATTTCCAAACTATCAACAAATCCATCTTTTATTCTAAAACACATTCCATCCACAGCTCCACGCATGATATCCAATTCTCACATTGACCATGTATTGGCAGCCACCCTTCATCATAATGATTTAGAAGGTACTCTATTATGATGTGCACATAAAGACAAAGTTGGCTCCGATATCAACAAAGTAGATCAAGAATCTCAAAAGTTGCTTTCAAGTGCATGTATCTTGGAAAAGTAGCTTCTTCAAGCAGGATATCGATGGAAAATTATGATAGAAGCATCTACATCGACACCACCAGGTGGTTCAGCAGGAGCTTAAAATAGCTTAGAAAAATTAAAAAATCAAAAAATATAAAAATCCAAAAAAATTAGAAAAAGGATTGAAAAAAGTAAAGAAAAAAATCGTCCTCTAGTGAAAACCACTATGGTGGCACTTTGGACAGGTAGCATGATGAAAACCTAGAAAATAGGAATCATGTGTAGAATCGAGCATATATGTGCACTAGTTCAAGTGAAATCATCTCATCCAATCCATAATAAATCCAACATTCCATTTGGGTATGTGCAGGATCATGATGGGCCAAAAAGTGGTGATATGATTGCTATGTGTAGGGTATGTGGCTGATGACCTTTTTTTTACCCAAAATTGATGAAATGAAAAGGGTTTTTAAGGGATATTCTCATCTTTCCACAAATAAAATTATGCTTTACTTTGAATTTAATAAATTATTATTATTCATTTTCTATTTGAATTACGACTAAAGTCCTGATTGATAGGCTGATTGAAAAACATTTATAGCTTTCAAACAGTATCACATTTTTTGAATCAGAAACATGTGTCACATTCTATGCTTCGCATACTATAAGATTAAAAATAAAAAAATGAATTTAATGAAGTTTTGACCAAGTTAAGGTGGTCAGGCATACAAGTTTTTAATATTTTTTAAAATTTGTAATAAAAAAATCATAATTAATTATTTACTTGGAAAAAAATTAGAAAAAAATATGCATCACATTGGGACATGAGTCCTCTAATTGTATCTAAAATCTTATAAAAAATTATTATCATTTTATTGTGGTTAGGGTGGTCAGACAGAGACCTACTTCTTATATTTTCCCTGAAATTTAAGTACTAGTTCATTGAAATTTCAAATTTTCAACAAATAGATTTTAAAAAAATAAATAAACCTAGTAGTTTAGAAACTACATTCAATTTTCTACATATTTTTGAAATAATGTAGATAATTTATTCAAATTTTTACGTCAAGTTTCCTAACTCTAATTTTTCTAAATTTTTTGCCACTTCAGGGCCTATTTTTTCCATGATAATCCTGCACATACCCATTCACCTCACCCATAATAAATCCATTCATCCATGAACCATTTAACCAATCCATTTTCATCCATCTACATTCATCTTCCACATTATCTTGATGTTGGTAAAAGTTTGGTGCACACTTTACACTTGCTTATGGTAAACATCTTGACATGGGCCATTTTCATTCATCCTATCCTACCCAATGTTATCAAAGCCATGAAGTATTATCCAAATGAGAATCCTTTACTAGAACACCTTGTCTTATCACAAGATAATCCATATTCCTCCATCCATACATCTATCCAAGCATCCACCCATGACATTCCATACATTGCACACTAAAAATATTTACATATTGCTTCAAAAATAAATCTCGATCTATATCCTCCAACTTATGTGGTGATCCGAACATTGGAAAATGTTAAATCAAATTGGTCAAAGCATTTGTGAGCAAGAATCCAAATCACTAGCCCATGGCATATTTTTACAAGAAGATGTTCATTATCAAGATTTATCTTTCATTGAACATCAATCCAAACAATCAATATCAATTGCATCTAATTTTCACTTCAAATGCCACATCAAATCATTCAAACAATTTTGATCTAAAACCAAGCCTCAAAATCCTGATCAATCAAATCCAATCAATCCATCATCATCTCGGGGTATCCTTTCCAGTCCTCATGTTGGTTAATACTATCCTTGCATTATTGTGGATCATCAAAAAATTTATCATCATCAAATCCTTTCAATCCCTCATCATCTTGGGATATCCATCCTAATCCTTGTGTTGCTTAACACTATACTTGCATTGTTGTGTATCCTCGACAATGTTATCATCATCAATCCATCGATCTGACCAATCGAACTTAGCTTCATTTTCAACAAAATCCCAAAACAGAGCATTGTTATCATCACACATATCCATATCCAAATTGTCAAAATCGTGCAAAACATACAAAAACATTCAAAAAACACAAAATCAAAAAACATTAATAAAATCTTATAAAACACCAAAAACATTGGAAATCTCAAAATACCAAAAAATGCCTCAAAAAATTTCAAAAACTTCAAAAACATCCAAATATTTGAAAAAATTCATCCATTCCATCTCACTTTCACCCGCAATAAACAAAACTCACAATAAATCATCATCATCCTAAACCTTTGGTGAAATAGTTGGAAACAAGTCTAGCAGGTTAAAAGTGAAAACTCAAATGTCAAAGTCTCAAGTATAGGTCAGTAAGTAAACAAGTTATTCAACTCTTTGTGTCAATAGTCTATCATCAGTCCCAAATCAATCATCTAATAACATCATGTCCTAGGATGAATCCTTACTACAATGGGCATCAATATCAGGCATCACCATAGTTTATTCTTGGCTAGCGGTATGAAGAATATTATCTTGCTTGTTTACTTTATCTTTGTCTTTTAACTTATCTTATTGTGCTCATTTCAATGACCTCTCGATGATGTCCAAACAAAATGATTTAGAGAGAAAGAAAATGGGAAATTATCATTACCTTTTTATTTGTTGTGCTTGTTGGATATTCTTGTAATATAACTTGGTCATGCATGATTTGTTTAGACTTGTAGGGAGGATGTTTTAGGTGTCTTGTTTACCACATAGGAAGGCTTTCCTTTCTATGTTTTGGTCTGAGATGTTTGGAATATATGAACTGCATTTTAAATAAGGTTTCATACACCAGGTGTGAACAAGAGTACTCCTATCTGATTGTCAAGTCAAAGTCCATCACACTAGGTACAACACTATCCTAGTTCTTTATACCTTGATGCATCATACCTATGTGTATTATCAAACATAAGGTAAATGGCCCTTTTAAAGTCCCAATTCCTGGTAAGAAAATCATCATCATCATCATTTTCATCATCCTTTAACTTGTTGGATCCTCTTCTTTCCACGCTAACATGCTACCATGGCAGTTAATCACAAATCATTGCTAATGCATCCATCCTACATCCACAAACCATCAACATAATGCATATCATATAGGAAACACTAATCATCTTGCATGCATTGCATTTTTCATCAGTGCATAATATAGATTGGTTATTCTAAGAATCTCATAAACCATACATTTACTTTCATTACATACATATCATCCATTTGCATCATCACATAGGTATCATAACATAAACATCATCATATCATATCATGTGCATAAACCATACATTTGCATTCATTACATACATATCATCCATTTTCATCATCATGTAGGTATCATAACATAAGCATCATCATATCATATCATGTGCATCCTCATATAGGCATCATAATCCAAATGTGCATCATCATGTCATCCATAAATGCATCACCATATCATACACTGAAAAAGTACTGAAAAAGAAAAAGATTGCATCTCATACATTTCATCATCATCCATTAGGAGCATAATATAGATCTGTTAGTATAAGCATTAGCATATCATAACATTTGCATTATCCATACATCATCATTAAAAATGCATAAGAAAAGATACTAAAAAAGAAATGCATCCATAAATAATTTGCATAAACAACATATAGACACATACATTGCATTGCTTCACATAAAATAGAATTATTGCATCACATAGAGATCAACACATATAGAAAGTAAAAACATCCATCCATAATTCATAAATCAAATAGGACACATCATGCATTGGATCGAATCATATCATAGCATATATCATCAAAATAATAATACACCATCATGGTACAATAATTAGGATCAAGTGTGTATATCAATCAGTATAGTACAATCACCCATGGGGCTATCAAAATTGAGCCCATGGATCACAAAAAATCATGTCTCTAATCAAAAGTGAGCTAGCCCTACTGGCTACTCCCCTCACTGCCCAACCTCTCCCCGTGACCCTCTAGAGGCCTATATCCTGTCTGCTCAGAATAGTTTGGGACCTGTGATTCCTGAGGCACAACTTGATGGTAATGAACACGATAATAATCTGCCTCTCGAATGACATCCCGGTATTCCCGCAGGGATAGTGTGCTCCTAGAGGAGGATGCAGCCATACTCTCTATCTATTGTCTCCAACCCATCTCTAATGTTGCTTGTAGCTCAACTGGATACCATTGTAGGATCACCAGATCCCTCTTCGTTATAAGAATCAAGACCTGTTGTCTCGCCTGATCTCGCTCAGCCATCAGAGTGGCAACCTATGCCTGTAACTACAAAATATGGCCATCCCTAGGGTCTGGATGTGGTGGTGGCTAGATGGGAGGCTGGTCCTAATGACCATATGATGCAGGAGCATCCTTGGTTCTTGGCAATCTTTCATCAACCAAAAAAAAAATTCCATTTTTTTTCTTGTTTTGTTCTTACTCAGTTCATGTTGGTGGATTCGTCATCTTTGCTCACCAGACCTAGTGGATCTTGCATTACATTGTCAACATTTTCATTTTCCTTGTTCCAATATTTGAGCGCGATTGGATCTTTTTCTGGAAAGTTATCGCTTCCATAATCTCTTGGAAGTTTCTTGAACTGGCACCGAAATAATTTCAAACTTTGTGGCTTGTTCAATCGTCGAAGATCATCCTTTTGAGTTGTGGATTTTAATGGTGTGATGTTAATTGTTCTCTGGAGTGTTCTTGACCTTTAGTATACATCCACACTTCATCTAACACACCTATTGAAGAGAAATTCAAATTTGAGGTGACCTATTCATGCGCACGTTACATTTTCTTTCCTTGGTTAATGTAATGATCTTTGGCCGACGCGGATGTTTCCAGAATTGTGGATATGATATAAATCTTGTAATAGACCTTTAGAATGGGAGAATCCATTCCAAAAGAATAATAGGGTTTTGATATGTAATATTTTCACTCGCATAGGAGCATGTTAGAATGTTGTATATTTTATCTGGCCTGTGAGCCAAATCTATAAGCCTAAATACTATCAGCCGAATGTAACTGAGCTTTTTGTTAATGAGAATCTTTCCATCTAAATTTTTCCTCCATATTTTGTGTTGCTTTCAGGTGTGTGCAAGAAGTTCAATCCACTTTTTGGCTAAAAAGTGGAAGTGTTTTCCCTGATTTTCAGAATTTGACACATTTGACCTTAAAATTTGATGCACTTAGAGATGGAATCTTCGAAAAAGTCACTGATCCTCAAATGTAGTATTCGGAGTCTAGTTTCTAAATATACAATTTATTTCAATACCCAGATTGTAAAAATTGAGTTTCAATAGGCATTTCTAAAAATCACTATTTAAAAGTCACTTTTTATACCATACCATGCACATGTACGACATCCATATTTTGACCTAAATTATCATATTTTTCTAAATCCTTTTGGGAAAAGATTTGTGACTCACTGATGCTTGTTTTCGATATTTTTTTGTAATTTTTTATCATTTTTTTTTATTAAATTTATATTAGGCATATTTGTCATTTTGAAAAATCGTCGTGTACGACACGCATAAGATGACCTAAACTTATCATTTTCTGATTTTTTTTTTAAACTGAAAAGATTTGTCTGAAGTTTGTTCTCGTCCAATCCATTCGTCAAAATGTTATGTTGATCAAAAGTTATTAAAATACTAAAAAAACTTGATAATTCAAGTTTATGGACTAGTTTCATCAAAAATTAATTAAAAAATAGAAAAAATAATCAAATTATTAAAAAAATTACATATTGGGAATCTGCATTGTCTCATCTATAATGGGTTTTAATTTCATAAAAAAATTATACAAAATAGGTCTTCAAACATATGTCCAAAGCCATTATTTTCCTGTGACATTAACAAGACCTTCAAGTTGCAAGTCAAACCAGGTTCAAAGCTTAGGTTCGGGTCCCCAAGCCATTTCCCGAACCAAAGAAAAGCCAAAAACCCATCCAAAAGTTCATAATTTAAAAAACAGGATCCCATTTTAAAACGGGATCTCGTTTCATAAAAAAATGGGATCCCGTTTCATAAAAAAATGGGATCTCTTTTCAAAATGGGATCCCGCTCCATAAAAAAATAGGATCCTATTTCATAAAAAAACCATTTTTTATGGTTATATGAAGCAGGATCCCGTTTTGTAAAATGGTCCAAAAACAAAAATTTCCAAAAATTGAAAGTTTTCAAAACGGGATCCCGTTTTGAAAACTTTCCATTTTGAAATTTTCTTTTGGAAAATTTTCAAAACGGGATCCTGTTTTAAAAAAATTCTAAAAATAGAAATTTTCGAAAATGGGATCCCATTTTGAAGAACGGGATCCCGTTTTTTAAACTTAGGCTCGAGATCCCGAAGCAAAATGGGATCCCGCTTTTTAAAAATGGTATCTTGTTTTTTGCAAGCTGATTTTTTTTTTGCCTAAGGTAAAAACTTCCACGTTTCGTGGACTCATCTTCTTCCACTTACCCTTTCATTATGTTACTCTTGTTGCATGGTCTAGATTTTTCTCTTTGAGGACCCTCCTACTATGGTTGTGCCATATTGGTATCAAAGTGAGATTCGTTCCTTGCGAGATCATTAGAGTTTGCGAAGTCTTGTTGAAGATTTGTTGTGGGGTGGTGGATTGAGGATCTGACCTACAGTTGTAGAGGACTTGTGTGAAGATGACAGGAAGGATAAATGGTATAAATGGAGTGTGTGGAAATGCATACCCAACTGTGATTGAGATGTTAAGAGGAATTGCTGCTAGATTAGATGCAGTTGAAACAACCTAGAGAAGAGGTCAACCAATTGATGATGTGAGTGATGAAGAAATAGAAGTACAAGAGGAAAGGGGAAGATATGAGAAACTTGGCCTAGATAAGGGAGAAGAGAGGTTCATAAGAGCCCTAACTAAAGTGAATACAAGACCACTTTTCAATCCACCAGATTATAATGGTAAGTTGGATTTAGATGTATTGTTAGATTGGATAACAGAGATGGAAAAGTATTTTGAATTTGAAGGTACCTATGAAGATAAGAAGGTGATTTTTTCTTGTACAATGTTGAGAGTACATGCATCCCTTTGGTGGGAACATTTTTTAGACAGATAATCAGAGAAGAGGAAAAGAAAAGATAAATTCATGGGATCGGATGGTGAATAAGTTGAGGTCAAATTTTATGCCTGCAAACTATCAAATTAGCTTGTTCAAGAAGTTACAGAATCTAAAGCAGAAAGAATCTAGTGTGACAGAGTATACTGAGGGATTCTATAAGTTTAATATCAGATCTGGACATTCAGAGGATGAGGTTGAGCAAGTAGCTATATATGTGAATGGTTTGAGGTCATCTATATAGGATGAAATTATTTTGATCAAGTTGAAGAGTGTGGAAGAAGCATATTAGTGTGCCCTAAAAGCATAAGAGAAGTTGAATAAGAGACATGAGCAAAGACAAAGAGGAAGAGGTGGAAGATTTCAAAGAGGAAGAAATTTTACTAGAGGAGGAAGAGGATATTTTCTAGATCAAAATAAGGATAAGGAGATTAGTAAGAATGTAAATTCATACCCGAGTATGTGCAAGATCATCATGGAAATAACAGGCCCTTAAGTGGCAAGAAATTCAGAAAAATCAGAGTTAGGTGAGTTGATGTAAAAAATTGAATAAGTTATCTATATTATTTTAAAAACATGTATCAATAAAATCTGTAGAAAATTGAATGTAGATTCTAAACTACTAGGTTTGTTTAAAAAAAAAAATCTATTTGGTAAAATTTTGAAATTTCTATCCAGTAGTACTTAAATTTCAGGGAAAAAACAAGAAGCAGGTGTCTGTTTGACCACCCTAACCACAATTAAATGATAATATTTTTTTATAATATTTTAGATATAAGTAGAGGACTTGTGTCCCGATGTGATGCATATTTTTTGTAATTTTTTTCCAAGTAAATAATTAATTATGATTTTTTTATTACAACTTTTAAATATATAAAAATTTATTTGTCGACCACCTTAACCTGGTCAAACTTCATGAAATTTAAATTTTTCTTTTTTAATCCTATAGTATACGAATCATAGAATGTGACGCATGTTTTAGATTTAGAAAATGTGATACCGTTTGAAAGCTATAGATGTTTTTGAATCAGCCTATCAATCAGGACTTTAGTCATAATTCAAATAGAAAATGAATAATAATTAATTATTAAATTCAAAGTAAAGAATAATTTATATTGGTGGAATGCTGAGAATCTCCTTTAAAAACCCTTTTCGTTTCATCAATTTTGGGTAAAAAAAAAGTCGTCAGCCACATACCCATCATATTGCAACTTTTTGCCCCATCATGATCCTGCACATACCCACAAGAGAGGTGATGAAAACCCTTATAGAAGAGGAGGTTATGGTGGTTACCAAAATGAAGGTTATAGAAGAGATGATAGAGGACAGGAGAAAAGGATATTCACGGGAACCTGTTATAAATGTTGTGGGGAAGGACATAGAGCATTTGAATGTAATCAGAGAGAGACAAGAAGAAAGATAGAGAACAACCTTTGCTAAGGAAAATCATGTTGGATCATCTAGTAAACCCGAAGATGGAGAAGTGTTGGTGAATAGGAGAGTATTATGTCAAAGTGAGTTGGAAAAGGAGCCATTGCAAAGAAAGAATTTGTTTCAGACCATATGCAAGGTGAATGGTAAATGTTGCAGAGTGATTGTTGACAGTGGAAGTTCTAAGAACCTAGTTTTTGAAGAGATGGTGACTAAACTGAAGTTGGAAAGGTTGAAACACCCAAATCCCTATCAGATTTATTGGATTCAAGATGAGCATAAGATACTGGTAAGTGAACAATGTTTGGTGAAATTAAAGATGGGTAATTATCATGATGAAGTTTTGTCTAATATCATGCCTATGGATATATGCCATGTTTTGTTGGGAAGGCCTTGGAAGTATGATAGAAATGTTATTCATGATGGAAAGAAGAACATATACATTATTGTTGCTAATGGGATTAAGCAAATTTTGTTTCCATTAGAAGATATTCCTACAGTTGATGTTTGTACAAATGCTAGAGTTTGTCTGGTTGATGGAAGGAGATTCTTGGATGGGTTGAGACATGAGAATGTGTGTTATGCCCTGGTGGCTAAGAAGGCTCAAGATTTGAAGCATGTAGAAGAATACCCAGAAGAAATAAAAGAGATACTGACAGAATATGAGGAGATCATTTAAGATAATGTACCTGATGGATTGCAACCTATGAGGAGTATTAGTCATTGTATGGATCTAATTCCTAGAGCTAGTTTGCCTAACAAAATAGCACACCAAATGCCACTAATAAAGAATGAAGAGTTGAATAGACATGTGAAAGAATTGTTGAAGAAGGGTTTGATTAGAGAAAGCTAAGTCCATGTGTAGTACCTATTGTGTTAGTACCTAAGAAGGATGGAGAATGGAGAATGTGTACAGATTCTAGAGCCATAAACAAGATTACAGTGAAGTATATATTTTATTTTCCCTAGATTGATGACATTATGGATTGTTTGAGTAGAGATAAGTACTTTACAAAGATAGATTTGAAGAGCAAATATCATCATATCAGAATTAGAGAAGGAGATGAGTGGAAAGCAACATTCAAGAAAAATGAAGGATTGTATGAGTGGTTGGTTGTGCCTTTTGGATTGAAAAATGCACCGAGTACTTTCATGAGTTTGATGAATGAGGTGTTGAAGAAGTTCTAGGGTAAGTTTGTAATTTTTTATTTGGATGACATCGTAATTTTTAGTAAGAGTAGAGAAGAAAATTTGTTGCATATCAGACAAGTTTTACAGAAGTTTAAAGAAGAACAATTGCTGATAAACATTGAGAAGTGTAGTTTCATGAAGGAGGAGTTGGTGTATCTTGGATTTCTGATATCTGTGGATGGATAGATGATGGATCCTGAGAACGTAAGAGAAATTTTTGAGTGGCCTACACCATATAGCATTGGGGAGGTAAGATCATTTAATGGATTGGCTATTTTCTACATAAAGCTCATTAGGCATTTCAGTTCTGTTTGCAGTCCTATGATAGAAACAATGAGGGGAGATAGGAAGGATTTTAGATGGACATTTGGAGTAGACCAAAGTTTTGAGTTGCTAAAGTAAAATGTGATTGAGAAGCCTGTGCTGGATTTACCAGATTTCAATAAGGTATTTCAAGTAGACTGCGATGCAAGTGGAAATGCAATTGGAGTAGTGTTGAGTCAAGAGGGAAGACTTGTAGCCTATTTTAGTGAGAAGTTGAATGACGCTAGGAGGATATATTTAGTATATGATCAGGAATTTTATACCATAGTTCAAGCCTTGAAGAAGTGGAGACATTACTTGTTGCCTAAGGAGTTTTTGTTGTATACAGATGATCAAGCATTGTAATAGTTGAATAGTCAGGGTAAGTTGAATCAGAGACACATGAGATGGGTAGAGTTCTTGTAGAGTTATAATTTTGTTTCGAAACATAAAATAGATTTGTTGATTCTTTGAGTAGGAGAAGGAATTTACTGATAGAGATGAGAGTGGAAGTATTAGGCTTTGAGGAATTGAAGAGCTTGTATGAAGAAGACCCAGATTTTGTAGAACCTTGAAGAGCTTGTAAAGAACCTGTTTCGGAGGATAGAATTTAGTGGTTGGATTATTTCATTTAGGAGGATATGTGTTCAAAGGAAATCAGTTGTGTATACCCCAAAGTTCGATGAGGGATAACCTGGTGAAGGAAAATCATAGTGGAGGAATGTCAGGACACTTTGGAGTTGACAAGATAGTGGCATTGGTGAGTGAGAATTACTTTTGGCCGCAGATTCATAAGGATGTTAGGAGATTTGTGCAAAGCTACAGATCTTGTCAAGTTACAAAAGGAACTAGTCAAAATGTTGGGTTGTATAAGCCTTTGACAGTTCCAGAGAGACCTTGGGAGGATATCATCATGGATTTCATACTTGGTTTGATGAAGAAACAAAGAGGTAATGATTCAATATTTGTGGTGGTTGATCAATTTTCTAAAATCACACATTTCATACCTTGTAAGAAGACAATAGATGCAATACATGTAGCAGATTTTTTTTTCAAAGAGTTGGTCAAATTGCATGGGTTACCTAGAAGTATTTTTTCAAACAGAGATGTGAAGTTTGTTGGTTACTTTTGGATGACACTTTGGAAAAAGTTGAAGATATATTTGAAGTTTAGTTCTAATTTTCACCCACAGACAGATGAAAAGAAAGAAGTAGTAAACATGAGTTTAGGGAATTTGTTGAGATGCTTGGTTGGAGAGAAGACTAGAAGTTGAGATTTAGTCCTTGCACAAGCATAGTTTGCTTATAATAATTCAGTGAATAGGAGTACATGAAAGAAACCTTTTGAGATTGTTATTGGAGTTCATCCTAGAGGTATATCAGAGTTGAGAGACATTAGTATGGAAGATAAGAGGAGTGCAGAAGTAGAAGAATTTATAGAACACATGAAGAAGTTGCATATTCAAGTGAAACAACAATTGGAAGACATGAACCAAAAGTACAAGGAGAAGGAAGATGAAAAGAGGAGATATAAGGAATTTGAAGTTGGAGAAGAAGTGGTGGTATATTTGAGGAAGGAGAGATTTCCAGTTGGTACATACAATAAGTTGAAGATGAAGAAGTTTGGACCCTGTAAGATCTTGAAGAAATTTGATTCAGGAAATGCATATGAAGTGGAGTTATCGGAAGGTATGGGTATATCACCTATATTCAAAATTGTAGATCTATATCAGTATCATGAACCAGAGTTCAATCAAAACAATAAAGAACATTTAGAAAATTAGTTTCCTAAGCAGCAATTAGATGAGATTGAAGAGATTTTGGATGTCAGAGATGGGACGAAGACTCAAGGAATACATTACAAAGAATATCTTGTGAAGTGGAAAGGTAGACCAATTGAGAATTCTTCTTGGATTTCTTAGGTTGAGGTATATCGCTTTGGTTTTCCTTTGGCCCAACAAAGTGAGGGACTCAATTTTCAATAACCCTAGATGTTTGATGCAGGAGAATCCTTGGTTCTTGGAAATCTTGCATCAACCAAAAAAAATTATTTTCTTCCAGTTTTTTTTCTTGTTTTGTTCTTACTTCGTTCATGTTAGTGGATTCATCATCTTTGCTCACCAGACCTTGTGGATCTTGGATTACATCATCTACATGTTCATTTTCCTTGTTCCAAGATTTGAGTGTGATTGGATCTTTTTTTGGCAAGTTATCACTTCTAGAATCTCTTGGTAGTTTCTTGAATCGGCACCAAAATCATTTGGATGATCCCATAATAGTGGTTTACAATTTTTGGCCAAACTGGACACTGAAATTATTATTTTTAACTAAATCATCACATTCGGGCACCTATAGCGGCTAAACTGTGAGGAATTTGAAGATGGTGCAAACTAGAGTCTCATCAAATTTTGTCTGTAGATTCTAAAAATATTTTTTTCAAAATTTTTGGAATCAAATTGCACTTCTTTTTCCATCTCCCACGAAAATAGATTTTTTCATAAAACAACATTTTTAAAAAGTGACACACACCTTATAACGATAAATTTTTTCCATGAAGGATAAAATTCTAATTCTTTCAAATTTAGATTTGTAACTCTGATATATAGTGCTTCCACTTGGTTAGATAGTTTTCTATTGAATATTTTTCCTTAATCAAGTTTCAAAGTCAAACTAATTACAATTCGGACATAACGCCTGTATAACATAACTTTTTTTGTATATGTCAAAATTTAATTTAATTTTTTTTATTGGATCAAGGACTTCAATATCTGGTGCACTCATATTTTTCAAATTTTTTTTTTGATAATCTTCTATTTTTCTGCATGTGAAGAACAAAGAAATTCATTTTCGATGAAAAACCTATGTTTAATTAAACTTAAAAAACAAATACATAACAAAACCAAAACATATTAAAATTATATTCATTGGATAGCTTGTTCTGAGGAATACCATAATAAATTGAAATAAAATTTAAATGAATTCATTTGATCCCCCAAAATCTAAATCAAAAGTGATTTTTTATTAGCATTTTGATAGGTGTAAAAGAGACACATTTATAGGTATGGTTTAAAACTAGCGAGGTTCTATCCAAGGGGGTTTGATATAAGGTGATTTGAGCAAACCCTCTTCAATTGGAATCCTTAAAATGGAACTTTTTAAGGCTTAAATCATTATATTTTCTAAAAATATGTGATTTCAGTTAAAATTCGTTCCTCTCAGGAATTGTAAGCCACTATTATGACATCACCGATTTCAAACCTTTCGGCCTATTCGGGTCATTGTGGATCGTCCCCGTCACTTGCGGATCTTAATGGTGTGATTTTAATTGTTTCGTGCAGTGTCCCCAACCTTCAATATAGGTACACACTTCATCTAATGAAATTTTTCAAGAGAAATTCAAATTTGAGGTCGACCAATTCATGCACACATTACATTTTCTTTCCTTGGTTAATGTAATGATCTTGGGCCAACATAGATGTTTCAAGAATTGTGGATATGATATAAATCTTATAATAGACCTTTAGAATGGGAGAATCCATTCCAAAAGAATAATAGGGGTTTGATATGTAATATTTTTTCTCACATAGGAGCCTGTTAGAATGTTGTATATTTTGTCTAGCTTGTGAGCCATATCTGTAAGCCTAGATGTTGTCGGACAAATGTAACTAAGATTTGTGTTAATGAGAATATTTCCATCTGTATTTTCCTGTATATTCTGTGTTGCTTTCGTTGTGTCACTCTTGCTGCATGGTCTGGATTGTTCTCTTTGAGGACCCTCCTATCATGGTTGCGCCACCATCTCTGGGTGGTGTCCTCTACCTATCCTGGTCCTCATGACCATCTCTAGGCTGATCCTAGACATCCCTATGGTCCCTATGTTTCTCTCACTATCATGGAGGTGTGCTACCTCCTCCTCTTCCTCTTCTTTGCCATTGTTGTCGTCATCATCTCCGTCTTTGTTACTGTCTCCCTTGCCCCCGCCCTGCACCTCAGCCTCTGGGTCTCCTCCTTAGTATTTGTGCAGCTGGCACTGCCAATTTGAATGGAGGACAAAACCAATGTCTATAGCCCTATGTCATCCCCAAGTCTGCCTATCCCTGATCATAAGGCCAAGATCTAGCCACTAGCTGCATAAAACTCTGAATTGCATCTACTACAAGGATCATCTAACCTCATGTCAACCCTAATAAATGTGCTCAAAAATAAAATAAAAAAGTCAGAACAATATGAAATAGCATTGGTCCTATGTCGGGAAGCCTTTGGTACACTCGCACGCACTTAGAAATGTGTCATGGAAGCATGCGTTGCGCCATCTCTATCAGTCCTCAAAGCTAAAATCGCAAGAATTTCAAAAGGCTATGTGTGCAAATGAATTGGAAGTGGCCCCTCGAGGCCTATTGAAGCTTGAAAGTTAGGTTTTTTACCCCGTTTAGCTGTCCAGCTAGGGTTTTAGCCCCCCCGAGCTCATTTTCACCCAACCGAACGCCATTTTGCATCATTTTTTCATGTTTTTGCACGTTTTTGGCATCCCGGAGCCTTTCTAGACCCATCGAGCACCTTGTCCCCTTTTTTCACGAGATCACCCAAAAATTAAAATTTTCGTCTGATCTCTCGAGGGGTAGTATATTAGCATATTTCTTCTCATCGGGGCAGCAGTGGGGCATTTTTATAAAATAAAAATAAAAATGAATTTTGATCATGATAGTTTATTCTTTAAATCAACACAGGAAGTGCATTGCTTCAAAGAGGGGAAAAATGTAGACAATGTACCAATTGATTTTATACACCTAATCCTGATTTCACTAACACCATTTCATCCTGAATCATCCCCTTTTCTAAGTCATTTAATTAAATAATCTTTACTTGATTAAATTCATCACACTTCATTTCTTAATTAAATAAATCAATTTTATCTTAGAATTAATTCTTTCTTTCTTATTAATTAAATAAATCATTTTTGTTTAATTAATCCTAACATCTTTTAATTGAATAATTAACCTTATTTGATTAAATCATCATAATTCCCCTTTAATTAAATAAATCAATTTTATTTAATTAAATTGAATAAATTAACCTTTATTTGATTAAATCTAACATTTTTCCCCTCTAATTAAATAAATCAAAATCTTTATTTAATAAAGTCAAAATCATATTCCTCTCATTTTGATTTAAAATAACCCAAAAGCCTAAGCTAAAATGGTCACATCAACTAATCTCTCTTTAAATTAATCAAATCATGATTAAATCTAATCTCACCCATCACATCCTCTAGCTTTTGCAACTTGCAGAAGAAAATCATTTAATTGATTTAATAAATCTTCTAATTTCCCTCAACATGGCATCAAAAGGGAATATTCCTCCAAATTTGAAAATCCCTCCAAAGGGATTTTTGTAAGGAAACTTTGCAGCCATAGAATGACAATTTCCACATAACCCAAATCTGAAAACATGCAAGTAAAATACTCAACATCAACATGCAAGAGAATAGACAACATACCCATCAAATATGACACAAGATATACCCTGGGAAAACCCTCAAGAGGGAAAAACCCAGCCTCCAAAAGCATCCACACTCCATGTATTATTTAGCAATGAAAACCCATTACAATACATCTGTAGAGACTCCATGAACACCTCACAAGCTATCCATGCATTCCATGTGACCAAGCATGAGTCCACAGATCCCATGCCATTCTTCAAACCCTCACACATGCACAAGCTCAACCTACTAACCTGGAGCAAATTGTCCAACTCTAAACAACTACCATTATGGTTGCTTTTATAGAAACAAGCTCCCACAAAACCACCAAGTGGTATTACATAAACCATGTGCCCAAAAATACTACATCATGTGACCCCACATTTAATATTGGGTACTTTATTATTTTATTATTATTCCCCAATATTAAATAATTACATGTCCCAATGTTACATACAACAAAGTGGCCCCAACATTATAACTCCTTGTGATGCACATTCACCTAGAAAACCCCTAGGTGTACCACACACATAATAAATAAATAAAACATTACAAACATTATGCAAGGTGTACAACACCTAATTCTAACAATCTCCCACTTGTTGTATACATTACATAAGGGGTAACAAATAAACTCCATAGGCAACATGTACCATCCTGGAATCCAAGTGCTCCATGTGCTCCATCAAGATACCTGTAACAAGAACCAAGGTGACCACCACCTCATCCATGAATGCTCCCATCCTCCACCATGCCAATGCACTAAGATAAGAACACATCCAAAGAGATGTCACACTAACTGTCACAAAGAAGCATAAACCGGCCTCAACCTGATATCTCAAAACACAAACACTGAATCCAATATGCACCAGTAGCTATCAAGAATAAATCACCATAGCTGAAATGAAATCCACATGAAAATGCCAACAAACCCAACTATCCATACCTCCAAGGTATACATAACATAGTAAACTTATGCCAACAACATATCCACCCATAAACCACAATAACAAACTCCATGTGCAAACCTGTCAAAGAATGGCATACACATCCAGGAGTGCCCACTACATGGGCAATGTCAAGATGAATGCAAACCTGGAATGAGTGCATTCAACGCGTCGCTTCATTAACATCCCAAAAAAAAAAGGGCACCATCACAAAGGCATACCAAGTCTACTACCAGCATCTCATAGAAGTAAACATGTAGTACCAAGGAACATCCACATTGATGAGCAAAACCTACAAACCAAACCCTGTAGCATGTCCTCCTACACACACCTCTAAATGCCAACTGTGTCAAGTATGATCTCCTCCATAACACCCCAAAAAAAAATCCATAACAACATCCATCCATCCAATCGCCAAGATCAAAGATAACATATGTAACTAAGATGGATGTAAGCATCTCAAAACAAGAAGATCAAACTCAAAGTAATCATTCCTAAACCAAGGAAATCAACCCAATAAACCATCTCCTAAACCCAACATGTACAAGGAGATAAATATGCCAACACTCCTCAAATGAACCCTCCAGAAACCAAATATCCATGGCTCAAGATCCATATCCATGAGAAGACAAAGCATAAACATAATGCACCTGAAAGAATAATGGGCAATACCTCTCAAGTGAACCACTGAGTAGACCAAGAGTGGGGAATGAGAATGCTCCTCCAGGATATCCAAGTCATCATGACTAAACCAAGAACACTCTCCTCATCGGTCCATGTTGAACTCACGTCCAACCAAAGGTGTAGGCTCCCTCGGACTTCCTGCTAAAACCTCATCAAGAGTAACCATATCAACAACATGTCTCTAACCACAAGAGAACACCAAGCCTCACCTAAGTTTCCAAGTATCCATGAGCACCTGTACCAATCAATCCATGCTAAACACCAAGAAAATGATCAATGTACTCAATACAAAGAGAACCAACCAAGATCAAAATCATAGTTCCAACTGCAGAATCATGAACATAAACATGACACCATGATCTCACATCCTCTCAAAAGAAGATCACATGAATAAATCAGCATAATATGCACCATGCCACTACTCTAAACTAGTAATCAAGAGTATACCATGACATAATAACAAAACCATCCTACAACCAAGGATCACCTGTCAAAACCAACAAGTCATATACAATATGTCAACATCTCCAACACCTGATGTCAAAGAACTCTCACTGTAGCACACAGAATCCAAGAGCTCCTCCATGACACCAAAGATCACCTATTGAAGACAACCATCCATAATCAACAATGGATCCACATCATTGCCAAATGCTCCCACTGAACTATGATACCGAGCAATCCCATAGTACCATGATCCACATAATCAATACCATATCACTGTCATAAGCTCACACAAAAACCTGTGAATCCAACCTCTCAATGACAACATGATAACCATTCTCTAAAGCAAGAAGATACACCACCAAACCATCATATCCATCACTGCCAATCCATCACTGTCACAAGCTCCCACTAAACCATGTAACCAATCTATCCATGACATCGTGATACCAATCTCCTAAACCCAAGAAGATACACCGCCACAACCATAATCAGGATCCAATCCAACACCACCAACAATGCACCTATATAAACCATCATAACATGCCAAAGTCTTTAATGCACAAGAAACATCCATGACATCATGATCACCACCAAATGTACCAACAAATCAACCCAACCATGTCCACATATCTGCATAATCATAGTCAACTACATAGGTGTCATATCATGACTGTACCTGGTAATACCATCTCACCTCCTCAACATGACAACCAAATCAACAAACCAAGTGACTAAACCAAGCCACTAAAACTGATCATGCATCAACACTGAAATATCAATGGGCAAAGACAACCCATATCCAAGTCATAGGTGCAACAAGTAAGTATAGACCGCCTACAACTTTGCACAAATTGTAGATACAACAATGCAACATACATGTTGACAACCATGTCAAAAATATAATACTTTGAGATGTACAACTGAGTATACAATGAATCCAATATCAAATATCCCAAATCTGACAATCCATAAGCTCATAATAACACCATAGTCAAAGAGACCCATAAACAGCTCAGATAAAGAAAATAACAAATAAACCATGCCAAAATAACTTCAAATGTGATCCACTGCATAGTGCTCTGAACAAGCTTTCTGTTGACTATTCGAAGTCCAAAATCTGACTCTGTATGCACCCGATATGCCCTCTCAAAGTTCAAAATAAACATCTGACTTCAACCAAGCAAAACACTATCAAAACTGAAAAATCATGGAACAAAACCTATACCACTGTGTCGTGCTCGGAACCAGCTTTCCAATGATTGTAAGAAGTCTAAAAACGGACACCGTGGGCGAAAGATATGCCCTCCAGAGTAAAATCTCTCCATCTGACTTACATAAACAAATTGTGGTGGGTCCCACTCCAAAAAAATCAACTTGATTTTATTTTTCACTTTAAAGTGGCGGATTTTTTGTTAATATTTAATAGCAAACCTTTAATAAAAGGATGGGGCGGTTTAGTTTTGAAAAAATCTTTTAATAAATATGAAGGTTATTAAGGTCCCCTTTTTAAGTTATAGGATCATCTTTCCTTTTTAACTTTTAATTCAAAGTTCAAGAAAAGCTTTCAAGGCCGACAAATTTCTGCAAGAGTACGGGCTGGTCAGAGAGTACTGCCGACGTAGGGGTGGGTATAGGTTTGCGGACCTGTACCCCCCTTCATAACATTTTTTTTTTTTTCAAAAGTTTTTATTAATATTTCTAACCCATTTTCATTGTATTTTGCAGGATAAAAAATTCTTTTACTGACGGGTTCAATTTTTATTTTTATTTTTCAGAAATTAATTTTCGGATGACTGTACCGTCGACGTCCATAGGATCGAACAGGATTGCATTTTTTTTTTCTGTAACCAAAATAGGGAAAATTATATGTCAAAATTTCTCTCTCGGCCACCCTGAATCCAGCCATGAGGTCCATTTTGTCCCAGGAGGTCATCTATAATTTCACCCCTTTAAAAACCCTCATTTAAATGCATGACCAAGAAACCCTATTTTGTCAAAAATTTCTCACACCCCAAATCTGCAAACAACCCATCAGACCAGCAAACCCAAAACCCTTAGATCTGCAATAAAACACTCAGATCTGAAATAAAACACCTGCAAAACCCCTATATCTTGCCATTGTCTTTCATTCTCTTATAACCAAGGGTTATCCAATCCACAACCAAAACTCTGATACCACTTGTAAGGAAACTTTGCAGCCATAGAATGACAATTTCCACATAACCCAAATCTGAAAACATGCAAGTAAAATACTCAACATCAACATGCAAGAGAATAGATAACATACCCATCAAAGATGACACAAGATATACCCTGGGAAAACTCTCAAGAGGGAAAAATCGAGCCTCCAAAAGCATCCACACTCCATGTATTATTCAGCAATGAAAACCCATTACAATACATCTGTAGAGACTCCATGAACACCTCTGAAGCACAAGCTATCCATGCATTCCATGTAACCAAGCATGAATCCACACATCCCATGCCATGCTTCAAACCCTCACACATGCACAAGCTCAACCTGCTAACCTTCAGCAAACTGTCCAACTCTAAACAACTACCCTTGTGGTTGCTTTTATAGAAACAAGCTCCCACAAAACCACCAAGTGGTATTACATAAACCATGTGCCCAAAAATACTACATCATGTGACCCCACATTTAATATTGGGTACTTCATTATTTTATTATTATTCCCCAATATTAAATAATTATATTTGACAATTACATGTCCCAATGTTACATACAACAAAGTGGCCCCAACATTATAACTCCTTGTGATGCACATTCACCTAGAAAACCCCTAGGTGCACCACACACATAATAAATAAATAAAACATTACAAACATTATGCAAGGTGTACAACACCTAATTCTAACAAATTTTTTTTCCAACAAGGCATTTAATGCCTCTTACACGTCCTTGTGCATTGAGCCAAGTGGCATTTAAGTCATTTGTTTCTCCCTCCAACATGTCATTTCATGAATTTCATATTCCACCTAATATCATTTATTGGCACATTCATCAAAATGTGCTCAACCTTCATCCTCTCACATCTTGACAAGTGGCATTTGGCCATTGGTTGAAGATTAGTCCCACATTCATCCCTTTTGCCTCATTCTCCATCACTCTTATCTATAAATAAGAGGCTCTCATTTGTATTTTGGATCCACAACTTAGAGAAAAGTTACTATTTTAATATTTAGAGAAAATTCATCCATTTCCATAACATTTTTCCATCATCATAGCTAGGTTATTGTAGATTTCATCAAGGAAGCACATTGTTCATCATCATCAAGCTTACAAGGGATTTGGAAAGGGCCATTTTCCACATCAAAATGGCACCAATTCCCCCATGGGGTTGAGAGTTGGTTCATCTAAATAAGATTTAATAGCTTCTTTCATTGCGTTTTTCATTTATTTCTTATTTTGATGTTTCTAAAGGATTGCATGGGGAATCTTAGTTCTAACTTGCATATGTGACTAACATTGTATTTTTTCTTTTTGTTTGTGTAGGTCTAGGATTGGGGTTCACACTACTATGTAAATTTGTCATGGGACATGAAGTACAAAGTATCATTGATGACATTTCAGATTTTCATAGGAAAAGGATTAACTCTTTTTTGTTTTATGCAAGCAATACTCAGGTCTTCTTGATTCAATTATGCCTAGATTTTTGGATTACCTTGCAATATCAAAATCAATGGAAGTTGTACTCAGGTCATCATGGTTTAATTATACCATTGGTGTTTGTACTAAATTTCAACATATCAAAAGCTCAATGATGATAACAAGCACAACAAATCGGCTGACAAGATCACAAAATTGCATATTTAGCTTTGCATGGTTAAGATACATTGCATCCATATTAGTTTTGCATATGCATTTTATATTTTCCAAGGCTGGAAAATTTCAAAATGATTTTATCTCTCTTATTAAAGGATTGAGTACATTTTATATAAACAAAAAAAAAGATCATTCACATGTAATTGCATTATCATCAGTCATCCATCCATGCATTATATCATATATTGGCATTAGAAAAATAAAAAAATAAGGTGCATCACATCTTATTTGCATGATCAAATCCATCTCATATATCATAAAGCATCATCCATAAAGATATATAAAGCCATAATCCATGCATCATCATTTCATTATTGCATCCATACACAACCATGGCATAATCATATAAACATCACATAGCATATAGAACGGAAATCAAATGCATTCATCATAAGCATTCATCATAAAAGCATGTAGACAACATATAGATCAATAGTATCTGCTACATCTCATGTAATCTCAAAATAATCAATGTCAAGTGTACAATGATATCACAAAATATGGAGAGATACATCAACAAAATGGCAAGAAATCATGAAGTCCCTGACTAAATAAGTGAATACATCAAGTCTCAGTACATAAAATATGAGCACAAAAACTATGTGTTGCTCCCCCCAGACACTGTAGGACTCGTTGTGTTTGCTTCTGCACCACCATATGGACTTGCACCTAGATCTCTATCTGATGGATCTTTGAGAAGTGGCCTAGTCACACCCCTGCTCATAGTCCATGACTGACTTTGACCTAATCTAGCAATGACAGACTGTGCATAACTAGGGGCACGCCACTCTATAGGAACCACCTGATAATACAATGATCTATAGTACTCTATCTCTCAGGATGAATGTCAAACCTCTCTAAGAATATCCCTTGTAGTAGTCCCCTCAGACACTCTTTGTAATCTCTCAGCTAGGGTCTCTGCATGCTCACATCTCTATCTCGCAACATCAATCTCTATTGTCAAAGAGGTAATCTGCTCTTGTGACTATGCTAGCTATCCCTATAAGCCTTCTACCTGTAACTATAAGGCATGATCTATATGTGCCTATGACTAATGGGAAGGCACATAAATCTGAATCAGGGATGGTCCTGTCTACTGTTGTCTTGAGGGAACCATAGATCTCCTCCTCCGGGATACTTTGAAGTCCAATATCTGGCTACCACTCACATCCCCTCCATCCCCACCATCTCCCTCATAACCATCATCATCTCCCTCATCCCTCCTCTATCTCGATGTGGGTTGTGGTGCTCTATCATCATCATCAAATGTTGGTACTGGCTCATTAGGACTAGATATCCTTCGTACAACATGTGTGAAGAAATACTCAGCATACTCATTTATCATCACACTAGTTGTGATCTCTTAACAATAATCCCATACCTATGCTTGCAATCCAAAATACTCCTCACAAGTTGTATCATAAGATATCATGTGTCCCCACTCTGGAATATCCTACTATCTCCGAGCATATAATGCAACTCACTGGGGTATCCCCTGAACTTGGCCATACTAACAAAGCACCCCCATGAGCATGAATCTCTCAATAACAAACCAGGTCCATCCAATCAAATATCTTGAAGTGCAAACATATGGCATCTCAAGATCATCCTCTGGCCATTGCTCACAATCTAATTAAGCTCGCCATGTGATGGTCTCCAAATCATCAAGAACTTGTCACCAATAATCCAATTTTCCAAGCTTGTGCTGGACAATACCACCTGAGTACCTAAAGACATATGGTATGCCAATCAGACGATCTCTCTCCGCTATAGGACAAGTAACAACTCTATGCTCCCAAGCCCAAATCTGAAGCAGTGTCACTCCAGCTGATAAACTCATAGCTCAAAGATACACCACCTAATGCAGATCATGATATAAATGTGCTAACATACATGAACCCCGTGTATATTGGATCCCCTGAGTGATCGTCTTCTCTAGTATCTTGCCCCAACCAATGGACAGTCCCTTCAACCTATGGTCGAGACATAAGAAACCTTCAACAAACCCAACTAGAATAGATGGTAATGGCTCATAAGAATCAACCATATCCTACCACAAGTTCTCATAGCCACTAATCTTGTCATCATAAAAAATCCTCCTCAATTATTTAGTACCTCCCTGCTCTATGTGATCATATATGACTAACTCTCCAACCAAGGGGATCCCCAATATTCGGTACACATCCTCTGGGGAAACCTTCATCTCACCAATAGCTAGATGGAACGTGTTGTGGTCGCTATGCCATCTCTCAGCTAATGCAATCATTAGTCCCATGTTTATCCTATATTGGTGCATATCAAGCAAGGAAGATAAACCACATCACCTAATAACATCCAAATCCACCTGCACCAGATGCATAATCATATCCCAAGTCTTTGGGTAGCACTCCCAAAACTAAAGAAATCTTAAATCCTCCTATAATCATGACATTTGCAAATCACAATTTTATCAATCAACCTGTCAATCAATCTAATTAGCTCTAATAAGATTTCAATCAAATCTTGTGGAGTGTTTATCATTAACTCTCATCCATCATAAGGTCAATCATCATCTATCCTATCATTGAATCTCATCTATCATGAGTTCAATCATCATCTATCCTATTAAACAACATAAAAAAATGGCTGACACGATCATCAGGCATTAAAAGTAAGAAGAACAATCAATATTTCATCAATTATGGTGTCAATGCGCAGAAATAGGGCTTCCATACACTGGAACAATAGATACATTACAAAACTCCATCAATGCACCGAAACATAGCATCTATGCACTAAAACCCTAGATGCACTAAAACAAACAACATATGCACCACTCTATGACATAAATGTGCTAAATCTATCAATGCACTACTTGGCAACATAAATGCGCTAAAAATATACATGTGCAAAAACACTCAACCTATGTGCTAAATCGGGGTCTAAATGCGCTAAAATGTACTATTGTAGATTTTGAAAACATGAAAATGTGTGAAAAAAAATTAAAATTTCAAAAGGTAGTTTCTCAAGGTACAAAGGTCCATTCATGGTAGGGAGGTGGTGTCGTCGAACTCCCTCAAATCGATTTGTGTGGCATGGGATTGCCATCTTGCTAAATTGCTCAATCAACTCGATCACTCAATTGCAAATGAATTCAAATGAAATCCTTTTTCATATTTTTATCTTTGAAAGGGGTAAATGGAGGGTATTTAAGTGGGATTATTTTTTATTTTCCAAAGAGCATCAATTAATCAATTGGCAGGGTCATTCTTCTTTATCGAGAGATAAATCATCTCAAAATCCTAGAAATTGGAAAATCCTTAGAAAATCATAAAAATTTCAAAAATTCAAAAATCCTAAAATTTCAAAAATTTCTCGATTTATCTCCTGAGGGGGCAACACGCATGATCATTCAAAAATTAGCATCTGGGGCATATCAAATTTTTTTATCAACACTATCGGCAATTTTTTCTTTGAAGCAATCCAGGTCGCAAACACATCACTTCAAAGAGGGCCAAAATGTATACACTCAAATTTGGTCTGGAGGATTAATTAAATACAAGTTATTTAATTAATAATCTTTAATTCTTCTACTTATAAATAAATTGAAAATTTTATTTATATAGTTCATTTTCTCTAATTCTTCCTATCCTAAATCATTTTCTTCATATCTTAATTAAATGAACAAATTTAATTAGTTTTTTTTATTTAATTAACCTCCTCTCATTAAATTTGAATTTTAAATTTGAATTTAAGCACATTTCTACTAACTTCTTCTCACCTTCCACCTCATCATGTGTCTCAAGAAATTAAAATTTCTAATATTGAATTTGGCATTTATCCTCAAAAAATTCTAACTAATTTGGGACACTTGGCCTTCATCTTCATTTTATTCCTCTTCACACTTGGAAATTTGTTCTTATGAAGGGAACACACTCCCCTTTTCTCTCTAACCTCTTCATCTTCAACTGTCCATTCTCCAGATCGAATCCATACCATTGATTTATGCCACCTAGGCTCATGCCTTGGAAAATCTATAAATAGGCCGTCATTTACAACAAAAGAGAGAGAGAGAGAGAGAGATGAGAATTTATAGCAATTACACTCTATAGAGTTTTAGTTAGCATTATCATCTTAGCATTATCATTTTAATATTAGCATTTTAGCATCAAATAGTTTAATTATATCATTTTCATTAGCAACATCATAGCAACAACATTATCTTTGCATATCATCTACAACTAGTCTTATCAATCATGTAATGTGGGAAACATCTCTTGCATTTCTAGCATCTCTCATTCTTTAGGTTGTCATGTAGAAAGTCATATGCACAAACAATCTAAGAGAAAAATGACTTGAAGAATCCTTGAAGATAGAGGGCAATAAAATGCCATTGGGGAATTTTTTGTTTCAATTTGATTGTTATTTGAATTCCTTGATATAAAGTTCCATTGGTGTGTTGTGTAGGTTTTATTTGCTTATTCACATTACTCATACACACAAGATTCATTAGATCATATATATTTTCCTCCACAATCTGTGAGCCACCCATCTTATCAACATCATGCAAGGACATATTAAAATCCCCTATAACAAGCCAATTATGAACATGATGCAACACTTTGAAGGAGCCAAGGCTCTCACAATTTTTTTTTCAAGCACTCTTACAATTAGGAGCATAGATGTTAAACAGAGTCCAAGAGAACTTATCATGCAAATGAATATAGTAAGTTGCCACATGGTTACAATCATTCAACACCTCAACCCCCTGAATCACCCTAAGATTCCAAAAATTCACAATCCCTCCCAATGCACCCACCACATTAGAGCAATGCATCCCACAATCCTTAAAAAGATTATTCTTCATCCTAGATAATTTATCCAAACCCATTTTAGTTTCTTGAATTAACACAATATCAGGGTGATCACTCTTACTAGATTAGCAAGAAGGTCATGCTTATGAGGGTGATTTAACCCTCTTATATTCTACGAGATGGTTTTATATGTTACATGACACTCAAAGTTTTTACACCGTTATTGAAAATTTTATATTATACATCATGACACTCAAATTTTTTACATTATTATCTTTTATCAAACAAAGATTTTTTTTTATTAAATTTAGATTTAAGATTTTTGCATTAATATTTCTTGTTCCTTTATATTTTTTTGAGCATGTTTTGTTTCTTTAATTTTTTTTGTGTGTCAGAGTTGTCAGTAATTGGTAACTCTTTACAAAATCTTTTATATGTCTTTTCTAATTTTTTAATGTATTTGCTTAAATATTTTAATTCCAATTTGTGTAACAATAGACATAGTCGAGGAATTTTTGAGAACTTGTAATGCTTCTTCTTTATGAGCATCACCTAAGTGCAAAGAGGAATAAATATACTATTATAATTCATGAGATATTTTTATTTGGGTGAACTAGTATTCCTAAAATATGGATAAATTAATTTGATTCATAATTTGATATGTACAAAAACTACCTTGTTATTATCATTAAAATATATCCTTCAATTTTAGATACAAAATTGTAAATTTTGCATAACAATATCCAACATCCTACTAGGTTCAATTAATTTTGACTCCTCTTTGGGAATATTTTAAAATTAAATTTTTATCTATAGTTATCATAAAAACTATCGGGTCAATGAATTTGGGAATTGGATTATCATATAAGAAAATTTAACTCATGTCGTCATTGTATGCACATTTGAATGTGGGAAGTAAAATAATTTAATCTAAATTAATATTGTTAATATATATATATATATTATAAGGTAGTCTTAGAGATTAGTTACATTTTGTTTAAATATTTGATAAATTCCTTGAAAATATGTTGTCTATGGAGGATGTTTAGCCCCCTAAAATTCCAAGAGAGGATTAATTTTTTTTTGATCTTATGGAGCCCAACTGCTCCAAGGTGATCTAGTTTAAATTTTCTATATCTTTTGATCTACACCTCTAACTTGATTCTTTGATATATTTTTGACTTGGTTTAGAGTTGGTACCCACATCCATCAATTTCCCTAGCCCTTGTCTAGATTTTATAGACAGGGGTGAAAAGGGAGAGAGAAGAAGACCAACATGAGCCTCTCCAAGGATTGGAGAGAAAGGAGTGGACTTTAAGGAATCTTGCATAGAAGCACCGATGGGATTGGAAATTTTTTCCTTAATCAAACCTTATCCTATGGTAAGAATAGAGACCTCTAGAACCATACCCAAATCTAGCACAAGAGAGGACGGAGGGGAAATTTGAGCTATCTACAAGATTCCATTATCAATAGGGACACACAAATGAGACTCATCTGTAGAGAACCCCTTAGTAAGGGAGGTATTAATTGAGGGAGGAATGTGTATGACAATGCCTAGGGACACCTCCACATGAAGAGAGGGATCATAAGGGGGTTCCATAATTAGAGATAGGGAAGACTTCATAGTTGATTGAGAAGGAGGGGAATATAAATGGTTAATCTTTAACTAGCTAGAGAAATCTGAGGAAGATGGATGCACTCTTAACTCTACTAGGAGTGTTTGAGATCCTTACCACCTTTTTAGGGTAAGCATTACAAAGATGACCCACTAAAGAATAGATTTTGATAAATGTGATACGAGATTCATATTTAATTGGTTGAGTCCACTTCCCAAGCTTAGAAACTTGGGTGGTCAAGGTTGGTAGGATCTTGTTGGATTCAGTGTTGACACAACAACAAGTGAACACCATTCTAGACTAGTCTTTGCTAACATTATTTAGAGAAAAAAAGTTCCAAAAGGGTTTTTCCACTCCCACAATAATATTCTCATCCTAGAACTCTAATGGTCAGCCTCATAATGTGGATAGCCTCATAATATTTTATAACATATCCCACCCCTAAAGGATTGATATAACGATATGCATAAGTAGAAGGAATATAATATGTATAGGGTGGAAAGAATAACCAAGTATAATCGTGGGTTGTATAATATCAAAATAATAATGATAAGAATTTAAAAACTACATAGAAACACAAGTAACATTTGGTGAGAAAATGGCATATTAGCCTAACAATATATGCTAATGGACTATTTGATCATCGTTAACAACTTGATTTTTATGATTAATTTAGTAAAGTTTTGCGCAATATATCTTAGTGATATCTAGAAGTATTTGAGTACAAAAAAATCATACCCAAATGGTCTTAAGCAATAATCTTAGAAAATCAGTTTCCTAAGCAGCAATCAGATGAGATTGAAGAGATTTTGGATGCCAAAGATGGGAGGAAGACTCAAGGAAGACAGTACAAAGAATATCTTGTGAAGTGGAAAGGTAGACCGGTTGAGGATTCTTCTTGGATTTCTTAGGTTGAGGTAGACCGCCTTTGGTTTTCATTTGGCCCAAAAAAGTGAGGGACTCAATTTTCAATAACCCCAGATGTTTGATGCAGGAGCATCCTTGGTTCTTGGAAATCTTGCATCAACCAAAATATATTATTTTCTTTCAGTTTTTGTTCTTGTTTTGTTCTTACTTAGTTCATGTTGGTGGATTCATCATCTTTGCTCACCAGACCTTGTGCATCTTGGATTACATCATCTACATGTTCATTTTCCTTGTTCCAATATTTGAGTGCAGTTGGATCTTTTTTTGGCAAGTTACCACTTTTGGAATCTCTTGGTAGTTTCTTGAACCGACACTAGAATAATTTCAAACTTTTCGGCCTATTCGGTCGTTGTGGATCATCCCCAACACTTGCAGATCTTAATGGCATGATTTTAATTGTTTTGTGGAGTTTCTCTGACCTTCAGTATAGGTACACACTTCATCTAATGCACATGTTCAAGAGAAATTCAAATTTGAGGTCAACCTATTCATGCACACATTGCATTTTCTTTCCTTGGTTAATGTAATGATCTTTGGTCGACACAGATGTTTCAAGAATTGTGGATATGATATAAATCTTATAATAGACCTTTAAAATGGGAGAATCCATTCTAGAAGAATAATAGGGTTTTTATATGTAATATTTTCGTTCACATAGGAGCATGTTAGAATGTTGTATATTTTGTCTGGCCTGTGAGCCGAATCTGTAGGCCTGGATTTTGTCGGCCAAATGTAACTAAGATTTATATTAATGAGAATATTTCCATCTTCATTTTCCTCTATATTATGTGTTTCTTTCGTTGTGTTACTATTGCTTCATGGTCTAGATTGTTCTCTTTGAGGACCCTCCTATCATGGCTATGGCACCATCTCTAGGTGGTTTCCTCTGCCTATCCTGGTCCTGATGACCATCCCTGGGCTGATCCTAGACATCCCTCTGGTCCATGTGTTGCTCTCACTATTATGGAGGTGTGCTACCTCCTCCTCTACCTTTTCCTTTGCCACTGTCATCATTGTCATCTCCGTCTCCGTCACCGTCTCCCCTACCCCCGCCGTTGTATAGAAAGGGGTGGAATTTACTTTGAATAGTGCATAGAAGCGCTAATGGGATTGGAAACTTTTTCCTTAATCAAACATTCTCCTATGGTAAGAATAGAGACCTCTAGAACCATACCCAAATCTAGCATAAGAGAGGACGGAGGGGAAATTTGAGATATCTACAAGATTCCATTATCAATGGGGACACACAAATGTGACTCATCTGTAGAGACCCCCTTAGCAAGGGAGGTATTAATTGAGGTAGGAATGTGTATGACAATTCCTAGGGACACCTCCGCATGAAGAGAGGGATCATAAGGGTGTTCCATAATTAGAGATAGGGAAGACTTCATAGTTGATTGAGAAGGAGGGGACTATAAACAGTTAATCTTTAACTAGTTATAGAGCTCTAAGGGGGATGGATGCACTCTTAACTCTACTAGGAGTGTTTGAGATCCTTACCACCTTTTTAGGGTAAGCATTACAAAGATGACTCACTAAAGAATAGATTTTGATAAATGTGATACGAGATTCATATTTAATTGGTTGAGTCCACTTCCCAAGCTTAGACACTTGGGTGGTCGAGGTTGGTAGGATCTTGTTGGATTCAGTGTTGACACAAAAACAAGCGAAGACCATTCTAGACTAGTCCTTGCTAACATTATTTAGAGAAAAAAAGTTCCAAAAGGGTTTTTCCACTCCCACAATAATATCCTCATTGTAGAACTCTAAGGGTCAGCCTCATAATGTGCATAGCCTCATAATTTTTTATAACATAGCCAACCCCTAAAGGATTCATATAAACATATGCATAAGTAGAAGGAATATAATATGTATAGGGTGGAAAGAATAACCAACTATAATCGTGGGTTGTATAATATCAAACTAATAATGATAAGAATAAAAACTACATAGAAACACAAGTAACATTTGGTGAGAAAATGGCATGTTACCCTAACAATATATGCTAATGGACTATCTGATCATCATTAACAACTTGATTTTTATGATTAATTTAGTAAAGTTTTGTGCAAGATATCTTAGTGATATCTATAAGTATTTGAGTACAAAAAAATCATACCCAAATGGTCTTAAGCAATAATCTTTTATTTTAGATTTGAATGCTAAGATTGGTAAATGATTTTTTGGGAAAGGAAGTTGGTACTGTTAGTCTTTTTTCATATGGAACCTTGAAAACCCTCTAAAGGATAGCCAAATCTTATTCTCAAGGAATTTAAGGTTAGGTTCCTATGAATGACAAAGATTTTATACTTTTCTCCCCTACACTTTAGGCTCTACAAGACCTAGGTGGGTATCCCTATATGGCAATGGATGCAGATATTTAGCTTATAGTACAACATAGTGTAAAGTAGATAAGCTTCATACAATACAACAAGGATGTGTATGGTTGCATCAAATTATGGTACAACCCTTGCTTCTCATTTCAATATAGATATGAAGAAGGAAACATAAAGAAAAACTAAAGTAATAAAGTAGGGAAAAGGTTTTTTGAATTTAAAGTTTGTCTCTGAGGATGGGGGAGGAAAATAATACAAGACCAATGCTTGCCTTGTATTACAAAGTCATATATTATGCATTTTATGATGGTAGGACCAAGCATATCCTAAGGGTCTTCTACTAGAATATCACCTTATGATAATTAGACCTGGTCAAGCCTACTATGCAACATACTTACAAATCCATATCAAATGATAATATAAACATTAATTCATGGAAATCATTTACTCTATACCATGCACAAATAGAAAAATAGTAAACTAATTTCGAATAGAAAATATGCTAAATTCATATAACCCTTGACTACACAATTGAAAGCATATCATCACTCATATTTGGAGAAAAATACATAATAGAGTATATTCATACATGCCACAATTCAAAATAAAGAAGAACAATCAAGTAGTGGCTAACAAAAATAGATTTTCACCTTTCAACAATACACCACTTTTTGTACATATAGTACCTGGAACAAAAACCTCATAACCATGGAAATGAGAATCAATAGAAAGGCCCTAAAAAAAACAAAACTTGCTTTTATAGATTAGACATAAGTCAAAACTCAACTAGGCATAAACCCTAACCCAACTAGGGTTTACATATGCTAACAAAAATATCTTAGCAAGAGAAAAATATTGCCAAATTTGAGAAGATATCAATCATAAATGACCTTGAAATCCACACCAAGTCCTCATATGAGCAATAAATAAGACCCGCTGAAATCAATAACAAATCATGAAAAGGAAGAGACCTCTAATAGAAAGGAGGCCTAAAACCCATAAAGAAGCATGGGCAACACCTCATCGCAATGGGAGTTGATACAAACAACATTAAAGGCCATCCCTATCCTCCCAATGATTACATTAGGTTTCCCAAAACATTTTTGCAACATTAATGGTGTTCATGACTGAAACACATAAAATCATAAGTATAGTGGAATTTTTGGGCCCAAAACAACTGTTGGATTAATATTAAATTGTCCACAAGGCTAAAAATATATGCCTTTCAAACATCGGGCCTTGAGAATTCTCCATACCTCATATCCTTTATTTCCATCAAGTCTTTAAAAATTGGGCATTAGGTCAGAAGCATACTGTTTTTATAAATTTAAGACAAAGAGTAAGAAGGAAGAGTGACACCCGATGAATGAAATAAACCATCATAAGTAGAGCTTTCCAAAACGAATTATTTTTTCCTAACAAAAGGAAGTAAGAGATAACATATACAATCGATCTATGATGTCTAAAAATTTAAGACTTGGTAAAAAAATTTAAGCATCCATCAGGGGTCAAGCTCCAGAAGAAAATCCTAAAGCTTTGAGAAGAAGAGGACTTTCAAGGAAGAATAATTTTAGGCATCGGGAAACATGAGAATGTCTCACATCCTACCTTAATAAAGGTAAGAGATAAGAGGGAAGCTTGATCCATGATCCCCGAAAGACCGACACAAATCTTTCGAAGATATTTTCAATAATTATGGGTTAGAGAGAATGGTTACCTCTTAATGTTAACAAAGATAAGGAGTAAAAGGAAAGGCTGATCCCCAATCCCCGAAAGATTGACAATTATTCAATTTTCTACTCTCGAAAGGAGGGATTGGGAATTAGGGTCAGAAGGGTGCCTTAATGCTTATGAAGAAAGGCAGAAGAGGTAAAGGGGAAGCTCGGTCCTGGAAGTCTGAAACATCAACACTTTGTGTTTTTCATTATTGAGACTTCGGTGTCGTGCATCAAGAAGATTGATTACCTCTTATCATAGAAAACGTAATAGGTAAAGGGGAAGGTTGATCCCCAATCCCTAAAATATTGACAATTGAATTTTCAAAGAAAACGATCAAGACTCGACATCATGGAAGGAAAAGGATGGGACAGAGAGTAAGGGTTAGGCCTGATGGGAGAAACCTGAAATTCTTAGGAAAGTGGTGAAAATGAAGGGAAAAGAGGAAGAATATTAGGAGCAAAAGAGGTCCAAGCATGTAAGGATGTAGGAAAGCAACAACCTGAAAGCCTGAAACAATAACACTTGACAACTTTTGGTGCTTGGAAATGCATCTTCTCTTGCTTATAATTTGGAAAGGGGATTTTGCAACTTACATAAGGTCTTGAGAATGATGCACTATTAAGATCTCTCATATTAGTTATAATTGATGGGCATCATAAGGGGGATGGAACAAGCTGTAAATAGTGCCACCAAGTATGTAATATTTTTTTTCCATTTATATAAAATATAGATTTCTTTTAGAAAGAATTTGATTTAGATAAAGATGTGAATAATTTTAAAATTCCTTGATGTTCCATGTCATAATTTATTATTTGGGGATTAAAAAAGATAATAATTTGTAAAATTCAATTTAGAGCTATGATTTTTGGATCAATTTTTTGGTCCATTCATTGTTTTTTTGATAATTTTGTTGATTATCAAATTTGTGAGTAATTGGTAACTCTTTAGGAAATTGTTTTTGTATGTTTCCTAAATTTTTAATGTATTTTTACTATTTTTATTCAAATTTATGTAGAAATAGACATAGTTAAAGTATTTTTGAGAACTCTTGACACCTCTTCTCTAGGATCATCACCTAAATGCTATGAGTGTTAAATATACCATTGATATTCATGATAGATTTTGATTTATGCTAACTAGAATTCCTAAAATATGAATCAATAAATTAAAATCATAATTTGATATGTTACAAAAAATACCTCATTATTATCAGTAAAATATATCCCTTAATTATGGATACAGAATTAGAAACTTTGCATAATTATATGCAACATCATACTATATTTAATTACTTTTCACCCCTATTGTAGAAATTTTTGAAATAAATTTTTTATGTATTCTTCTTATGAACACTATTGAATTGATGGATTTGGGAATTGGATTATCATATAATAAAATTTAATTCATATCATAATTGTGTGCACATTTGATCTTGGGAAGTGAAAGAATTTAATTTTGATGAATAGTGTCATTTTGTTAGTTTTTTGTTAGAATGTAGTTGTAGAGATAAGTTACATTTAGTTGATAATTCTATTGTATAAAGTGTACAAATAATTCAATGACTATTGCTAAGGATTTTTTGTGTGCCCTCCTAATATCTCTATTTTTGTTGATAATTTTTAGATCATCATTAGAGTTTTGATTGTAATTGATTGACACCTTCATTTGGTATCAAAGAACTAGGAAGGAGGAGAAGCATGGGATGATTTTGGTCACTATTGAATCAAAAGGAGAGAACAAAATTCAAAAGTACAACATAGAATTAAATATGGTATCTTTCCTATGTTAAACCATTGTAGGTAAAGTTTTATGATGAATTTTTCTTTTTGGATTATTTCTTCTCTAGAGTAGTGGATTAAGGTCATGTGGGTTAAAGGTAAAAACCTACCTCTACACTAGTGTTTGATCTTTCATTTTTGTCACATTCAAGTGGCCCTATCCCCTTCCCCAACCTCTATTACAAAGAATCCCCTTGTCATTCATGACCCTGTTAAACCATTGGAGGGTCCCCCATCTCTCCCTATCCTAGATTTGACCTTGTCCTCCTCACATAGAATTACTAGGGCGAGAGCTAAAACCCCTACAACTGAGGACCTCACTCATGAATCTAAAAAAATAAAAAATTCTTTAACCCCACCCAAATTTCCATATCTAATACTGATAATTTTGAGGATGAGTCCTAGAGCTCAACCCCTATTAGCTCTCTTACTAGTTCCCCTATTGATGAGGATATTTCAAATCTTTCTAAATCCCCTCGATCCATAAACCCCTTAAACCCTAGAGATCCCCCAACCTTTGTGTGAATTTTAATAATGCCTCTCAAAAACCCTAATTGGATAAAGAGGTTTGTGTCAATTGTGTCCCCTTGAAGCATAAATTGAATGATCTTACTGATGTTGTCATTGTTCACAATGATATCCTCTGTAAGGAAAGCTTGAAAACCCATTTATTTTTAAATACATCATTTTTGAATAATTATTTAAATGATTCAATATTGTTTAGAAAATAATCTGTGCGCTTTCTTACTTTTCTTTAAATTCTAAATTGGGGCCAAGAAGTGGCCATTACTTGGTTTATGAAAAGTCATGATTTAGTTTTAAAAGATTGAGAATTAAAAAAATTATAGGAAAAAAAAACTGTGGAATCATTATGAAAGGGATTTCTCTTCTTCCTCTTGGGACAAAGTCGCTACAATTAATACAACGGTTTTCAACTTTGTGAAAAATGGCTATGCAGGCTCAATGATTACAACAAGAATTTGCAAAAAAAAATATTTTTTTCTTCCTTTTGATGAGACTTGAGATATACAATTCTTTGGTTTAATTCATATGGGAATGCTTGAGAAAAAAGGGAAGAATTTGAAGGAAAAATCAGATAATAGAGAAAGAAAATACTTGGGGAAAATGGATGCAAGCTAGGAAATTTTGGTGAGGATTCAATAGTAGTAATATTCTGGGTATGCAATTTATTTATGTTATATGCAAACTTATGAATTATTTTCTACATATTCTATTCATTTTTTTTCCTTAGGGATCACTTTCTCCAAACTAATCTTCAATCACTTATCAGGATGCTAATATAACTAGTTTGGAGATTCTAAACCCTAGTCTATTATGTTGGCCATAAATTCATTTATACAAACTATGTTTCTCTAAAATTTTGGTATAAGGTGTGTCACTTAAGTTTTTCAAACATATTCAAAAATCAACCATACCCAATTTGGCATTGTGGAGATATGTAATGTTTAGTGACCATTTATTTCCTACCATTTCGTCTATGATAAAACAGTTTGTTGCGTAACTTTATTTATACAAACTGGGTTTTTTTGAAATTTTGATATAAAGTGCACCACTTAGTTATGAAAACATATCCAAAAATTATCACTACATAGTTGTTTTATTTGGAGATTTGTATCAATTAGTGATGAACATTCCTACACCCTCTTTGTTGTTGCTATTTAATTTGTGAATCCTTGACTTTTTCTCTCTAAACCTAACATATCTATGATGCTTGAATTCTTCTCAGGACAATAGTTGTTCAACTTAAAACATTCATTTTTGGAACCTTATTTTTTTTGAAGAGAAATAGCAAATTTAATCTCTATGGTATTTTCTAAATTGTATGTCAAAATTGCATCCAAGATAAAGTTTATCTATCTTATCATTGGTTGAGATGGGTCTTCATTTAATATGTGTGATTACACATTAGATGATGTATGGGTATATATTTCATTGTGTGATGTGTGTTTGATTGTTGCATGTATGGGTATTTATTCCTTTGTATGACTTCATTCATTTTCTTTTGAAAACTATTTAGTACTTGATTTTTGATTAACTAACAGCTTAGAAGAAAATCTATCTGGGCATAAACTAATGGAGTAGATTTTGGGTCTTTCATGTTTCTACCCTTCCATTCTTTTGATAAATGTAATAATTATCTTTATACCAAACAATTATCATTGATAGTTTTATCATATTAAATAGCTAAATTCTTATCATAAAAATTGAAGAATGTGGCTATATTGTTTGGTTTAGACTAAGTTAGTACTTCATATGGGATTCTATTGTTGGAAATGATTGATTACATTCTTAGTAATATCACTTTAATGCTTGTAATACATTTTATATGGGATCAAAATCTAAGTTATTGTAAACAAATGATGAGTGAGTAAATAATTCTTGAAATGAAATATGTCTTATTTCACATATTGCAACCTTCTTGTGATCTCGTATGTATCTTTAGAAGTTGAGTAAAAATATTATCTATTTTTTGTATTTTGTATGATGTGTTGAGATAGATAATGAATGAAATATTTTTGTTGTTGTTATAACTTCCTTATTTTACCCCTATAGGGATTACTCATAAATATAAATATTGCACATACTCTCTAGAACTTTAATGATGCTTTAGAAAATATTATGGAATGAACTAGACTCCTTATGAGTTATTGAATCTAAGTCAACATTATCGTTGCAAGACTAATTTTCTTAACTACGAAATTTCTATGCTACATGTACATAGGCAAGGCCATCAAGGATGAGCCCCCAAGACTTTAGATCGGCCCTTAGGGCCTCAGGCTAGTATACTATTATTTGATATTTATTTGATGGATTTTTTGGGACTAATATTTTCATTTAGTTTTGTAGAAATAGGTTTTTAGACCAAGCGAGATTATGGAGCTAAGGAAGAGCTTTCCATCTTGTGAAAAGATGTTTATGACTCTCTTTGTGAATGTGAAGAATTGCATAAAAATGTTATATCTTATATTTGCAGATACATTGATTGTATAAAACTACTTTCCAAATTTGAAGTTTATAAGTTAATATTTGGAAGAAATTCCCTCTTGTTTATTATTATTTTTCATTATTTTTTACTAATTCAATATTAAATTGAGTGGGCATTACATCCACAAATGGCTACTAGCCCAGCTCATCATGGCCAAGGATAAAATTTAAGTATTGGAGGAGAAGGTGCTCAATCAGAAGGTGACCTAGTCTGTCGAGGTTGATGATGAATGTCATTGGGGCTTGGGTAAAAGCACAAAGTTGTGTCATACTTTATAAAGGAAACAACCAACTCTAATCCAACTTTTAAACTTGAATCACTAAAATGTGGCATATATGTTTTGAATTTTGAAATGATGTAAACTAGTAAAATATGTATTTTTTAGTATATTTTATGTTTGTATTTTAAAAATAAAAATAAAAAATTATTTTAAACTAGTTTTTAATAAATAAAAACTATAATTTAGTTGATGATAAAATGCTAAAAAATGAAGTTGCATGGGATGTCAAACTTTTTTTCTTTCAATTTTTTTCTGTCTATTTATAACTTGAAACCTTAGTGCATGGATATATTTTTTTTACAATTTTGATTAATATATAATTTTTAAATAAATATTAAAATGTGTGTGAATAAAAACCAATTGTTTCCATCAGATGTCAACTTTCATATTAAATATTTATCTAAAATGGAAAAAAAATTATACCATCTTGAAATAGATTCTTTTATCTAGTGCATCATATTTTTTTTCTATTTTTTTTAATAAGTTTTAGTAATTTTCCTTCGCATGGTAATCAACCTAATATTTTTTGCTGAGAAACTATTTTTAGTCAAAATAAAAAATAAAATATAAATAATAATTAAAATATTAAAATAAATATATTTTTGAAATCTATACTAATGAATCTACAAAAGGGTATTTTTACATTTAAAAAAAAAAATTATTTACATTAGCAGGAGTTATTGAAACTTCAAGTTTTTCAAATAATTTTGTGTTTTTGATAAATTGGACTCAAATTGGTACTCCATATACTTTTAGCCAACAATTTTTGTTGAAAAAGTTGTGGAAGTATCCAACTTAGCTAGAATGAATCTTACTAGATCATATGTTTGACCAAAATTGATTTTTAGTTAGAAATACTTAAATTCAGTTGTGCTGAAAAGTTGGATTAAAGTGTGACACAACTTTGTGCTTTTAGCCACTTGTTTTTATCCCTCGCCATGTCCTTTGACAAGTGTTCCAATTTGGAGAGTGATGTTGAAGAGCTTCAGGCATTGATGTTGAGGAAGAGAGGGGAGACTACTGGAGGAGAATTCCACCATGCATTGTAATCAGAATAAAACCCTAAAGTACCTTCAAGAAATTATGGAATATAGTAAGGAAATTGTTAAAAACACTATTGTTACTATCCAGGTCCTCCAACATGAATTATAGAACAATCATTGTAAAATGGTTGGTGATGATCATAATGATGTTGGTCACTCCAAGAAAAAGGGTAAGCAAGGGGAAAAATTTGCTTCACAGAGTACTCAGGAGATCCAGCCTACACATAAGGGGCCTTTGTCCTTTGAAGAGAAACTCAAATTTCTTGCTAAAGACTGGTAGGCAAGTAGTGGTCTGAAGATGTTGGTTGATCAGTAGCTGATTCGGTCCCTAGCTAGTTTTTCCCTGTGTTTTCTTTCTTCCTTCTTCTTATAGTCTTTTTTTAATTGCACTCATTTTACTTTTTGAGTGTCTCATGTCTCGTGAGCCCCCTTGTTTGGCCTCTATGTCCATTTTGTAAATGGGTGCGGGCCTTTGTACCTTTAATTTAATAAAAACCATGTATGAATGATTAGATGAGGGTTTGGATCACTCTTATAAGGAGTCCATGATTGTACATTCACTAATTTACGGTTTTGTAGTGTCAAAAAATGTCGTCACGTGTACATTTTCACATGTAATTTAGGAATAATTAATGATAAATTAGACATAATGTCACCCTAATCTAGTGTTGTAATATGTTTTACACATCCACATTAGGTTTAGGGCATGTTTAAGCTAAATAAACCTAACTCTTCCCTAATTTAATGTTGTAAAATATGTTTATTCACACCTTCACATTGAATTTAGGAGGCTTGTAAACTAAATGGACCTAATCTAATGTTTTAATGTGTTGTACACATTCACATGGGATTTTGGGCCTTTGTAAGCTAAATAGACCTGATTTGGCCTTAATTTAATGTTGTAAAGTATATTTATTTACACTTTCACATTGGATTTTGGGCCCTATTGAATTTATGACATTTATATCATTATTACTAGGCCACTAAGACACTATATTATGCATCCCAATGCATAATTCAATCAAAAACCCAACAATATCAATGAATAAGCTTAATTTACACAATCCCCGACACTTTAGCAATCAAAATAGGCCCCATGTGACCCATTCACCACTTTGGGCGAATGATTCCCATCCAGGTGGGACCCATTTTCCCAACTTGGCAAATGAGTCTCGTTTGGCCTATTTTCAAGGTTTGAGTGGGAAAAAATGGGTTTTAAGTTCAAATTTTATTTATGTCAGCCTTTGGGATCTAATACATGGGATATTAGATGGATTTCCTATACAAATGAGGTCTCAAATTATTATTTCACATAAGCCTTCATGTTATCAAGTCAAGCATTCAAGAGTTAGCAATTCCCATATCACATAAGAGCATCAAGAGAGCATTCAAGATCATTTCTAAGGAACTCAAGGGAAAAAAATCTTCATCAATTGTTGCAAAAATTCAAGATCCATCATCATGTCAAGCATATCAAGCATCAAGCATGTTATTGATCTAGTTTTGTGATGTAGCATTGAATATCCAAGGTCATGCACTATCCTACACCTATTGTCAAGATCAAGATCTACATCCTTCATGGCCATTTCATGCTAAGTTGCAGATTTGCAAGACATCATTTACAAGGCATCATTCAAGGTATTATTGTCTATGATTCATGTTCTTTGTTTCATGTTTCATGCTTTCATTTCATTGTATCCTCATTTGGTTTAATTACCTACAAGGGGTTTGACCAAGGAAAATCCCTATTCCCTAACAATCAACTCTCTCTCTCTCTCTCTCTCTCTCTCTCTCTCTCTCTCTCTCTCTCTCTCTCTCTCTCTCTCTCTCTTTGTGTAATTGTAGATCTAAGTGTTTTGAAGACTTGAAGGAATATTGAAGATTAGGTTACAAGCTTGGAGAAATTTGTTGGAGTTTTCTCCCCATTTGCAAGGTTGTAATCTTCACTAAAAGGTCAGCTACAACCCCAAAAATTAGAGTTTCAGATCTGAAGACAAAGTGGAACTAAAAGAGAAGACATTGAAGACCAGATCCAAAATTTGAAATTCTAGAAAACTCTAACTAGGCTCATTCACCCAGATTGGAGAATGAGTCCCAATTTAGGTCAATTTTGAGATTTTTGTAGTTTCAGATACCCTTTTTTCAAAAACATGTTCCTAGGCAGAAACCCTGATCTGGGATTGATTCACCCAGATTGGTGAATGAGTCCTAGTAGGAAATTTTTTTAGGATTTTTAGCATTTCAAAGCTCATTCCAATCATCTTCCAGTTTCCAGGTGCTCCTGTGTACTTTTTTCGGTTTGTTGCTATGATTTACTTGCATTTACAGTTCATTTAGTGAAGTTTCTTGCATCCTTGAGTTCAATCATTAGATCTTACATTTCATCCATTTTTCCAAGCCCTTGCATGGTGGTGAACCCCTGATTAGTTTATATTTTAGCATCTCGAACAGCCCTATTGCAAGACCTTTTTCTCCTTTGCATTGAGATCTCTAGGGTCATCCTTGAATGAGAGAGAGTGAAAATTGTCATTCTATGTCCTAAACCCTAGAAAGTCAATAATTTTGGACCTTTTAGGTTTCAATCAACCATATTTTTTTACTAAATATAAAGGAATTTAGTCTATGATAAAATGTAGTGGATATAAAGGGATTTGGTCCTTATTTATAGATGTGATAACATCTCATTGCATGATGTGAGGCAGGGATGCCTAGATGCATTTAACAAAGAAATACATATCATTGTGAAGAAATATTGTCATCAAATGATAGAAAGGAACACTTTATTTTCATACCAATAAGAGGATTATTGAAGAATTTGTGGTTGTTCCATCCAAGAAAATATAGAATAAGATTGTTCATTTTTAAATGCATTTGATGATGCACATTCGAAGAGGTCTAGTTAGAGGAATTTTCAAAGGTAAATAGGATCTACTATTTAGTAAGAGGAGACATTTTTGATGTACAAAATGTAAGATATGCTATAGAATATCTCTAGACTACGCAATATTTTACTGAAGATTATAGCCAACCAAGATCTAGGAACTTCATGAAAGTGTGCAAGAGAGTTCATCTATAAAATAATAATACTATTCTATGAAAGGATGCAAATGATAGGGATTTTTCTATAAATACTATCCATCAATATGATTTACATAGGAAACCACCTAGTTATATATCCAAAGTGATACAAAGGATTAAATAGCATTATGACAAGTGTCTTAATCCTACATCATGTGAAAACTTATCATAACTACCTAGGAAACATGACTTAAAAGTTAAAATATAATATAGGATCTAATGACAACTAACACCTTATAGAAAGATTCCCTCCTAGGACCTCAGTAAACTTAACATATAAATAGGACTTACTAATGAATAGATAGGTAAAATACCGATTTAAAACAACAACCCGTTAAGTGCAAATTAGGGAGTATATTATTCTTATGAAAATGACACAAATATTGGTTTTGATTACAAGACCATGTTAGGTACCCATGTAAAAAATGAAATATCTCACAAATGGAGAAAAGGAGAAAACCCAATGGGATAAAAATCTTCTTCAAAAGAGAGATGAAATACAAAATTCTCTCAATGATGCATGAGAAGAATAAAACCAAATTCGAGGAAAAATACCCCCCATAAGAAGAGGAAGAGAAACTATGTATCCCCCTTTAATGTTGAGTCTCCTACAATGATGGTAGAAGCTTGGAATTGAATACTAAAGATGATTTAAATGTTTTGAACAACATTCCTTCCCTTAGGAAGAAACAAAACCAAGATGGTATGTAGGATGTATTTTGATTCTAGAAAGGAAGATGTGGGAAAAAGGACGATGGATGATATCTCTGAATGATGCTCAAGTGTCTCCATGTTGATGTCCAAAGTTGTCACACTCCAAACATGCATTCTAAGCCACACTATAGAAGTTCAAAACCCAAATCTCCTAGAAATTATTATGGAACACAATCCAAAGATAAAGATACCTCCTCTAAAGACAAATAGTCCTCTAAATTTTTTCCAATAGAATCCATACTCAATTCAAATTGAAAAGGATGATGATATAGAGAATGAACAAGAGGATCATAGTGTAACTTCGTAACAACTGAAGAAGGATAATCTCCATCAAAGAGAAGATAAATTCAATCAATGTTGTCTCTAAAATCCAAAATGTGGGACTCACAAAACAAACCAACAATGTCTATCAAGTACTCATTTCAAGTAGCCATCATGTGAAGAAAATGTATATCATGCTACATTGAATCATAAAGAGCTCAAACTATGGAAACACAAGCATCCTCAAGTACAATACTAGATGAAGGAGATGTAATATCAACACATGTGACTAGATCTTTAGTAGATGATACAATACCAAGATTCAAGTGACCATGTTGAATCTCCTCAAAATTATCCACACTAGATGCCTGAATGGGAACATATGTTGAGTTAATAGTAGGAGAAAAATATGAGAAGCTATAGATTTGATATTGGTGATCAACGTCCCCAACTACAACTATATCTCTGCTATGCAAATACAAAATTATGATAGAATCTAGTGTGAACTCAACTCTCTTTCTACTCCACCATCTGTGATTTGATAGATAGAAAGGATATTGATTGAAAATGAAGGCACACAAAGGACATAATTGAATGCTTCACCATCCATATCAATGGATCCCTTCCCACAAATACACATATAAGTGTTGTTTTCTGTCAGGATCTATGTTGATGAACAAGTCTCAAATGAAGAGAACATACTATTAGATGAATCCATGTGATGTGAGGCTCCTAAATCAAGTATCCACCTATCTTACTCAAAGTTCACAACTACAGAAAGTGCTTTCCCCTTATGTGTATTAGACTTTGATGAGGAAGAATAAGGTGAATCCTTTGATGAAGAAGAAAAATTAATTTGAGCATTCTCAAGCAGATGCTTCAACTGATCAATTTATTTTGAATAACATTAATGTTCATCATGCCTTGATTCCTCACAATATGTAAAAGATAGGCATCTCCTTCTTAGATGATTCCCCTTTTGAGGGAGAGGATTTTGATTCTTTATGTGACTTGTTCCTTTTCTTCTTTTGCTTCTTATCGATTCTTTGAATCTTTTTGTACTTGAGACCCAATAGGCAACAATGCTTGTGACTTGAAAGACTTGGTTATACCCATATTCATTAACTTAGCTTCCTCTTGAATTAGGATATTTATAAAGTCGATGAACTTAGGATCAACATATATCATGCTCCCAAAGAAATTCAACAACTATGAAAGCTGGAAAAAAACACTAAATACTCAAGACCAATCTTGGATAAGACGTACAAAATCAATTGTAAATCCTCCTTATCAATGTTACAATATTTCAATTGTGTTCTTAGTTTCTTAACTTTGGAGATGTAGTCTTAGATGTGGTAAAAAAAATTTAGGATCAAGATTCATCAAATCATTATCAATTTGATATCCCCTAATCTTATATGTTTTACCATACAATTTTTCAAAATCCTCCTAAGCCTCTTTAGGTGTTTTACATGATTCAACATGAAATTATAAATCAAATGAGACTAATGAACATGTGCATCCAAGTGTTTTCTCATGATCAATCCCCCATCTCACCAATTCTTTAGCATTAGTAGGTGCAAAAATAGTTTCCTTTAGCTAGCCTATTAGACCCTTTCCTATGAGATGAATTCATATTGATTTTCTCCATGTAGCATAATTATATGGATTTGGGAGTGGGTATGTGCAGGATCATGGTGGGCCAAAAAGTGGCAATATGATGGGTATGTGGCTGGCGACATTTTTTTACCCAAAATTGATGAAAAAAAATGGTTTTTAAAGGAGATTCTCAGCTTTCCACCAATATAAATTATGCTTTACTTTGAATTTAATAAATAATTATTATTCATTTTCTATTTGAATTACGATTAAAGTCCTGATTGATAGGTTGATTGAAAAACATCTATAGCTTTCAAACGGTATCACATTTTTTGAACCCAAAACATGTGTCACATTCTATGCTTCGCATACTATAGGATTAAAAAAAGAAAAAAATGAATTTCATGAATTTTTGACCAAATTAAGGTGGTCAGACATATGATTTTTTTATATTTTTTAAAAGTTGTAATAAAAAATTCATAATTAATTATTTACTTGGAAAAAAATTACAAAAAAATATGCATCACATCTGGACATGAGTCGTCTACTTATATCTAAAATATTATAAAAAAATTATTATCATTTTATTGTGGTTAGGGTGGTCAAACAGACACCTACTTATTTTCCCTAAAATTTAAGTACTACTCCATTGAAATTTAAAATTTTCACCAAATAGATTATTTAAAAAAAAAAAAACCTAATAGTTTAGAAACTACATTCAATTTTCTACATATTCTATTCTTAGATATTTTTGAAATAATATAGACAACTTATTCAAATTTTCACGTCAAGTTGCCTAACTCTAATTTTTTTGAATTTTTTGCCACTTAAGGGCCTATTTTTTCCATGATGATCCTGCACACACCCGAGTTTAATTTAATTTTTCCCCATTGAAAGAACACAAACCAAGAAAGAGAAGGCAACCAACCATTGCAAGATTACCTCCCACAAATTACTCAATCAAGAAACCCCCCTAGCAATATACGATTTAACACTTTATACTTAGTGCAATTATAGGTGTCATTTTCCAAAAACAATGAAGTCGACTTGATATTAGTGGTTACAGGTGCCAAATTTTGTCACAAGCTCAAGAAAAAATTTCTACACAAGACAAGAAAAATCTAATTACACCTATAGAAAGTACATGTAAAATTATGCACTTTCAAAATAAAATTCACCCAAAAGTATTACCGTAGGAGCAAGAACGCGACCCTGGAAGTTATGAAAATGAGAATTTTTTAGCAACAACTATGAGAATCTACAATTTATAAAAAATATAGATACCAAAATCAAAAATAATTTTCACCACTACGAATAACACAAAATTCTACCCCAAATCAAAAACAATTCTCAAAAAATGGATGTCTTGAGTCTGAGTTATGAGCATTTGAAAACCACCCTTCAAAATGAAAACTAAAATGGTGAGGTTGGCATTTCATGAGATTAAAATTGTTGGTCTGCTACCCATCAAAAAGGAAACTTCCCGCTAAAATATTTTGAAGCAATATATTTGGGAATATTCATTCAGAAAGGAATATTCTATCGAAATCTTTTAGTCATTGGTAGCAAGCAGAATTTGGTAGATCTTGGTGGAATATTCCTTATTTTGATCAGATTTTCTCTTAAGACGATGAAGGGTGGGTCTATGGGGGATTACATGGTGGACTTAGGCCACGCCATATGGTGCTAACTAGTGAGGGAAGTGGTAGTATTGTGGGTACCATGTACGCCAAGTACCCTACACAATAGGGTATGCTGTAGAATTTGCATGTTTTGGGTTAATTTTTAATTCAAAATTTTCTAATGAATTTTCCCACAAACTCTATTTTTATAAATAAAAATATAAAAAAATTAAACAAAATAAAATATTATTTTCCTGCAAATTGTATTGTCTGACTCAGTAGCAATACTGCCAATTATACGATTGAATTGAGGAGAAAATTTCTCTAATGGTCCTAGGTAAAGTTCTTGGATTTTTACAATTTGACACTTTATCTTGGAATTTTTCGGCCTCTTGGATGTAATGGAAGGGTTGGTATTGACCCAAAATAATCCAAACTTGTAGCTACCTTTTGAATATGGCAACCATATTTTAATTCCCAACCCTCATAGATCTAGTGTCGTATTTCTGATTAGGACAAATCAAAGTGAAAAATTTTCTTTAGAAAAATCCTTTGAATTCAATGGTGAGCTCAAATATACACCAACAACCTCCAAGTTGTGTTAGTGTGAATAAGGTTTCCTAACTAGTTCTTAGTGAGGACCTATTCACATCATTATTATAAGTTAGGAGTTAGTTTCCTAAGTGGCATTCTAGAAACTATTAATAATGGGGCCATGTCTCATTAATTAGCTTGTAATTATCTAGGTAAATTTAATAATTCTCTCATACATTTAATGTTTTTGCATTAAGGGTTTAATGTTTCTATCCTAGGTTGTTATGACTTAGTTGTCTCATGTGATAAGATTAAGACACTTGTCATGATCTTGTCTAATCCTATTTCTCTCCTTGCCTATATAAGCAAGGCTCTTGTACATTTGTAAATCATCTCAATTCATTATTTTTCACTTCTAGTGAAATAGCATCTTTGTGTGTTGATTCTCTCTTTTCTAAAGGTGTTGTTTTGATCTACAGACATTCATGGAAGCCTACTTTAACATAGTATCAGAGCTATATCTCATCTCCTATATGGTATCAGAGCTATATCTTAGCTCCTACATGGTATCAGAGCTTTTGTCTGCAACCCCCTTCCATTGAGAGTATTTTCCAGAGATGTGTGAGATCAAAGCTTTTATTGGAGCTATTTTTATTGGAGTTTTTTTCTTTTTTGCTTCAAAAATTCTACTTCCACTCATTTGTAGGATAAACGTTTTCTTGGTTTTATAGCTAGAGTAAAAATATCATCTTGGTACCTACTAGATTTTGTAGATAGTGAGCAGATTCTAAAGAAATGGTTGTCCAAAAAGCATCACATGTCATTTCTCTACAGGTTGAAGGTCAAAAGAAATTATTTCTTTCATCTTCTACTTGTTGGATAGAAAAAATATTTCTTGGTTTTGTTTTTTGCATCAAAATATTTCCGGGTTTCTATTTTTTGTCTACAAAAACAAAGTAGATTTTTCAGAAATCAAATCAAAATTGTCGTGTCTACATTGCGACCGACATAATTTATCCCTTTTTCAAAAATTTGTAACTTGAGTATACAGTGTCTATTTTTCAAAAAAAAAATATCGTCAAAAAGCTGATTCTATCCTCTACACAAATTTGAGGTTATTTTTCATCATGGAGATAGATGTGAACATTCATTAGTGCATGCATTATTTCCTTTCTTTCTTGCATTAGGTTTGCATTTTCTTTGCACTTCATTTGGGCTATGTATTTCTAGTATTTTGTCCTTTGTGGACATTTTGAGCATCACTTGTAAGTAGTTTCTTATTTTGTGTCACATTTTGTATTTGCACTGTATTATACAGTGTCATGGGGGGGGTTGTGTAGTTTCTTTATTATTTTTCATGACACCTTTTTCAAGTGAGATTCCCTCCACGACAAAAACAAATCTATGTGATTCTTGCCTCATGCATGTTTTCCTTGTTTTTGCACACCCATTTTTCAATTGTAGGTGCTTTCTTGTGCACTTTTAGATGTTGTTTCTTCTCCTTCATTATTACATGGTGATACACAAGTTTTAGTGGATCTATTATGCCTCTCCCAAGTCAACATTATGGGGGATATTATATTATTTGTGCTAATGCTTCCTTGGTTTCACTTTGGAGTCAGCTATGTATCTAGTACTTGTTCCTATATACTAGGAAGATGTAATGGCTGGTTACCCATGCATTTCAGTGAGATCGAGAATTTACCATATGGACACTCTTGCATTCTTGTTTTGTGGAGGCAACCTTGTATCCTTGTTTGATTAGTGTTCTTTAGACCATTGGCACCTATATTTTCAACTTACATTGGTTGAGTAGTGTTGTTGGGGTCACTCATGCAGATTCAGGTGTCATATGTATTTTCAATTGATAGATTTTCTACCTTTGTTTCCATCTTATCATTGTTCGAGTAGTGTCATTGGGGGTACTCATGAAAATTTTTGTCTTCTTGATCACGATCATCCTATTTTTAGAGGAGGTTCTTTAGTTTCAACACTATAACAGTCATCCATAAATAGTTGTTTGCAGCTTCGTCATCCTTCAGTGATGTTCTTCATGTTCCTATTCTTCTTGGTACATTGTTTTGGAGGATTCTTAGTCCATCTTGTTTTCTCTCTTTTGGGGAGGATTTTTCTCCCATAGAGTTTTTCTCATTTTCTCTGTTTGTGAGAGATTAGTTGCATTTGCATTTGTACATGGGTACCTAACATGGCCTCATAGTCAGGACCCATCTTTACATCATTTTCATAATAACTACACTCTCTAAGTTGCACGTATGGGGATGTTAGTATGCATAGGGTTATTTCCTAATTAGTTATAGTGAGGACCTATTCACATCATTATTATAAGTTTACTTAGGATTTAGTTTCCTAGGTTGCATTTGAGAAACTATTATTAATGGGGCCATGTCTCATTAATTAGCTTGTAGTTATCTAGGTATTTAATAATTCTCTCATGCATTTAATCTTTTACATTGAGGGTTTAATATTTGTATCCTAGGTTTTTATGACTTAGTTGTCTCATGTGATAGGATTAAGACACTTGTTATGATCTTGTCTAATTCTATTTCTCTCCATTCCTATAAAGGCTCTTATACATTTGTAAATCATCTCAATTCATTTTTTTTACTTCTAGTGAAATAGCATCTTTGTTTGTTGCTTCTCTCTTTTGTGAAGGTTTTTTCTTGGTTTGCAGATGTTCCTAGAAGCCTATTTTAACAATTTGAACCTACAATCAAAAGACACAAAGAGAAAACCCTTAAATCTGGTATTTATTTCAAGCTTTTCTAATTCTATAGATTAGCATTCGATGCAAGAGAAGAGCATACACAAATTTTTAAGATCTACCAAGCTTTCCAACCTAGATCTCTCAACAAGACTAACTTGGGATAACTTGAAAATTCATGAAATTCCTATTGAAGAATTAGTCTAGGAGAAAACTAAGATCTTGAGGATAATTCAAAAATAAAATAAATAAAGATGAAAATGTGAAGAGTATTGCATAAGATAACATGTTATTTAGAGGAACTAATCAATATTATCAATTCCAAAATCACAACAATATCACTTCAATGATTTAATCATTACTATCAAACATTACAACATCACATAAACATAAGATTCCATTACTAGGAGTTTCTCATTCAAGAAGTGAGTGAACCTATATGTGTGACTCCTATCTCACACAAGAAAATTATTGTCATCTAGGATGTTCTTCTTGCATGCAAAGACAACAACCCATCAATTCCACTACTTCTCAACTAGCTCTTTCCATGAGAGAAAGATTAAATAGGTTGGTAGCATTAGCAAGGGTTGAATCATGTATGTTATCGAAAGTTTGACTCGGTCATGTCATGCTTGGTTTGATTACCAACATAAAAAGAAAATATGCTAATTAATTCTAAGTATCTCTAAGAGTGTCTATTTGTTAGTAGTGAATGTTTGATCCAAATAGAAACTAATGTCTATAAAATAAAAAGTGGATTCCTACTCTTGACTAAACTCTTATTTAATTCTATAATAGGGATTCTAAATTATCGTAGATTATTGAAAAATTGATTCATGTAAATTACATAATCATATTAATCAATAATTTATCTAATTAATAATGTGTAATTTAACTATATAATAAAATTCTAAAACCTTGTAATTATACATTCTAGGTCTAAGCAAGACATATTAGCAAAGACAATTTCTAAATTATTCAAAGAAATGTAAAACTTACTTAAGGAATCACCTTAAATTAATAATTTGTTCTACCACATATTCTTATTTTGGAATTGCAAAAAATCTCTTACCAATGAGTAATCCTAATGCCCCATTGAAGCGTCTAATAGTGGTATTTACCATTTATGTGTTCATGAGCTATGCGCAAATGGTCCAAATTACCAGACACCTCCATACTCACCTTTAATAACCTCAACTTGTAACTTATTAATTGGGAATTTCATGGCTAAGAAAATGATATTGGTTAAGTCAACTTATTAATAATGGTATATTGCCGATATTGGCATGGTGTGATGGTTTAAAGGTGGCATTGTTGTTCTTGCCACCAAGGTTCAAACCCCATTGGGGTGGTATTGTTGAGTGGTTGTATTCCAGTTCATAGCTCCGGTTCAAAAGCGTTTACCCCTTGAACAAAAAAAAATAAAAAAAATTAATAATGATATATTGTACACTTGTTATGGGATAAAATATCTCAATCATTTGTCAATGATAGCCATATATAATGTAGAAATGTAAAAGGGAATCCACAAATAGAAATTATTTAGTCTTGGTATTGGACAAGATTATCCTTGAACAGACATAATATTAGTTTTGGATCATTTTTATTATTTTTCTTGTCTTCGTGGTTAATCAAAATGCTCCACCAAATTGACCTAAGAAGGTAATTTGATCTAATTTCCTTGTAAAATCTCCATATTCCCTTTGTAAAAAATTAATGAATTCAAAATCACTTAAAAACTAAAAGATTATTTTTATTCAAAATTACTTGAATCTTCATTGTCAAAAGCAATCCTAAACTATTGATTTACCAAAGAAAATCCTCATCTTAAATGAAAGAAAAAAAACTATTGATCATTGATTATTTGCAAATCAACACATATAACTAAGAAAGAAATCTAAGGATTTTCCGTTTGTTATTTCATTACATAATTTCTTAAAACAAATCATCAATAAAATTTCACACAGATATATATGACATTTGTAAGAACGCTAACTCACCAGAATTTTAATAAATAGTCTTACGTCTATAGAACTCGAGTATTTCTTAAATTAAATTCTAGAACCCAAACCTGACTATGTCACATTTTAATAAGATTCTGATCCATATGAGCCACCGGAATAATAACTTAAAGTCCAAAACCAAGTGCCTCCGTAGGATTCCTATAGAAATAATCTATGGCATCTTGACCCAAGAAGCTATGTAGATAAGAATACATAGGACTAAAAACAATGGCTATAAATTCTTTTCGCAGGATCCAAGACAATGGCTATAAAAACTCAGTATATCCCCACCATATTGACTGTATCATGGAATCTCTAAATAAACCATAGGTATCATCGATAGAGGTCCATGTCTCATCTGAGGAATTGTCTGATAGTGACGTGTTTTTTTGGGAATTGATTCACAATGGCTAGAAGGAGATTTGACAGCTGCTACCAGGGCTCAAATTTGACGTTCTACCTTGTTAGTGAGGCAATTTTTTTTCCACAGTTTTTTTTTTTTTAAATTCAAATTTTATTTAATAAAATATTCTTTAAAAAATATTAATCATTTGATGTATTCTGTCAATTGCATGTACATATATTTTATGAATTTCTATTAAATTCAAATCTCTTAATGCATATTTTTTTGGTTAATTTTATTCAAGTATAGTCATTACTTTCTTCACTTTCTCTCAAGTTAAAAAAAAAAAACAGAATTGAGTATATATAAAAATAAATTATCAATAAAAAAATTGAAGTGGTTGGAGTATGATTAGAAACATATAGATAGACATCTATATACATAAAATAAAATTTACACAATATCAATTAAAAATAAATAAATTATTTCAAGATGATACAAAAAGAGACATGCATAGACATAAAATTAAATTCACTGCAAGGGAAATTCACCACCAGAAATTCACTGCCATGGAAAATTCAAAGTGTTGGAAATATATATTAAAAATGTTAATGTGATGAATTTTCTGTGGGCTGAATTGATGGTGGTGAATTTTTCTTCTCCTGAATTTGTCATGACGTATTGTTGTAAATTGTTGGTGGTGAATTTTGCAGCTGTGAATTGTTCGGGGTGAATTTGCCTGATACCAATATGAACTTTTATCTACCAATGTAAGCTTGTATTTTGCATACATTTAAATCAAAATATACTATTATTTAGAATTAATTTAGATTAATTTAAAATAAATATAGATTAGTTTATGTGAATGGATGAGTTAAAAAACTATAAACAAAAATCCTTGTCGATTTTTTTTTTTTTTAAACTTAAAGATCTCGATAAAAAAGATTGAAATAATAAAAGTTTAGGTTAAACAATAGAATTTTTTATTAAACAATTTAAAAAGAGAAGGAAAATAATATACATGCATGAATAGCTTTTAATTATAAAAATGATTTTTCATATGCATATATGTTCATAATTTAATATTAATTTTATTTTTACAATTTTTAAAATAAATTAAATGTATTAATATATTGTCAAATATTTATATTCAATATGGGCGGGGGCCCTAGCTCGGTTGGCTAAGTAATTCCATTGCGGCTCTGCTGGTCACGAGTTCTAGTCTCCCCCATCCCGTGGCGCCGCCGGTCACGTTAAAAATTCCTGTAGTCTAAATATATATATATATATTTATATTCAATATATTTTATTGTATATAGGTATTTCTTGTCTATCCAAAAAAATTAAATGTATATAATATGTTATTCTAGAGTTGTGGTTTTAAGCAAGGTCAAATTAAGAGAATGATTGGATTAGAATCAAAATAATTTATGTATATGAATTATATGTGTGTGTGTGTGTTAAAGATGTAAAAAATATAAACAAGTGGTGTGGATTTTCATAATTTGTTTGGGGTGTTACAATGATTTTGAAGAAGTATGTGTCCAAAATTATAGGGGATAAGTAATCATGTGAGCTAACTTAGTGATCATGTAATGGCTATTTAAAATTGTGTAAAAACACAAATAATATATAATATGGATGCTCCTAAAAATTCATGGCCAACAATTGGCAATGGGAAAGTGAAAATTCACTGTAGGGTGGTGATTTTTTCTTGTGGTGAATTTGTCATGACGGTGAATTTGTCTTATACCAATATGGACTTTTATCTACCAATGTAAGCTTGAATTTTGCATACATTTAAATCAAAATATTTTGTTATTTAGAATGAATTTAGATTAGTTTATGTGATTGGATGAGTTAAAGGAGCTTTACAATGAATGGTTCATACAATACAACACATGTTGAAGGTTTTACAAATGATGTAGTAGGCTAAGTGGACTTGATCTTGAAAAACTCTCTAGTTAAGAATGTTTGAGTCATAATAGAAATTAGAAGAGCAACCTCATAGATATTTTTTAAATATAATGGGAAATGAGTTCATGTGAACCATTATTTATGAAATAGAGGTCAACAAACTTGACTTGAAAACCACATAGTTAAATCTTAAGAAAATACTATTATTTGATACACTAAAAAAAAAAAAAAAAAACTTATTATAAAAATACATCTCTTATTATAAACACCAATTTATCACAGTTTTCTGCCCCATCAAAAATACTTTTTCATATTATAATAATATATTTTTCAATATTAAAAATCAGATACAAATACCCTTGCCAAATCTTATATATGTTAAAATATTTTAACTAAATATAATTTAAAAGAAACCTATAATTATAAAAAATCATATACATCCTATATAAAAACAAGATATACAGCCTCGACAAATTTAACTTTGAAACTATTATCTTTTAATTATCAACGACCTTAAATAGTTGGATCAACATGCAGGCTTTTTAACTTCCACCTAAACAGCCTGCATATACCCGCAATTTATTGTTGAATGCAATCGAAATGAACAAATACAGATTCTGGAGTAAATCATAAAGGCTAAATACAACTCCAGCTATAATTGTAAAGGCGCGTGTCGAATCTCACTACAATACGCAACACCAAGCTTAGATTTTTCATACTAACAGATAATGGAAAAGCTATTCGAGCCAAGAGGACTGCAGGCGCTTGCACTCTCAAAAAAGCTAGCATATGGTTCGCCCTCACACCCATCACTATTATAAAGACAGAGACCTTGTCCTTCGTAATAAAAAAAGAATCCTTCTTTGTAATCGGTGGGTACAGAAGAACACCCACCCGTGGAAGCTTTTCCAAGCAAGAACCATACCAACATTACTCCTATGTATTTGTAAACACTGATTTTCTTCATAACTTCACAATTCAATGTAGTTATACAGAACAAATGCTTACTTGTATTGCTGGAGGAGTTGGCCTTTGTATTTATAGAGGAACAGTGGTCATCTCTAGGCACCAAATTGTGTCTGCATTGCAGGACTGTAAAGGGAAAAGACAATCTTATCTTCTGCTGTATTATAAAATAATGTATAGAATATGAATATTCGATAAAGGCTAAAATTGATTTACAAAGTCAAATTTCTGGTTACTCGATTGCATTTGAAATTTGATGAGTGTAGGAGAAAGCTTGGATGATTTTTTTCCGTTGTTTGTAGTACGTATGAAAGCTGGATAGGTGTCATTTCCAAGGCCTGCAACTGTTTAGTCTTGTTTTGTAGGGCGCCATTTCCAAGGCCTGCGACTCTTTGTTCTCGTTTTCGCAGGATGCCGTGATTTCCTACGTCTGTAATTGATAACATTTTTCTCTTTGTTACGTTAGAAAATACGCCATGCAGAAACAAGCCCTTAACAGAGATCATTGTCACAAATAAACAAAACTGACCTTTTATCTTGCAAAAAGATATTCCTATGTGCGCAGGAACTTTGGTGCTTATGGGGGTAGGTTAGTTTCATTTAATGCTATGGAAAGGGGGAAATGTTGTTATTTTGTGAGACAATGTATTATGATATTAATGGTTGTTGGGTGAATAAATATATATTTTTATTTAGGGTAAAATATGGAGGGGTTTCAATTTAGTTAAATTTGTTTAATTATAAAGTTATTATCTTTTTTGGTATTAATGTTTACAATTATTAAATAAGTGATATGTAGTGGTGTAATTTTCTTAAAGTTATGTAAGTGATTAAAATATTTGTTAACAAGTTTGAAAACGACAAAATATAATTGTTAGAATTAGTTTAAACTAATCTAGTATGAGACATCCATATAAAGACAATTAATTTAGATATTAACAAATAATAGTTGGAATCAGATACATCATTTTAAATTATATGATTTGTCATTAATAGAAATAAAATAAGATATGTCACTTATCTCTATGACTAAAAAATGAGTGTCAAATAGATAAGTTAATAATATATGCACATATGAATAAGAAATGGCTTTGATAGTCATATGTATGGATTACAACTAAAATATTTTCTTCTCCTTTACACTAGGTCAAGTTTGTTGATATAGATCTAGTTCACAAATACAAATTTAGTCTATAACTACAAAACTGACTACTAGTAAGCTCTCAATTTTTCCTCTACAAAAATTTAAAGAAAATTATTTGATCTCTCATGAGAAAGTGGGTTAGTAGATTTATTCATTTAAACTTGATAATTGTAATGAATGAAAAAGATAACTTCTCCAAAGGAAATCTTCCTCGAGAGTTAACTTCACCTATCTACTAAGATAAACTAATATTTGTAAAATCTATTTAAAAGTATATTAATTTTTTAAATGGACAAATGGTAATAGCTAAAAAATTCTTAACGAAAATAAACTCATGAAAATATCTCAAAATATAAAAATAAACTAGCAGTTATGTGTAGAAACATGCAATGATGAGTCGATAGGTAGAGATGCACAGGAAAGGGAGGGGAAATGTGGGCAACTAGGAAGGGAATGTTTAGAATTTGTTGTGGCAAATGCAAGGAAGAGCATGGCATAGCGATAGATAGTGGAGTGAGCATTGTACAAGAGGAAATACAACAAACAATTTAAAGATGAAATAACAAAGCAGAAGGTAGAGAGCGAGAATCAAACAAATCAAGTAAAAGACTAAGCAACAAGTGCACCAAATCAAGGATGCAAGAAGGCAGAGAACAATAATCAATAATACCTAATGTAATCAAACATAGAATCAATAGCATTAATTATTTTATTTTGTTCCAACCATAACCAAAAAATGAAAGGCATAAATCAAATAAGATTTCTTTCAACAGCCAGTTAGATGCAGAAAGCCACAATATAGCCCGAGCTATACAATAATAATCGACAAAAACTCCATAACCTAAACAATTTAATCCTTACATATATGTATTAATATTTAAATATACCCAATATAGCGTAAGGCAGAGAATAATAATTAATAATATCTAATGTAACTAAACATAGAATGAACAACACTTATTATTTTATTTTGTTCGAACCATAACCAAAAAATGAAACCCATAAAATAGAGCCAAATGAAACAATATAGCTTAAGGAACAAAATTGTAATCAACAATACCCAATTGAAGCCAACACAAAGTATATAGGATTGACTATTTTACTCCATTGCAACCATAAACACAAATCGGAAGCCATAAATCAAACTATTTTAACCTATATTGTATAAAAGAAGCATCTTTTTGAACAATAAAAATGCACTCTTTTTAGAACAGAACCTTATGAAATATTGAAATAATCTTGGCTTCACAACAACCTATGAGAAATTGAAATAATATACCATATAGAAGAGAACCCTATTGAAAATAAAAGAATGTAGGTTAAGATAGAGAGCAATAATCAATAATATTTTTGATCTTTTATCTACAACATGGTTTTGAAAATTCCAAGAACACAACCTTTTGAAGACGACCGCATTGAAAGAAATCTGCAATGGAACCTAAGAGAAATAGGATTAACATTAATTATTTTATTCCATCACAATCATAGCTTGAAACATATGAATTATGTTTGAATCTTATGTCAGAAACATAGAGATGTGTACATAAGATGTATAAAATAAAACACAATAGAATGAGTCCTGGTTTCCACCATTCCAGATTGGCCCATGCAACCTCATGGACTGTCAACAAACCCACGAGCACGAATATTCATTCTTGACCACTATGATCAACACTGGAATAAATTTTTCTTATCACAATCAACATAGAGTATATTAGGATCAAATTGTCATATGACCATTGCAACTAATTTTGTAATTATTTGATCAAATTCACCATTACAGGTGGAGCATGGTCTAGGAAAATAACAAAAAAATGTGAAGTTTAGTGTGGTGAACATGTGTATTTGATAGAGAATATGTAAATCAGAAGATTTAAAGAGCTTTATAATGGATAGTACGAACTATACAATACATATGTAATGAAGGGCATGAAATAAGTAAAATTTAAGCATACTTGTGCATGCACTAGATTCCAGTAGGTAGACAAGAAAACAAGGGTTGATGTGCACCCTACCACTTGCATCAATGGTACAAGCAATGTTTTGGCCACTAATGAGTATAAATAAAATCATTGGAATCCACATTATGGCTTGAGTATGATTTGGAAGAATAAGAAGAAAGTGTGAATACTAGCGCGGTGATCATCTCTAATTCATAGACAACATGTATATCAGGAGATATCAAAGTTGATTATTTTATAACATATAATTTGCTATGTACTTGTAATGCAAGGAATGAAGTAAAAAAAACATAGACATACTTGGTGTATGTCACAGAATGCACTGTCAACATAAGAAAGTAGCAACCAATGTCCACCCTACCATATTGGGTCACAAAGTGTTATGTGCTCTCACCAAACCCCCAAGCAAGGATAATTTAATTTCCCACCATCCTAATCAATGGTGAAAGCAATGTCTAGGCTGTTGTTTACATAGTACAAGTTCTAAACGCATTGAAACATCCATGTATGATGATTTTTTGGGTTGAGTATGGTTGCAAACATAAAAGAATGATGCAAAATTTAGTCTACTAAACACATACCATTGATAGACGATAAATCAATCAGGAAATATAAAGACATATGCAATTCATAACAAATTTTATGCAATGAAGGTGGAGTACAAGACTGCAAGCAAATAAAATTTAGGCATGTAGCTTGTGGAGGGAATCAATTGGAAGATTGAGAGAATAACTGAGGCCTTCTTTGCACCCTTGTACATTATGGCATCAAGCGGCATGGATCAAATTCACCATTATTGCTAGAGTATGGTCTAGGAAAATTTTAAAAAAAATGTGAAGTTTAGTATGGTGAACATGTGTATTTGACAAAGAATATGTATATCAATAGATTTAAAGAGCTCTATAATGTATAGTACAGAATAACAATACACATGTAATGCAAGGCATGAAATAAGTAAAATTGAAGCATACTTGTGCATGTGCTACATTCCAGCAGGTAGAGGAGAAAACAAGGGCTGATGTGCACCCTACTACTTTCATCAATGGTACAAGAAATGTTTTGGCCACTAATGAGTATATATAAAATCATTTGAATCCACATTATGGCTTGAGTATGATCTAGAAGAATGAGAACAAAGTGTGAATATCAGTGCAGTTGTCATCTTTAATTCATACACAACATGTAAACCAAGAGATATCAAAGTTGATTATTTTGTAACATACAATGTTCTATGTACTTGTATGTGAGGAATAAAGTAAATAAAACTTAGACATACCTGGTGTATATCACAGAATGCACTGTCAACATAAGAAAGTAGCAACTGATGTCCACCCTACAATATTGGGTCATGGAGAGTCATGCACTCTCACCAAACCCCCAAGAAAGGAAAAATAAAATTCCCACCATCGGCATCAATGGTGAAAGCAATGTCTAGGCCATTGCTTACTTAGTACAAGCTCTAAAGGCATTGAAAGGTCCACGTATGATGATTGTTTGGGTTGAGTATGGTTGCAAACATGAAAGAATAATTCAAAATTTAGTCTACTAAACACATACCATTCATATACGGTAAATCAATCAGAAAATATAAAGACTTACACAATTCATAACAAATTGTATGCAATGAAGGTGGAGTAGAAAAGTGCAAGCAAATAAAATGTGGGCATACCTTGTGCAGGGAATCAGTTGGAAGATTGAGAGAATAAGGGAGTCCTGATTTACACCCTTCCAAATTATGGCATGAAGCATCATGGATTCTCACCAAACCTCTGAGTAGTGGAATTTTTTGACCACGAGTTTAATCTATATCTAAGTACATACATTTGCAATATAAAATGGTGTCAATGAAATATCACTAGACACAAGGGAAATTAGAATTTTAGTACAACAAACATGTGTCATTACTAAAAATTATTTAGATGAACAAATATAAACAGTTGTATAGTTAGTAACAAATAATATCTAATATATGTTGAATAAAATACATCATATAAATAGGATTAAGGCATACCTTTTGCAAAAAGTAGAAAACAATATGTGGACAATTGAATATTATTGTCTGTTGGAACCTGGGAATTTTGTTAAGCTAAAATCACTATTATCTTTTTAAAAAAATATATAGAGTTGCGACATTTGTCACAAAGAATCTTGAATGTAATTACGAAAGAAAAAATGGAAAGAATGAGATACAACCTTACCCTGTATACAAACAAAATACAATGTCAACTCGAGTAGCATGGGAAAATTGTGACCAAAAAGGTATTAACAATTATCAAGATCTACAGTAACAGATGGAAATATTCTCAATCTAAATTTGTTAGAATCTGAAAGTGTTAGAAAGAAATGATTGAATTGTGATAGCTATGGAAGCGGCACTATTCAATGGATCATAGGAATATTTTGAGAGAAAAGTTAAATTTACATAATTGATGTTTGTTGTTGGCAAGAAGGGGGAACATAAAGCAACAATTGAGTATCAACTTCTCATAGTGATGTATGTATAACTAAAACCTTCAAAATGTTGGGTAAACTTAATAGAAGTGGGAATGAAGGGGACTAAGAAATAATTGAGACAAAAAGAAAAAGGAGAAGTGGTGTAGTTACCATGAAAAGAAAAAAGATTTTATGATGGTGGTAGTGTAGACAATTGTTGGAGATGATCCTCTTCTTTGATTCGAAGTGCATTGTATTTGTTGGAATGTCGCCTAGAATACCTATCAAAAGAGAAAGGTGGATCTATGTGTATTACTACTAGTGATTTAACATGAGAGATAGCTATGAATGTTAGTCCTTCCCTTTCTTTAGTTCCAATATCTATTGTAGCTTTCTCTAGTGTTAAGTCTTGATATTTATGGATTGTTATAGCCCAGGCCATTGTCAATGGGAGCTTTCTTTGGGTGCCTCATGCAATTGGGATAATCAAGATGAATCTTGGATTGTCCTAATCCCATGCTAGCCTTGAAATGTAGTTCTGGAAGTCAACAACATATTCAGGCAGTTCTGTTGGTTTAGTACCCCTAGCATATGCAATATCCTTCACTAAAGCCAATGATCCATTGACCAGGCCAGCTACCACCCAAAGATTTGTTGTCAACATTACTTGTTGACCAATTGCAAGAAAGATTTGAACTTGAAGTTGTTCATCATCGCCATAATCAAGGTTTTTGTGTTGGGAACATTCAATATCACTAATTGCAATTGGAACATTTGATTATTGTAGCATTTTCCTATTGTGAAAAGCAACCAACCTATTTGTTGGGAATAAGTGGATAGCCTCATCAAACTCTTGGTTTTGCTTAGATGCAAGCATGGCTTTTTTCTATTCATAAGAAGTTTCCAATCAGTTAGGGATGCCTAGAAATTTCTAATATTCATAATGAGCATATGAAACTATTGTTATGATTTGGATTGTCCATGCTGGTGAAAGATAGTGTCAAACATGACAACAATATTAAAAGTGTGCCAAAGCGCCAGCACCATGGACCAAGAACTATAGATAGGCTTGTCCATAACATGAGGCAGTTGTGCCAAATCACCCACGAGTATAATAGAAACACAACCAAATGGCTGCAAATGTCTTATATGGAATGCTTGCCATAATCGACTATCTATTTTTAGCAACAACTTGGGACCCAAGAAACTCATTTCATCAATCATTATGTACTTAATATGTTTGAATTCTTCTTGAAATATGGTCAATGTTTGTCCTTTCAATGGACTCACATCTTTTATTGGTATTCAGAGAGCACTATGCACTGTGGAGGCACGAACATTGTAGGCAGCAACACCCGTTGGTGCCAAAATAAGTGAAGGGTTCATTTTTTTACTCAACGATCAATTTAGCGCTCTTCATATCTTGTTGATCAAGAATGATTTACCTATGTCAGTAGTTCCTTGAATGATCATATGAAGTGGAGGCAATGAGGGTAGGGAAAGGTGGTGTTGTTCAATGATTCTCAAAGCAAGCTCCTAAATAGGAGATAGTCAATGGCAAAGGGTTGGCATTGCAAAGGAGGGAAGGGTGTCTTCAATTGTATGCAATTTACTTGTTGAAATAAAATATTCAAAAATGCTATGAAGATTTTCTAGAACACGGTGACTATCCCACCTATGGTGCATGTCAAAGTCTTACCGAGTGTTGTAGTTTGTCAAAAAAATATAGTTTGTGGCACCAAGTTGAGAGAGCAACTCCCATTCATATTTTTTTGTATGTGGTAGATACTGTGCATCATTGGTGTCACTATCACTACCCTCCCCATTGGTAGGGGGGTCAGTAAGTCTATTCACATGCCAAGTGACATAGCCAGTAGCACAAAGTAGCCTCCAATTTTGTGTTATGGTTTCCCTTGTAAGGCCTATGTTAGCCTCTACATTTCGAAAAGGTTTGTATAGTAATAATTCCTGACCAAGAAAATCTCGTAGGAATCACTTTGTTTTGGGAGGATGGTCTTGAAAAGTGAGTAAACACTGATAACAACAAGTTGTGGCCGAGCATGCCAAGCTAGGCCTTTGTAATTTTTCCAATATGTATAGAACTTTCTACATAATGAATAAGGGATATTGCCTCCATTTCAGATGGTCGTTGCATGTAGGGATGAATATAAGCACTGGCAAGCTCATCACCACTGTCAACTATTTTCAACCAATGGAACGTCTGCTTGCTAGCATTCAAAGACAAGAAATGCTGACTTGAGATGACAAGGGGCATCTTTTGTAGCATATTACATGTTTCTTGTGCACCAATGTCACAATCAACAACTAAAATCATCATGAATTTTGGGTATGGAAGCAACGCTTTATCCCCAAATGAATTTGTATTTGTAATCCTTTGCAAGATATCAATGCAGCTTTTAGATTTTTTTCTCAGACTTTGATACATATTTGGAAATGTAGTTTAGGACAATTTGTCTAGACAATAATGGTTGGAAATTAACATTTTCTCACCAGATTGCAAGCATCTTAGGGTTGTGGATATTAACACGCTCATCATTTCTCGCTGGCTTTTATGATTTGTTTAATTCATTGTCAATTGTCAATGTCGAAAATGGTTGTATATTCCATGGAGCTTTGTAGCGACATTGTAATTACTAGCCTTTTCTCCTTAGGAAAGTGTATTGAGTGCACTTGGTATGCCTTTGGACCATGTTTAACAGCTATTCATAGTCCGCAATTGGATCCATAGAAGAAATTTGTGTAGTATTAAGAAAGCATGGGTCATCCAAGGTGGAGGGGTGGATCCTTGATATTAGTTGCTCTGGGGCGTGAGGGTTTCATGCTGAAACATAGCGATCAAAGAATTCTTTTTCTTGTTGAAGCTCATGTGGGTTGGACCAATCAAGCATGTCCATGTTTGGGGCATATGGGAGCCACAAGAAACCATGTACATGTGTTGACCCACGATGTTGCCACTCATACCTATACCAATAGTCCTTTGTCTGGAAAAGTCTGTCAATTACCTCTTCACAGAAAATAGTGAATCATAGGTGCATGTACAAGGTTGTTATGTGTAGGTTTTGCTCAATGTTCTCTATGAAGTGTCTTTGAGAGTATGGAAATAAAATTGGGTATGAGGTTCAATCACCCTATGTAGATCAAGTCATTTTGTATCTGTAGAGCTCAAAGTGAAGAAAAGAGTCGGTGTACCAAGCTAGTGGATCATTTTTGCAAGCTCTTGCTATCTCTTTGCACAATATGAGTGATTTCCTCACAAGGATGCACCAAAGTGAAAAATTTGGTTTGATATCTAGGTATCTAGGGCATCTTGAAGCAATTTTCGTAAAGCAAGGATTGACTTTGGGATTCTTTCCTCCATGTTTATTTTCATAAAAACTGATGATGATTGATGGCTTTGATATCTCACTATCAAATTATAAATGTAATATCTAAATCTCATATTCCTCCCAAATCTATCATCATAGTATGTCATCAAGTGCAAGGAATATTCATGTAGGTGAATTTGTATTGTTCTCGATTATAGTGGCATTGCCATGCTAGTGGGGAACAATGTTGGAAAAGCCATACTTAATAAATCTTATGTATTATAATCACTGATAGGGCTAGAATTTATTCTAGGCCAAGGAAAGATATTTTTAGCGTCTTTAATTTGTAAGGAATCTCTAATTTCCTACAATTCTCAAGGAGGATTGGGCATCAACGAAATAAATGATGACGAGTCTTGAAGGCCAACTTTCTCATCAACATCACTTTCTACAATTGTCATTGTTTCATTTGGGTCATGCCTCGGTTCTTCCATTATGTGCAAGAGATCAAAGATGCCATTATTCGTAGAAGGAAAAAAATTTAAAGCATCACAATCTATTGTAACATCAATATAGTACAGTTCATTCTTAATTTTGTAGATTAAAGCAGCAATGACATTATGTTTGTCAACATAGCAATCATAGTTTGTCCCTACATGCCTATTCTTCGAACAATCACAACTTCAAGATCGCGTAACCGATGTGGAAACAAAGTTGGAATGCCTATAATGTCTTGTGGGAAGCTTATAGTATGGCCACTATATTTGTATTGGCCTCCTCTAGCATGGGTTACTTATAAAGCAAGAGTAACTATGGCTATAAGAATTTCTTCAACTTGAGTAAGCTTTGCAAGGATTGTTGGTTATGGCCCTAGATCCATTTATTTTTCCAGGCTATATCTGTGGAAACCTTTTTTAGAAGCACAATGCAAGCAAGCAACACCAATACTGGAGGATCAAACTCTCATGCCAACATAGATCTCATTAGAAATAGAACAAATTTTCAATTTAGAAAAAGCATCAATGGGCTAGGAGAAGGATTGCATCATTATGAAGAAAGGTTCACCAAACATGTTTCCTGGGGGTTGGGCTAGCGAAGATGTGGCTAGCAAGGCATGCCTAGCAAGGGTCTACGATAGTGTATAGGCAGGTATTGTAGATGCAAATTTATAGCGATGTATGCAGTTCAACGATGAAGGGGTGAAAGTTGAGGGGGAGAAATAGTGAGCAAATTTTACTAGCAAGCTTGATTCCAATGGCTATGTGCCTTGTTGCGAATGGGCTGGCAAGCCAGTCGGGTCTAGAGCACATCTCTATTGCAAGTACTTGGTTCACCGACGTGCATAATTCTGGTCTTTGTGCCATGCATAATAAAGCTAGTTTCCTTCGTGCTTTGCTGCCATTCTACGCTCCACACTTGATGTGGCATTCAAACTTGTAGAAGGTTGTGATTCCTATAGTAATAATATTAACAACAGAATAAAATGGTTGCATACACTGAGTTTAATAGAAATGGTATAACTATAGTGGTCAACCAAATTGAATATGTAACAAACTAGCCAAAGGCACATAGCAACGATATGTATTCATATGCATTGTATTTAAAAGTGCTTTGAAAATCCAAATAAAAAACAAGAATGCAAGCAATCAATCTGATTGGGGCAATGGCTAACTCAAAAGGAAATGCATCGATTGCATTACTAAATTTGCATATGGACAAGAATTAATAGTACCACCATGCATTGAGAAGACTTCTTTTCAAGAGAGCATTATTAGTGTTAAACCATGTTGCATATACTAGTAATTTGTGAATTTTAATATGATACATAGTTTAATACTTAAATACTCTTCTGAAAAAGAAGTCTCCTCAATGGTATTAGGTCAACTATCTCCACAAATTTATGCCACACAATCAAACATGAAATGAATATTGCTCATTATTGCAAATATAGCACCTTCCATTTTGATGGTTACTTGTTGAGCCTACAAGGAATAATACCCAGGGCATGAGAATTGACATTATGCATTACATGAATATATGCAAATTTCCTGCCTATAGATGAAAAACCATGGTGCAAGGGAGCAAAAATTTAGAGGGGAAAAATTCACTTGTAGACAAAAACTTTTTGCTATTGTCACTTATTGACAATAAGAAAAATAAACAACTATGGAAATGTTTCTACAAATGTATATATGCATATGCAATATGTGTTCAATGTAGAGTGTCATGAATGGAAAGTACGATGCACTCTTTAAAGAAGGTTGTATTGTTGTTGTTGCCTATCATTGTGCATCGTCCCTTCCCTTCGTGACACTCTCTATCCAAAATAACTTCACTTCTTCATTAGACATGCATATATACATATAAATATACATATACATATAGTAGAATGAAGACAACAATTTTCAACAATTTATGGGTTTTGCCAACTGGAAATATAAGAGGATGCATACACTAGCTAAGAAAGCAACAATACAATCAATCAACGGTCAGGAAATGCAACATGAAACAAATTGAAAGAATACTCACTCTCCATTGTATAGTTATTACCAAGACATCACAATTATCAATATACATTGGATGCATATCTAGCGATTTGCTAGCTGTAAATATATAAAACATTGTAGAAAAGTTTTTAAGATTGGAAATTACAAACCTGTACATTTGCAAATACTTTCTACAATAGTGATCCATCGACAACAACCAAAGCATGTTCATATGTAAATGTACCTACAAATGTAGCTATACAGATGAAATGTTTTCAATGGAGAGTGTAACGCATGGAAAGTACAATGTACACTTTAAAGAAGAGTGTAACATCACAGCTTCCATGGTTGTGCATCGTACCTTCATTCGTTCCAATCTCCATCCATGAAAGCTTCATGTTTTCCATTGCACATGCATATATACATACACATACACATATACATATACATATACAAATGTGCACAGCCAAACAACAAATAGAAAATATGAAATGGAAAACAAGAAAACAAGGCTTGCTCTCTACCCTACTATATTGGGTCATAAAAGCTCCATGGGCTCTCACCAAACCCCTGAGCAAGAATATATAGTTTTTCCATCACTTTTATCAATGGTAGAAGCAATCCTTGTGATCACACATACCAGGCATTCTATGATTGCAACAATTCCTTTTGTGAGCCTTTAAGAAATAATGAACAACAAATAACAAATATGAAATGGAAAACAATAAAAGAATGCCTGCTCTCCACCCTACCATATTGGGTCATGAAGCCCCATGGGCTGTCACCAAACCCCCGAGTAAGAACATAGATTGTCCATCACTTCTATCTATGGAGGAAGAAATCTCTCTCATCACACAAGAAAATCACAATCAACAATATACATCTGATGCATATCTAGCGATTTGCTAGCTGTAAATATATAAAACATTGTAGAAAAGTTAAAAAAATTAAAAATTACAAACCTGTACATTTGCAAATACTTTCTGCAATAGTGATACATCGAAAACAAACAAAGCATGTGTATATGTAAATGTATCTACAAATGTAGCTATACATATGAAATGTTTTCAATGTAGAGTGCAATGAATGAAAAGTACAATGTACACTTTAAATAAGAGTGTAAAGTCACAGCTTCCATAGTTGTGTATCGTACCTTCATTTGTTCCAATCTCCATCTGTAAAAGCTTCACATTTTCCATTGCACATGCATATATACATACACATATACATATACATATACATATACAAATATGCGCATCCAAACATCAAATAGTAAATATGAAATGTAAGAAAAGAAAACAAGGCCTGCTCTCCACCCTACCATATTGGGTCATGAAGCCCCATGGGCTCTCACCAAACCCCTGAGCAAGAATATAGATTGTCCATCACTTTTATCAATGGTGGAAGCAATCCTTCTAATCACACATACCAAACATTTTATGATTGCACAAGAATTCCTTTTGTGAGCCTTTAAGAAATAATGAACAATAAGTAGCAAATATGAAATGGAAAGCAACAAAAGAAGGCCTGCTCTCCACCCTACCATATTGCGTCATGAAGCCCCATGGGCTCTCACCAAACCCCCGAGCAAGAACATAGATTGTCCATCACTTCCGTCTATGGTAGAAGCAATCTCTCTCATCACACAAGAAACAACTCCTTTTCTGAGCCTCGAACAAATAAGAACCTAAAAGTCAAGCTTAACAAATATGCCAACAAATACATTCCAACATCATTGATTGGATGCTCATAGAGGGACTTGTTGTTTGGGAATATACATACTAAATAAGTACATGTACAAATGTACATGTATGGCATTACATGTAGACAATATAGATATACATATGAATGAGAAATTATAGATATAGACACACAATGATACATTTGTAGCAAAGGGAAAAGAGACTTCAACCTTCAAAGAAGCTCACAATCTTGGTTGATAGCTGCCAAATGAGCTAAAGTCAGAGAAGAACACCCAACAATGCTTGATTGAAATTTGCAAACACTTTCGTTATCTTTGGTCACATTTTTCAGTTGCAAATATTGTGACAACCATTACCACTACACGGAGACCACACAACAGTAAATGTTGATGCCAAGAGGGTGATTTTTTGTGAAGGTGCAAGTCCAACCACCTGCTATGAAGTTTTTTCTAAAGTTGGCAACAACTTATTTTCTATTTTTTGCATGGTACTAATGACTCCAAAAACAATACAAAAGTGTTGGCAATAGCACTAATAATCAGATTGATGCACAATGTATGTGCCATATGTACAAATATCTATCTATGCAAAGGAGCACAAAGATGTGCATATGACAAGAACTGTTTTTAATATTATTTCACTTGTAGTTCGCAGGTTGTTGCAGGCTATATTGCTTGATCTTTGTTAACACACTATTGATTGTTCCAAATTTTGATATGGTTTTGTTGAGAGAAGACTATATTTTTCTTTTGGAAGAAAAAATATTCTTTAAATTATGGTCGACGTCTTATGCCTATCATTTTGCAAGGATATGTTACTGTGATTCTTTTTCTTTGATGGTTTTGTTCGCTTGGATTTCTATTGAAACAAATATTGTTTGATTTATGAAATATTTTTTTTATCTATGCCTACAATGCAGGAAAATACTTAATGTTATACAGGCTACATCTCATTGCATTAGGTATCATTGATTACTGTTCTTTGCAATGGAAGAAAATAGTCAATCCTATATGCTTTGTGTTAGGTTCCATTGGGAATTGTTGATTAAAGTTTTTTTACTTAAGAGATATTGTTTCATTTTGGAGAAGGTGTTGTTGGAAAGGTTGTATTCTTTCAATTTTGCAGCAGGTTGTGTTGAGAAAGGAGTGTTTTTTTGTATGGGTTTGTTACTATCAATTTTCAATGGGTTTCTCTTTAATGAATGTGTTTCGTGGGTATGTTTGCAACAGAATAAAATTGTTGAGGTTATACAGTTTTTGTTGATTGTTATTGTATAGGTCAGGCTATATTGTGGCTTTTTCCATTTGGGTCACTGGGGGAAACCAGTATTGTTTGATTTATGGCTCTCATTTTTTGGTTATGGTTGCAATATAATAACATTATCAATGCTATTGATTCTATAAACATTCATGTATATGCATATATACATACAAAAATCTTCATATATACAGACAGATATATATATGCACATATATACATATATACACATACATATATATACACATGCATATATATACGCACACACATATATATATACATATATGTACATATATATATATACATAAATACATACATATATATATGCATACATATACATACATACATATATATACACAAAAATATATACACATACACATGTATATATATATAGACACACACACACACACACACACACATATATATATTGTTTGAATTTCCCTCGAGACATTGTATGCAAAAGGCTATATTATTTGTTAAAAATAATATTATCTCATTTATGATTGGAATTTTCTTGCTATTCTAATTTTGAGAACATGTTGTTGAGAAAGACTATATTGTATGTGAAAATGACTATTATTTGGTTTAAGGTTCGCATTTTGTGTGTATGGTTTTGCATGGGTTCCTAGCTGCCATTTTTTTGTGCTCTCCATCTAGGTTTCTCTCCAAACTAAAATTATACTACTTTTTGAACAAAAGCTTGTCACAAATAGTAACAATATAGCCTTCTTAATAGCACAATCTAGAAAATTAGTAGTCACAAGCCCATGAAAAAATAAACTCATCTGTGAACAAAATATTATTTAGAATTGATTCTCAACAAAATCCCATCATAAATAGACACAATATAACCCTCTCCAGAGCATCCTACTGAAAATTAGTAGTGAGAAACGCATCAAAAAATATGCTCATTTCTAAACAAAACCTTTTTGCACATTGAAACAATACAACCCTTTCAACAACAGTTTATAAAAAAGAATACAATATAGCAAGCACATTCATAGAAATTTCACAACTGATGAATGCACTTGCACCTTCACACAAGCTTTCCCTCCTCACTCACAGCCACCTTGAAGAACAACATAAACCCAAACAATGACACCCAACAATGTGTTTTTGAAAATTGCACAGACATTCGCTTTGTTATCTGAGGACTTTTAAGATAGACATGATACTTGCACCATAACCACTACAAGAAAACCATACAAAAATTAATGTTGATTCCTTTTCACTGGCCTCCTCTATAATCATGCCAAACACTTTGTTTTTCTTTCAAAAGGCAATTTGTGAGATTCTCAAAGGCGCTAGAGGCCTAAAAATTGGGAAGGATGACGAAAATTCCAACCAAAGTTCACCAGAATAGGAGGACAACCTGCCACCTTTTTGCCACTGCCACAGGGGTAGAAAAGTAGAAAGACACATAATAATTATGACTAGAATTCATACAAATATCCAATAATATTTCAAAATATTATCTCTTTTATGATTTCCATATGACATGGTAGATGAACCACACCATCTACACTTGTTAATATATCTACTTGTGGAAATAGTTGTATCTATGTGTACATTTACGTATGCATATAGATAAATATACATGCATGGAATTGAAATCTCCCTGGGCATAGAAGTTTATGCTATAGATATGTGTAGATATATGTATGTGTATTGGATATCTATGCGTATATCCATTCAACATAAAATATCTTGACAGAGTTCTGTGTAGATATATATGTCTATCATGTATTTGTGTCTATTAGTATCTACCAAGTGTTGTTTCTACTTTGTGATCTCTATTGATAGTGTCATGCTGGATATAGATGTCATATGGTACTTGGCTATAATGTTTGTTATGTATGCCATGCAACTCAATCTAGAAACCACTACTGAACAATGCTTTATTGAGAATACCCTAAACTGCACTCAAGTAGTTTGGTTTGTTTTAAATGAAAAGTATTATTGCAACCATTCCCAATGTATGCAACACATACATGAAACCTCTGCGACATTGTTCCATTTATGGTGTGCATCCTGTGGCAGGCTAATTTGGTTAGGAGGTGGTAAATGGGTTATAACTTTGGCCAAGATATTTTTGTCAACCTCTCTTTTTTTTTCCTTCCAATGGTTGTGTAGAAGGTGGCAAAGGTAGTTATTGGCTACCTTTGGAATAGGGTAGGACATTCCCTACCACATGGGTAGAGGAGGCCAACAAAATTGAAAGTTGGTTTGCACAAAGATTAATTATTCTATGTTGTGCATGCATTGGGAATAGTTCTAATAGTACTTGCCATTTAACAACTCGGGGAACAAAACAAATTACTGGGAAAATATCCATAAGGAATTATTTGGTATCATTTTGTTTCTATACACACTAGAAGATCCATGAGCAAGCACACCACACTTCTGGCATAGTGCAAGCTCGATCAACCTTTGTGCAGCTCCTGCAAAGCTGGGTAGAGGTTATCTTGTGTTTCTTGCATTGGGTGATGGTTACAAAACAAAAGAAAAGTGTCTCTTGTGATAACACATGCCTTTCTCAATAGAACCTTATGGAAAAATGAAAAAAACATAGCATTACCAACAACACCTTGTAAATTAACAATAGCAAACCCATCCAAAAATATAGTGATATATATATGTATGTATATATGTGTGTGTGTGTGTGTGTGTGTGTGTGTGTGTGTATGTACATATATATACATATATACATATTTACATACAAAAATCCACATATATAGACACATACATATATATACATATACATATACTGGGAAATTTTCTGCAAGGCATTATTTTAGGTCATTTCGTTCCTATATCTAATATGAGATCCATGAGCGATGAGGGTAAGCTTTTGTGAGAATGCAAGTTGGATTAAGCTTTGTGCAACTTCTGCAAAGGTAGCTGGACATTATTTTATGTTTTCTGAAAGGGTGGATGGTTGCAAATGCAAAAGAAAAGTGTCACCTGCGATAATATTTTTCCCATTTTTGTGCAGGAAAGATAGCAGGAAGAGGTGTGTTTGAAGCAAGTGGGAAGAGCTCCATGTCGAAGAAACCCTTGGTGATTTTGTTTGATTTTTGGTTTGCATACTGTCCCAAGCTATATTGCTTGATTTTCCATAAGGTATTGTTGATTGTTTAAAAAAACTTGTCTCATCTATCATTTCAGTTTTGTGTCTATCATTTTGCATTGATTTGATACTGTGATTTTTTATGGGTTTCATATATATGTGTGTGTGTGTGTGTGTGTGTGTGTGTGTATATATATATATATATATATATATATATATGTATGTATGTATGTATGTGTGTGTGCAACTCTCACCGCTACATGGATACCATAAATGACTGAGGAGGGTATGCTTCTGTGGAGGTCCAGGTGCATCAACCGGCTATAGAATTTCTTTAAAGTTGTTTGGAGGCAATCCTATGCTTTTTGCATGCATTCATGGTTGCAAAAGGTCTAAGTTGTGAAAATCATTGTATATATATGTATATGTGTGTATGTATATCTATGTACACCCTTACCAACATTCTTTAATTTGTTGTTCACAATCTGTACCAAGCTATATTGCTCGATTTGTGAGAAGTTACTGTTGATCAAGTTTGAAATATTGATAAGTAGTTGCTCACAATATATAGTTTCTAAGTTCAAAATATTACCTCATTTATGGTTTCTGATTTGTGTCTATGGTTTTCCATGTATTTGAGGCTTTCAATTTTTGTGTGTTTTTTCTTATATTCTCTATGTTCTGGCTATGTTTATAGCATTGGAGAAAGAATGCATACTATAGAGAGCCAGCGAGAAGGGGTGTGTTTGAACCAAGCGGCAAGAGATGCATACTAGTAATACCATTTTCCACATTGTTTCATTTGTGATCTGTGGTTTTTGGAACCCTATATTGTTTAATCTGTAATAAGGCACTATTAATTGCTTCAAATTTTGATAAGCTACAAAAACAAGTATATTTTTTGGATGGGCTTGTCATTGCTAGCTTTTGGCAACGTTCTATTGAGAAGGCTATATTGTATGAATTTTTTTTATAGGGTTTTGTTGAGGCATGAGTAAATTTCAACTACAGTTTGTTTTCATGACTCTTTGTGGGTTTCTATTTATGGCTTCTAGTTTGTGGCTATGTTTCGAATCTAATATAATTTTTCATGTTATACAATTTTTCTTGGTTGCTCTTTTGTATTTGGGGGTATATTGTCTCATACATAAAAAATGTGTTGAGAAGTCTTCCAATTCTCCTTAAGGTGCTATATTTGTTAGTTTTTGTTTTCTAGTTATTGCTACAATGGAATAAAATAGTTAATCCTATAGACTTTGTGTTAGATTGCATTGGGCATTCTTGATTATTGTTCTCTTGCTTTAGCTATATGGTTTAATTTTTGAGAAGCTGTTGTTGAAAATGATCTATTGTCTCAATCTTCAATGACGTTCCATTGAGAGAACAGTATATTTTTGAATGCGTTTGTTACCATCAATTTTCTGTAGATTTCACGGTTTGTGTTTTTGTGGCTATGGATTTCCACCAATTTGTAATAGTGTATTTATTTTGTTTTGTAGGTTTCCATGAGGGGGCTAGTGTTCATTCCAACAATGCCTGATTTATCACTTCCATTGTGCGGGCATGGTTGCAATAGACTAAAATAGTCAATGGTATACAATTTATGTGTGATCGAATCAACAACTGGGAATAGGTTTCCTAGTATTATTTTTCATTTGATGCTACCATTAATTACAATGGTGGACAATATATTTTCCCTATGTGTAGATACACATATTTTTCATTGTGGTTGCAGACAATATTCATACACATTGATACCTATGTTTATTGGTATTGCTATATTTTCAAAATGGCTAGTTGTATTACAAGTCCCATATGTAACATTTATACCACTCTTCTTGTAACTCTAACAGCTCACATGCAAGATGGGTGGATATCCCCTATTTGTGTGAACTTTTTGTCAAAAAATTTGTCATCCTTTCAATCTTTTGAACCTTCTCATGTAGGGGGGTCTAGTTAGAATATAGTTGGTTGATATATTTTCATTTCTAAATGAAAATCATTTGGTACACCAATAGACAAGGCCAACAAAATTAAACACTAGTTGAGATCAAGACTAATTTGCATATGGTACCTGTTCAGTCGCTATGGTTCGAGACCAATAAAATAGTCAATGTCCTCGTTGGAGGATATTTGTTACCTATTTAGACCCCAATAAGGGTTTGTTACAATGGAAGGTTGTATATCAACCACCCTTGATATCATACAAAAATAGCCAGCAATAGTCCATTCTGAAGGACATGAATTATTTTTATCACTTTGCAACCAGCCCCACGGGATAGGAACCATAGATCAAATAGGAATCATCATTAACTTATGAAAAGAACAAACATATAAAGTAGGAAATATGAATATTGTTTGCATTTAATTCCACATACATACATCTCTACACATATAGATGAATAATGTATGTCTCTAATTTCACAAACATACATATCTTCAATACATACATATGGTGTCTACATCTAATTTGACATACACACATATTCACAGTGGAGGAAATAGGAATAAAACACTACAAAAGAGAAACTTACTTTTTTCCATGCATATATCTCTAAGGAACAGACCTATACATATACACCCAACACATGGAATAGATGTATTTGGAGTTGCAAAACAAATTCAACATCACTGTATACATCTCGAAAGTTAGTTGAATCGACATATATGAACATTCAAAAAATTAGCATTCTAAAGTCAACAAAGCAATTGAACAGTCTATGTGATTTACAAAAAGGCATTGTTGACTGCAAATCTATATCCCTAGATTATAACCAAAGATATAGGATGATAGCCAACAACACCTTGCAGAGTGTAGTAAGGCCAACAACCTCTTGGCTAGCCAACAACCCTTCCATATGACAACTCTTTCAGCGGTAGGGGGAAAGGTGGCAAAGGTGGCTGCCACACACTGGGAAACTATAGAATAGCTTTCAACAATGCCTTGTATAAAACAACATAAATTTTATAGTGGTGCAACCATGAACACAAAGCCAAAGACTTCAATGACACAATCATTATTTCAACAAAGACATATAAAGTAATATTGAGATCCGTCACTGGAATCAATAGATGCAACAACTATCAACAAGTCTATAATTACCACTAGACAGTGCATAGGAAATATTCCAACAAAAAGAAAGCTATATGGAACTCCACTAAAAAGGAAGACACATAAATAGATTAACATAGGCTACTCCCAAATAGGTAGCAAATAATCGGTGGGTACAGAAGCACAACCACCCGTGGAAGCTTTTCCAAGCAAGAACCATACCAACATTACTCCTATGTATTTGTAAACACTGGTTTTCTTCATAACTTCACAATTCAATGCAGTTATATAGAGCAAATGCTTACTTGTATTGCTGGAGGAGTTGGCCTTTGTATTTATAGACGAACGATGGGCATCTCTAGGCACAAAACAGTGTCTCCATTGCAGGACTGTAAAGGGAAAAGACAAACTTATCTTCTGCTGTATCATAAAATAATGTATAAAATATCAATATTCGATAAAGGCTAAAATTGATTTACAAAGTCAAATTTCTGGTTACTCGATTGCATTTGAAATTTGATGAGTGTAGGAGAAAGCTTGGATGATTTTTTTTCCGTTGTTTGTAGTGCGTATGAAAGCTGGATAGGTGTCATTTCCAAGGCCTGCAACTGTTTAGTCTTGTTTTGTAAGGCGCCATTTCCAAGGCCTGCGACTCTTTGTTCTCGTTTTCGCAGGATGCCGTGATTTCTTACGTCTGTAATTGTTAACATTTTTCTCTTTGTTACGTTGGAAAATACGCCATGCAGAAACAAGCCCTTAACAGAGATCATTGTCACAAATAAACAAAACTGACCTTTTATCTTGCAAAAAGATATTCCTATGTGCGCAGGAACTTTGGTGCTTATGGGGGTAGGTTAGTTTCATTTAATTCTATGGAAAGGGGGAAATGTTGTTATTTTGTGAGACAATGTATTATGATATTAATGGTTGTTGGGTGAATAAATATATATTTTTATTTAGGGTAAAATATGGAGGGGTTTCAATTTAGTTAAATTTGTTTAATTATAAAGTTATTATCTTTTTTGGTATTAATGTTTACAATTATTAAATAAGTGATATGTAGTGGTGTAATTTCCTTCAAGTTATGTAAGTGATTAAAATATTTGTTAACAAGTTTGAAAATGAAAAAATATAATTGTTAGAATTTGTTTAAACTAATCTAGTACGAGACATCCATATAAAGACAATTAAATTAGATATTAACAAATAATAGTTGGAATTAGATACGTCATTTTCAATTATATGATTTCTCATTAATAGAAATAAAATAAGAAGATATGTCACTTATCTCTATGACTAAAAAATGAGTGTCAAATAGATAAGTCAATAATATATGCACATATGAATAAGAAATGGCTTTGATAGTCATATGTATGGATTACAACTAAAATATTTTCTTCTCCTTTACACTAGGTCAAGTTTGTTGATATAGATCTAGTTCACAAATACAAATTTAGTCTATAACTACAAAACTGACTACTAGTAAGCTCTCAAATTTTCCTCTACAAAAATTTAAAGAAAATTATTTGATCTCTCATGAGAAAGTGGGTTAGTAGATTTATTCATTTGAACTTGATAATTGTAATGAATGAAAAAGATAACTTCTCCAAAGGAAATCTTCCTTGGGAGTTAACTTCACCTATCTACTAAGATAAACTAATATGTGTAAAATCTAATTAAAAGTATATTAATTTCTTAAATGGAAAAATGGTGATAGCTAAAAAATTCTTAATGAAAATAAACTCTTGAAAATATCTCAAAATATAAAAATAAACTAGCAGTTATGTGTAGAAACATGCAATGACGAGTCGATAGGTAGAGATACACAAGAAAGGGAGGGGAAATGGAGGCAACTAGGAAGGGAAAGTTTAGAATTTGTTGTGGCAGACGCAAGGAAGAGCATGGCATAGTGATAGATAGTGGAGTGAGCATTGCACAAGAGGAAATACAACAAACAATTTAAAGATGAAATAATAAAGCAGAAGGTAGAGAGAGAGAATCAAACAAATCAAGTAAAAGACTAAGCAACAAGTGCACCAAATCAAGGATGCAAGAAGGTAGAGAACAATAATCAATAATACCTAATGTAATCAAACATAGAATCAATAGCATTAATTATTTTATTTTGTTCCAACCATAACCAAAAAATGAAAGGCATAAATCAAACAAGATTTTTGTCAACAACCAGTTAGATGCAGAAAGCCACAATATAGCCTGAGCTATACAATAATAATTGACAAAAATCCATAACCTAAACAATTTAATCCTTACATATATGTATCAATATTTAAATATACCCAATATAGCGTAAGACGGAGAACAATAATTAATAATATCTAATGTAACCAAACATTGAATGAACAACACTTATTATTTTATTTTGTTCGAAACATAACCAAGAAATGAAACCCATAAAATAGAGCCAAATGAAACAATATAGCTTAAGGAACAAAATTGTAATCAACAATGCCTAATTGAAGCCAACACAAAGCATATAGGATTGACTATTTTACTCCATTGCAACCATAAACACAAATCGGAAGCCATAAATCAAACTATTTTAACTATATTGTATAAAAGAAGCATCTTTTTGAACAATAAAAATGTACTCTTTTTAGAACAGAACCTTATGAAATATTGAAATAATCTTGGCTTTACAACAACAACCTATGAGAAATTGAAATAATATACCGTATAGAAGAGAACCCTATTGAAAATAAAAGAATGTAGGCTAAGATAGAGAGCAATAATCAATCATATTTTTGATCTTTTATCTACAACATGGTTTTGAAAATTCCAAGAACACAACCTTTTGAAGACGACTGCATCGAAAGCAATCTACAATGGAACCTAAGAGAAATAGGATTAAAATTAATTATTTTATTCCATCACAATCATAGCTTGAAACATATGAATTATGTTTGAATCTTATGTCAAAAACATAGAGATGTGTACATAAGATATATAAAATAAAACACAACAAAATGAGTCTTTGTTTCCACCATTCCAAATTGGCCCATGCAGCCTCATGGACTGTCAACAAACCCTCGAGCAATAATATGCATTCTCGACCACTATGATCAACACTGGAATGAATTTTTCTTATCACAATCAACATAGAGTATATTAGAATCTAATTGTCATATGACCATTGCAACTAATTTTGCAATTATTTGATCAAATTCACCATTACAGGTGGAGCATGGTCTAGGAAAATAACAAAAAAATGTGAAGTTTAGTGTGGTGAACATGGATATTTGATAGAGAATATGTAATTTATAAGATTTAAAGAGCTTTATAATGGATAGTACAAAGTATACAATACATATGTAATGAAGGGCATGAAATAAGTAAAATTTAAGCATACTTGTGCATGCATTAGATTCCAGCAGGTAGACAATGAAACAAGGCTTGATGTGCACCCTACCATTTGCATCAATGGTACAAGCAATGTTTTGGCCACTAATGAGTATAAATAAAATCATTGGAATCCACATTATGGCTTGAGTATGATTTGGAAGAATAAGATCAAAGTACGAATATTAGTGCAGTGATCATCTTTAATTCATAGACAACATGTGAATCAGGAGATATCAAAGTTGATTATTTTATAACATATAATTTTCTATGTACTTGTAATGCAAGGAATGAAGTAAAAAAAAATAGACATACTTGGTGTATGTCACAGAATGCACTGTCAACATAAGAAAGCAGCAACCAATGTCCACCCTACCATATTGGGTCACAAAGTGTCATGTGCTCTCACCAAAACCCCAAGCAAGGAAAAATAAATTTCCCATCATCCTAATCAATGGTGAAAGCAATTTCTAGGCTGCTGCTTACATAATACAAGTTCTAAACGCATTGAAAGGTCCATGCATGATGATTTTTTGGGTTGAGTATGGTTGCAAACATAAAAGAATGATGAAAAATTTAGACTACTAAACACATACCATTGATTGATGATAAATCAATCAGGAAATATAAAGACTTATGCAATTCATAACAAATTCTATGCAATGAAGGTGGAGTACAAGACTACAAGCAAATAAAATTTAGGCATGTACCTTGTGGAGGGAATCAATTAGAAGATTGAGAGAATAACTAAGGCCTACTTTGCACCCTTGTACATTACGACATCAAGCGGAATGGATCAAATTCACCATTATTGCTAGAGTATGGTTTGGGAAATTTTTTTAAAAAATGTGAAGTTTAGTGGTATGTGCAGGATCATCATGGAAAAAATAGGCCCTTAAGTGGCAAAAAATTCAAAAAAATCAGTGTTAGGGAACTTGACGTAAAAAATTGAATAAGTTATCTATATTGTTTCAAAAACATGTAAGAATAGAATTTGTAGAAAATTGAATGTAGTTTCTAAACTACTAGGTTTATTTAAAAATAAATAAAACCTATTTGCTGAAAATTTGAAATTTCAATGCAGTAGTACTTAAATTTAAGGAAAAAAATAAGAAGTAGGTGTCTATTTGACCACCCTAACCATAATCAAATGATAATATTTTTTTATAATATTTTATATATAAGTAGAGGACTCATGTTTGGATGTGATACATATTTTTTTGTAATTTTTTTCTAAGTAAATAATTAATTATGAATTTTTTATTACAAATTTTAAAAAATATAAAAACTCGTATGTTTGACCACCTTAACTTGGTCAAAACTTCATGAAATTTAATTTTCTTTTTTAATCCTATATTATGTGAAACATAGAATGTGACGATGTTTTGGATTCAAAAATGTGATACCATTTGAAAGTTATAGATATTTTTCAATCAACCTATCAATTAGGACTTTAGTCATAATTTAATAGAAAATAAATAATAATTATTTATTAAATTCAAATTAAAGAATAATTTATATTGGTGGAAAGTTGAGAATCTCCACTAAAACCCTTTTCGTTTCATAAATTTTGGGTAAAAAAAAAGTCGTCAGCCACATACCTTACAAATACTGATAATATTGCCACTTTTTGGCCCACCATGATCCTGCACATACCCTTAGTATGGTGAACATATGTATTTGACAAAGAATATGTATATCAACAGATTTAAAGAGCTCTATAATGTATAGTACAAAATATTAATACACATGTAATGCAAGGCATGAAATAAGTAAAATTGAAGCATACTTGTGCATGTGTTGCATTCCAACAGGTAGAGGAGAAAACAAGGGCTGATGTGCACCCTACTACTTTCATCAATGGTACAAGAAATGTTTTGGCCACTAATGAGTATAAATAAAATCATTTGAATCCACATTATGGCTTGAGTATGATCTAGAAGAATAAGAACAAAGTGTGAATATCAGTGCAGCTGTCATCTTTAATTCATACACAACATGTAAACCAAGAGATATCAAAGTTGATTATTTTGTAACATACAATGTTCTATGTACTTGTAATGTGAGGAATGAAGTAAACAAAACTTAGACATACCTAGTGTATATCACAGAATGCACTATCAACATAAGAAAGTAGCAACCAATGTCCACCCTACAATATTGGGTCATGGAGCATCATGCATTCTCACCAAACCCCCAAGAAAGGAAAAATAAATTTCCCACCATCGGCATCAATGGTGAAAGCAATGTCTAGGCAATTGCTTACTTAATACAAGCTCTAAAGGCATTGAAAGGTCCACGTATGATGATTGTTTGGGTTGAGTATGGTTGCAAACATGAAAGAATAATGCAAAATTTAGTCTACTAAACACATACCATTGGTATAGAGTAAATCAATCATAAAATATAAAGACTTATACAATTCATAACAAGTTGTATGCAATGAAGGTGGAGTAGAAAAGTGCAAGCAAATAAAATGTGGGCATACCTTGTGTAGGGAATCAGTTGGAAGATTGAGAGAGTAAGGGAGTCCTGCTTTACACCCTTGCACATTATGGCATGAAGCATCATGGATTCTCACCAAACCTCTGAGCAGTGGAATTTTTTTACCACGAGTTTAATCTATATCTAAGTACATACATTTGCAATATAAAATGGTGTCAATGAAATATCACTAGACACAAGGGAAATTAGAATTTTAGTACAACAAACATGTGTCATTACTAAAAATTATTTAGATGAACAAATATAAATAGTTGTATAGTTAGTAACAAATAATATCTAATATATGTTGAATAAAATACATCATATAAACAGGATTAAGGCATACCTTTTGTGAAAAGTAGAAAACAAGATGTGGACAATTGAATATTATTGTCTGTTGGAACCTAGGAATTTTGTTAAGCTGAAATCACTATTATATTTTTAAAAAAAAATAGAGTTGCGACATTTGTCACAAAGAATCTTGAATTTAATTACGAAAGAAAAAATGGAAAGAATAAGATACTACCTTACCTTGTATACAAATATAATACAATGTCAACTCGAGGAGAATGGAAAAATTGTGACCAAAAAGGTATTAACAATTATCAAGATCTGCAGTAACATATGGAAATATTCTTAATCTAAATTTGTTAGAATCTCAAAGTGTTAGAAAGAAATGATTGAATTGTGATAGCTATGGAAGCAGCACTATTTAGTGGAGCATAGGAATATTTTGAGAGCAAAGTTAAATTTACATAATTGATGTTTGTTGCTGGCAAGAAGGGTGGACATAAAGCAACAATTGAGTAGAAACTTCTTGTAGTGATGTCTGTATAACTAAAACCTTTAAAATGTTGGGTAAACTTAATAGAAGTTGGAATGAAGGGGACTATGAAATAATTGAGACAAAAAGAAAAAGGAGAAGTGGTGTAGTTACCATGAAAAGAAAAAATATTTTATGATGGTGGCAGTGTAGATAATTGTTGGAGATGATCCTCTTCTTTGATTCGAAGGGCATTGTATTTGTTGGAATGTAGCCTAGAATACCTGTCAAAAGAGAAAGGTGGATCTATGTGTATTACTGCTAGTGATTTAACCTGAGAGATAGCTGTGAATGTTACTCCTTCCATTTCTTTAGTTCCAATATCTATTGTAGCTTTCTCTAGTGCTAAGCCTTGAGATTTATGGATTTTTATAGCCCAGGCCATTGTCAATGGGAGCTTTCTTCGGGTGCCTTGTGCAATTGGAGTAATCAGGATGAATCTTGGATTGTTTTGATCCCATGCTAGCCCAATGTAGTTCTGAAAGTCAACAACATATTCAAGTAGTTTAGGTGGTTTAGTACCCCTAGCATATGCAATAGCCTTCACTAAACCCAACGATCCATTGACTAGGCCAGCTACCACCCAAAGATTTGTTGTCAACATTACTTGTTGACCAATTGTAAGAAAGAGTTGAACTTGAATTTGTTCATCATTGCCATAATCAAGGGTGTTTTGTTGGGAACATTCAATCACACTAATGGCAACTGGAACATTTAATTATTGTAACATTTTCCTATTGTGAAAAATAGCCAACCTATTTGTTGGGAATAAGTGGATAGCCTCATCAAACTCTTGGTTTTGCTTAGATGCAAGCATGGCTTTTTCTCTATTCATAAGAAGTTTCCAATCAGTTATGGATGCCTAGAAATTTCTAATATTCATAAGGAGCATATGAAACTATTGTTCTGATTTGGATTGTCCATGTTGGCGAAAGATAGTGTCAAGCGTGACAACAATATTAAAAGTGTGCCAAAGTGCCAGCACCATGGACCAAGAACTATAGAATGGGCTTGTCAATAACATGGGGCAGTTGTGCCAAATCACCCACGAGTATAATAGAAACACAACCAAATGGCTGCAAATGTCTTATAGGGAATGCTTGCCACAATCGACTATCTATTTTTAGCAACAACTTGGGACCCAAGAAACTCATTTCATCAATCATTATGTACTTAATATGTTTGAAGTCTTCTTGAAATATGGTCAATGTTTGTCCTTTCAATGGATTCACATCTTTTATTGGTATTCAGAGAGCACTATGCACTGTGGAGACACAAACATTGTAGGCAGCAACACCCGTTGGTGCCAAAATAAGTGAAGGGTTCATTTTTTTACTCAACGATCAATTTAATGCTCTTCATATCTTGTTGATCAAGAATGATTTACCTATGCCAGTAGTTCCTTGAATGATCATATGAAGTGGAGGCGATGAGGGCAGGGCAAGGTGGTGTTGTTCAATGATTCTCAAAGCAAGCTCCTAAATAGGAGATAGTCAATGGCAAAGGGTTGGCATTGCAAAGGAGAGAAGGGTGTCTTCAATTGTATGCAATTTACTTGTTGAAATAAATTGTTCAAAAATGCTATGAAGATTCTCTAGAACATGGTGGCTATCCCACCTATGGTGCACGTCAAAGTCTCATCGGGAGTTGTAGTTGGTCAAAAAAATATTGTTTGTGGCACCAAGTTGAGAGAGCAACTCCCATTCATATTTTTCTATATGCGGTAGAGACTGTGCATCATTGGTGTCACTATCACTACCCTCCCCATCGGTAGGGGGGTCAGTAAGTCTATTCACATGCCAAGTGACATAGCCAGTAGCACAAAGTAGCCTTGAATTTTATGTTATGGTTTCCCTTGTAAGGCCTATGTCCGCCTCTACATTTCGAAAAGGTTTGTATAGTAATAATTCTGACCAATAAAATCACATAGGAATCACTTTGTTTTGGGAGGATGGTCTTGAAAAGTGAGTAAACATTGATAACAACAAGTTGTGGCCGAGCATGCCAAGCTAGGCCTTTGCAATTTTTCCAATATGTATAGAACTTTCTACATAATGAATAAGGGATATTGCCTCCATTTCAGATGGTCTTTGCATGTAGGAATGAATATAAGCATTGGCAAGCTCATCACCATTGTCAACTATTTTCAACCAATGGAACGTCTGCTTGCTAGCATTCAAAGACAAGAAATGTCGACTTGAGATGACAAGGGGCAACTTTTGTAGCATATTACATGTTTCTTGTGCACCAATGTCACAATTAACAACCAAAATCATCATGAATTTTGGGTATGGAAATAACGCATTATCCCCAAATGAATTTGTATTTGTAATCCTTTGCAAGATATCAATGCAGCTTTTAGATTTTTTCTCAGACTTTGATACATATTTGGAAATGTAGTTTAGGACAATTTTTCTAGACAATAATGTTGGAAATTAACATTTACTCGCTAGATTGCAAGCATCTCAGGGTTGTGGATATTAACATGCTCATCATTTCTCGCTGGTTTTTATGATTTGTTTAATTCATTGTCAATTGTCAATGTCAAAAATGGTTATATATTCCATGGAGCTTTGTAGCAACATTGTAATTACTAGCCTTTTCTCCTCAGGAAAGTGTATTGAGTGCACTTAGTATGCCTTTGGACCATGTTTAATAGCTATTCATAGTCCACCATTGGATCCATAGAAGAAATTTATGTAGTATTAAGCAAGCATGGGTCATCCAAGGTGGAGGGGTGGATCCTTGATAGTAGTTGCTCTGGGGCATGAGGGTTTCATGTTGAAACATAGCGATCAAAGAATTCTTTTGATTGTTGACGCTCATGTGGGTTGGACCAATCAAGCATGTCCATGTTTGGGGCATATGGGAGCCACACGAAACCATGTACATGTGTTGACCCGCGATGTTGCCACTCATACCAATACCAATAGTCCTTTGTGTGGAAAATTCTGTCAATTACCTCTTCATAGAAAATAGTGAATCACAGGTGTATGTACAAAGTTGTTATGTCCAAGTTTTGCTCAATGTTCTCTATGAAGTGTCTTTGAGAGTATGGAAAATAAAATTGGGTATGAGGTTCAATCGCCCTATGCAGATCAAGTCATTTTGTATCTATAGAGCTCAAAGTGAAGAAAAGAGTCAGTGTACCAAGCTAGTGGATCATTCTTGCAAGCTCTTGCTAGCTCTTTTCCCAATATGAGCGATTTGCTCACAAGGATGCACCAAAGAGAAAAATTTGGTTTGATATATAGTTATCTAGGGCATCTTGAAACAATTTTCGTAAAGCAAGGATCGACTTTGGGATTCTTTCCTCCAAGTTTATTTTCATAAAAACCGATGCTGATTGTTGGCTTTGATATCTCACTATCAAATTATAAATGTAATATCTAAATCTGATATTCCTCCCAAATCTATTATCATAGTATGTCATCAAGTGCAAGGAATATTCATGTAGGTGAATCTGTATTGTTCTCAATTATAGTGGCATTGCCATGCTAGTGGGGAACAATGTTGGAAAAACCATACTTAATAACTCTTATGTATTATAATCATTGATAGGACTAGAATTTATTCCAAGCCAAGGAAAGATATTTTGAGTAGTGTCTTTAAGTTGTAAGGAATCTCTAATTTCCTACAATTCTCAAGGAGCATTGAGCATCAACGAAATAAATGATGATGAGTCTTGAAGGCTAGCTTTCTCATCAACATCACTTTCTACAATTGTCATTGGTTCATTTGGGTCATGCCTCGGTTCTTCCATTATGCGCAAGAGATCAGAGATGCAATTATTCGTAGAAGGAAAAAAATTTAAAGCATCACAATCTATTGCAACATCACTATAGTGTAGGTCATTCTCAATTTTATAGATTAAAGCAGCAATGACATTATGTTTGTCAACATAGCAATCATAGTTTGTCCCTACATGCCTATTCTTCGAACAATCACAACTTCAAGATCGTGTAACCGATGCAGAAACAAAGTTGCAACGCCTGTAATGTCTTGTGGGAAGCTTATAGTATGGCCACTATATTTGTATTGGCCTCCTCTAGCATGGGTTACTTATAAAGCAAGAGTAACTATGGCTATAAGATTTTCTTCAACTTGAGTAAGCTTGGCAAGGATGGTTGGCTATGGCCCTAGATCCATTTGTTTTACCAGGCTATATCTATGGAAACCTTTTTTAGAAGCACAATGCAAGAAAGCAACACCAACACTTGAGGATCAAACTCTCATGCCAACATAGATCTCATTGGAAATAGAACAAATTTTTAATTTAGAAAAAGCATCAATGCGCTGGAAGAAGGATTGCATCATTATGAAGAAAGGTTCACCGAACATGTTTCCTGGGGGTTGGGCTAGTGAAGATGTGGCTAGCAAGACATGCCTGGCAAGGGTCTATGATAGTGTACAGGCAAGTATTACAGATGCAAATTCATAGTGATGTATGCAGTTCAACGACAAAGGGGTGGAAGTTGAGGGGAAGAAATAGTGAGCAAATTTTACCAGCGAGCTTGATTCCAATGGCTGTGTGCCTTGTTGGGAATGGGATGGCATGCCAGTTGGGTCTAGATCACATCTCTATTGCAAGTACTTGGTTCATCGACGTGCATAATTCTGGTCTTTGTGGCATGCATAATAAAGCTAGTTTCTTTCGTGCTTTGCTGCCTTTCCACGCTCCACACTTGATGTGGCGTTCAAACTTGTAGAAGGATATGATTCGTATAGTAATAATATTAACAACACAATAAAATGGTTGCAAACACCGAGTTTAATGGAAATGGTATAACTATAGCAGTCAACCAAATTGAATATGTAACAAAGTAGCCAAAGGCACGTAGCAACGATATGTATTCATAATTGTATGTATTCATATGCATTGTATTTAAAAGTGCTTTCAAACTCCAAATAAAAAACAAGAATGCAAGAAATCAATCTAATTTTGGCAATGGCTAACTCGAAAGGAAATGCATCGATTGCATTACTAAATTTGCATATGGACAAGAATTAATATTAGCACCATGCATTGAGAAGACTTCTTTTCAAGAGAGCATTATTAGTGTTAAACCATATTGCATATACTAGTAATTTGTGAATTTTAATATGATACATAGTTTAATACTTAAATACTCTTCTAAAAAAGAAGTCTCCTCAATGGTATTAGGTCAACTATCTCCACAAATTTATGTCATGCAATCAAACATGAAATTAATATTGCTCATTAATGCAAATATAGCACCTTCCATTTTGATGGTTACTTTTTGAGCCTACAAGGAATAATACCCAGGGCATGAGAATTGACATTATGCATTACATGAATATATGCAAATTTCTTGCCTACAGATGCAAAACCATGGTGCAAGGGAGCAAAAATTTAGAGGGGAAAAATTCACTTGTAGACAAATTTTTTTTGCTATAGTCACTTATTGACAATAAGAAAAATAAACAACTATGGAAATGTTTCTACAAATGTATATATGCATATGCAATCTGTGTTCAATGTAGAGTGTCATGAATGGAAAGTACGATGCACTCTTTAAATAAGGTTGTATTGTTGTTGTTGCCTATCATTGTGCATCATCCCTTCCCTTCGTGACACTCTGTATCCAAAATAACTTCACTTCTTCATTAGACATGCATATATACATATAAATATACATATACATATAGTAGAATGAAGACAACTATTTCCAACAATTTACAGGTTTTGCCAACTGGAAATATAAGAGGATGCATACGCTAGCTAAGAAAGCAACAATAGAATCAATCAACGGTCAGGAAATGCAACATGAAACAAATTGAAAGAATACTCACTCTCCACTATATATTTATTACCAAGACATCACAATTATCAATATACATTGGATGCATATCTAGTGATTTGCTAGCTATAAATATATAAAACATTGTAGAAAAGTTTTTAAGATTGGAAATTACAAACCTGTACATTCGTAAATGCTTTCTACAATAGTGATCCATCGACAACAACCAAAGCATGTTCATATGTAAATGTACCTATAAATTTAGCTATACATATGAAATGTTTTCAATGGAGAGTGTAACGCCTAGAAAGTACAATGTACACTTTAAAGAAGAGTGTAACATCGCACCTTCCATGGTTGTGCATTGTACCTTCATTCCTTCCAATCTCCATCCATAAAATCTTCACGTTTTCCATTGCACATGCATATATACATACACATACACATATACATATACATATACATATACAAATGTGCACAGCCAAACAACAAATATAAAATATGAAATGGAAAACAAGAAAACAAGGCCTACTCTCTACCCTACCATATTGGGTCATAAAGCTCCATGGGCTCTCACCAAACCCCCGAGCAAGAATATATAGTTTTTCCATCACTTTTATGAATGGTAGAAGCAATCCTTGTGATCACACATACCAGGCATTCTATGATTGCAACAATTCCTTTTGTGCGCCTTTAAGAAATAATGAACAACAAATAACAAATATGAAATGGAAAACAACAAAAGAAGGCCTACTCTCCACCCTACCATATTGGGTCATGAAGCCCCATGGGCTGTCACCAAACCCCCGAGTAAGAACATAGATTGTCCATCACTTCTATCTATGGAGGAAGAAATCTCTCTCATCACATAAGAAAATCACAATCAACAATATACATCAGATGCATATCTAGTGATTCGCTAGCTATAAATATATAAAACATTGTAGAAAACTTTAAAAAATTAAAAATTACAAACCTGTACATTTGCAAATACTATCTGCAATAGTGATCCATCGAAAACAACCAAAGCATGTGTATATGTAAATGTATCTACAAATGTAGCTATACATATGAAATGTTTTCAATGGAGAGTGCAATGAATGGAAAGTACAATGTACACTTTAAATAAGAGTGTAAATTCATAGCTTCCATGGTTGTGCATCGTACCTTCATTTGTTCCAATCTCCATCTGTAAAAGCTTCACGTTTTCCATTGCACATGCATATATACATACACATATACATATACATATACATATACATATACAAATATGCGCATCCAAACATCAAATAGTAAATATGAAATGGAAAACAAGAAAACAAGGCCTACTCTCCACCCTATCATATTGGGTCATGAAGTCCCATGGGCTCTCACCAAACCCCTGAGCAAGAATATAGATTGTCCATCACTTTTATCAATGGTGGAAGCAATCCTTCTAATCACACATACCAAACATTTTATGATTGCACAAGAATTCCTTTTGTGAGCCTTTAAGAAATAATGAACAATAAGTAGCAAATATGAAATGGAAAGCAACAAAAGAAGGCCTGCTCTCCACCCTACCATATTGCGTCATGAAGCCCCATGGGCTCTCACCAAACCCCCGAGCAAGAACATAGATTGTCCATCACTTCCGTCTATGGTAGAAGCAATCTCTCTCATCACACAAGAAACAACTCCTTTTCTGAGCCTCGAACAAATAAGAACCTAAAAGTCAAGCTTAACAAATATGCCAACAAATACATTCCAACATCATTGATTGGATGCTCATAGAGGGACTTGTTGTTTGGGAATATACATACTAAATAAGTACATGTACAAATGTACATGTATGGCATTACATGTAGACAATATAGATATACATATGAATGAGAAATTATAGATATAGACACACAATGATACATTTGTAGCAAAGGGAAAAGAGACTTCAACCTTCAAAGAAGCTCACAATCTTGGTTGATAGCTGCCAAATGAGCTAAAGTCAGAGAAGAACACCCAACAATGCTTGATTGAAATTTGCAAACACTTTCGTTATCTTTGGTCACATTTTTCAGTTGCAAATATTGTGACAACCATTACCACTACACGGAGACCACACAACAGTAAATGTTGATGCCAAGAGGGTGATTTTTTGTGAAGGTGCAAGTCCAACCACCTGCTATGAAGTTTTTTCTAAAGTTGGCAACAACTTATTTTCTATTTTTTGCATGGTACTAATGACTCCAAAAACAATACAAAAGTGTTGGCAATAGCACTAATAATCAGATTGATGCACAATGTATGTGCCATATGTACAAATATCTATCTATGCAAAGGAGCACAAAGATGTGCATATGACAAGAACTGTTTTTAATATTATTTCACTTGTAGTTCGCAGGTTGTTGCAGGCTATATTGCTTGATCTTTGTTAACACACTATTGATTGTTCCAAATTTTGATATGGTTTTGTTGAGAGAAGACTATATTTTTCTTTTGGAAGAAAAAATATTCTTTAAATTATGGTCGACGTCTTATGCCTATCATTTTGCAAGGATATGTTACTGTGATTCTTTTTCTTTGATGGTTTTGTCCACTTGGCTTGCTATTGAAACAAATATTGTTTGATTTATGAATATTTTTTTTTATCTATACCTATAATGCAGGAAAATACTTAATGTTATACAGGTTACATCTCATTGCATTAGGTATCGTTGATTACTGTTCTTTGCAATGGAAGAAAATAGTCAATCCTATATGCTTTGTGTTAGGTTCCATTGGGAATTGTTGATTAGTGTTTTTTTACTTAAGCTATATTGTTTCATTTTGGAGAAGGTGTTGTTGGAAAGGTTGTATTCTTTCAATTTTGCAGCAGGTTGTGTTGAGAAAGGAGTGTTTTTTTGTATGGGTTTGTTACTGTCAATTTTCAGTGGGTTTCTCTTTAATGAATGTGTTTCGTGGGTATGTTTGCAACAAAATAAAATTGTTGAGGTTACACAATTTTTGTTGATTGTTATTGTATAGGTCAGGCTATATTGTGGCTTTTTCCATCTGGGTCGCTGGGGGAAACCAGTACTGTTTGATTTATGGCTTTCATTTTTTGGTTATGGTTGGAACATAATAAAATTATCGATGCTATTGATTCTATACACATCCATATATATGCATATATACATACAAAAATATCCATATATACAGACACACATATATATATGCACATATATACATATATACACATACATATATATACACACACACATATATATATACATATACACAAACACACGCACACACACACACATATATATATACATATATGTACATATATATATATATACATAAATACATACATATATATATGCATACATATACATACATACATATATATACACAAAAATATATACACAAACACATGTATATATATATAGACACACACACACAGATATATATATATATATATTGTTTGAATTTCCCTCGAGACATTGTATGCAAAAGGCTATATTATTTGTTAAAAATAATATTATCTCATTTATGCTTGGCATTTTCTGGCTATTCTAATTTTGAGAACATGTTGTTGAGAAAGACTATATTGTATGTGAAAACGACTATTATTTGGTTTAAGGTTTGCATTTTGTGTGTATGGTTTTGCATGGGTTCCTAGCTGCCATTTTTTTGTGCTCTCCATCTAGGTTTCTCTCCAAACTAAAATTATACTACTTTTTGAACAAAATCTTGTCACAAATAGTAACAATATAGCCTTCTTAATAGCACAATCCAGAAAATTAGCAGTCACAAGCCCATGAAAAAATAAACTCATCTGTGAACAAAATATTATTTGGAATTGATTCTCAACAAAATCCCATCATAAATAGACACAATATAACCCTCTCCAGAGCATCCTACTGAAAATTAGTAGTGACAAACGCATCAAAAAATATGCTCATTTCTGAACAAAACCTTTTCGCAAATTGAAACAATACAGCCCTTTCAACAACAATTTATAAAAAATAATACAATATAGCAAGCACATTCATAGAAATTTCACAACTGATGAATGCACTTGCACCTTCACACAAGCTTTCCCTCCTCACTCACAGCCACCTTGAAGAACAACATAAACCCAAACAATGACACCCAACAATGTGTTTTTGAAAATTGCACAGACATTCGCTTTGTTATCTGAGGACTTTTAAGATAGACATGATACTTGCACCATAACCACTACAAGAAAACCATACAAAAATTAATGTTGATGCCTTTTCACTGGCCTCCTCTATAATCATGCCAAACACTTTGTTTTTTTTTAAAAAGGCAATCCATGAGATTCTCAAAGGCGCTAGAGGCCTAAAAATTGGGAAGGCTGACGGAAATTCCAACCAAAGTTCACCAGAATGGAGGACAACCTGCCACCTTTTCGCCACCGCCACAGGGGTCATTTTCTGCAAGGCATTATTTGGGGTCATTTTGTTCCTATATCTAATATGAGATCCATGAGCGATGAGGGTAAGCTTTTGTGAGAATGCAAGTTGGATTAAGCTCTGTGCAACTTCTGTGAAGGTAGCTGGACATTATTTTATTTTTTGAATGGGTGGATGGTTGCAAATGCAAAAGAAAAGTGTCACCTGCGATAATATTTTTCCCATTTTTGTGCAGGAAAGATAGCGGAAGAGGTGTGTTTGAAGCAAGTGGGAAGAGCTCCATGTTGAAGAAACCCTTAATGATTTTGTTTGATTTGTTGGTTTGGACACTGTCCCAAGCTATATTGCTTGATTTTCCATAAGGTATTGTTGATTGTTTCAAAAAAATTGTCTCATCTATTGTTTCAGTTTTGTGTCTATCATTTTGCATGGATTTGATACTGTGATTTTTTGTGGGTTTCATATATATATGTGTGTAAATATATATATATATATATATATATATATATATATATGATATATATATATATATATATATATATACCATAATACATATGATGGATATGCTGTGTACAACTCTCACCGCTACATGGATACCATGAATGACTGATGAGGGCATGCTTTTGTGGAGGTGCAGGTGTGTCAACCGGTTGTAGAATTTCTATGAAGTTGTTTGGAGGCAATTCTATGCTTTTTGCATGTGTTCATGGTTGCAAAAGGTATAGGTTGTGAAAATTATTGTATATATATGTATATGTGTGTATATATATCTATGTACACCCTTGCCAACATTCTTTAATTTTTTGTTCAAAATCTGTACCAAGCTATATTGCTCGATTTGTGAGAAGCTACTGTTGATTGTTTGAAATATTGATAAGTAGTTGCTCACAATATATAGTTTCTAAGTAGAATATTACCTCATTTATGGTTTGTGATTTGTGTCTATATGGTTTTCCATGTATTTGAGGCTTTCAATTTTTGTGTGTTTTTTCTTATATTCTCTATGTTCTAGCTATGTTTACAGCATTGGAGAAAGAATGCATACTATAGAGAGCCAGGGAGAAGGGGTGTGTTTGAACCAAGCGGCAAGAGATGCATACTAGTAATAAAATTTTCCACATTGTTTCATTTGTGATCTGTGGTTTTTGGAACCCTATATTGTTTAATCTGTAATAAGGCACTATTAATTGCTTCAAATTTTGATAAGCTACAAAAACAAGTATATTTTTTGGATGGGCTTGTCATTGTTAGCTTTTGGCAACGTTCTATTGAGAAGGCTATATTGTATGAATTTTTTTTATAGGGTTTTGTTGAGGCATGAGTAAATTTCAACTACAGTTTGTTTTCATGACTCTTTGTGGGTTTCTATTTATGGCTTCTAGTTTGTGGCTATGTTTCGAATCTAATATAATTTTTCATGTTATACAATTTTTCTTGGTTGCTCTTTTGTATTTGGGGGTATATTGTCTCATACATAAAAAATGTGTTGAGAAGTCTTCCAATTCTCCTTAAGGTGCTATATTTGTTGGTTTTTTTTCTCTAGTTATTGCTACAATGGAATAAAATAGTTTTTGATAAAAGGGGGATAAATGGGTTTTATAGGGACCCGAAATCACAAAGTAACATTACAAGAAAAAACCAAAACAGAGGTCCAAAAGACAAAAAGGCTGCCAAAAAGATAAAAACGAGCTAAAGTAGACAGCCACAAAAAGCTGTAAAAAGACCTTTAAATGGCCAGCAAACAGACAAAGTTGGGCCCAGCCCCAGCTAATCCATAGAGTTTAGAAGCTTTTCCACAACCTCTTCCAAGTCCACCATATCCTGGACCCCCCCCCATAAAGATCTGAGTCATATTTGGGGTGGTCAGGGCTTTTCTTTTCGTGCTTGATTTGGTTCGTTTAGAGATCCCAACTTCCTCATCCTGGTCTTTCTCCTGATCAAGGTCGACAATCAGAGCTCTCTTATAGGTTTTCTCCAGTCTTTCAAACATGGCTTTGATGATAACAGAGTTATATCTGGCAATTCTATAGTTTTGATTAGCAATTTTTTTCATGGTTCCTTTAATTTTTTCAATATCATTTTCAACAGTGCTATCCTTTTGTGTGTTATCCTTCACATTAGTATTCTTCTCCTCTTCGAGTTGAATTAGCCTTGCAACTTTGGCTTCAATTTCCCCCAACTTACTATGAAGTGATAGAATTTTTGTTTTCAACTCATTGATTTCATGAAATAACCATTTGGCAGAATTAAATTGGTCCATAGAACAACTCTTGGCAGTTCCAACAAAGTCAAAAGTGGGGTCACTTTCAGAATTGACCCCAAATATCACCAACTCCACACCTCTAGCAGGGCTATAATTCTCCTGTTGAATATTCTGAGGGATGTGGGGATCCTCAAGACTAACCCCAACTACTTTAGTAGAAACAATAGGGGAGTCATCAAGGTAGGAGACTAACTTATTAACCGAAGAGCTAGAGCCCACTACTTTAGCTTTAGGGTTAGTGCGGCTAGAGGAAGGAATAGAGCAGGCACCAGAAGGCTAGGGGGAGCAGCCAAAGGTAGAAGGGGGGCAGAGGAGGTGAAGAGCTCTTGACACAGTTGGGGGAAACTTTAGTATCAGATATGCTAGGCTCAGTATCATCCTCATCAAGCTCCAAAGGGCCTATAGGGTTTGGAAGGGCAGACATATTCTGAAAGTGCTCATAAATGAGCCTTAAAAGACCCATGTGAAGAATCGAGTATCTTTTAGGGCTTCTACTATGGTCAGAGAAGCTATTTCTCAGGGAACAGAGCAAGAAGAAAGGGATAGAATGGTTAATTCTATAGACTTTGTGTTAGATTGCATTGGGAATTCTTGATTATTGTTCTCTTGCTTTAGCTATATGGTTTAATTTTTGAGAAGTTGTTGAAAATGATCTATTGTCTCAATCTTCAATGACATTCCATTGAGACAACAGTATATTTTTGAATGGGTTTGTTACCATCAATTTTCTGTGGATTTCGCGGTTTTTGTTTTTGTGGCTGTGGATTTCCACCATTTTGTAATAGTGTATTTCTTTTGTTTTGTAGGTTTCCATGAGGGGGCCAGTGTTCATTCCAACAATGCCTGATTTATCACTTCCATTGTGCAGGCATGGTTGCAATAGACTAAAATAGTCAATGGTATACAATTTATGTGTGATCGAATCAACAACTAGGAATAGGTTTCCTAGTATTATTTTTCATTTGACGCTACCATTAATTACAATGGTGGACAATATATTTTTCCTATGTGTAGATACACATATTTTTCATTGTGGTTGCAGACAATATTCATACACATTGATACCTATGTTTATTGGTATTGCTACATTTTCAAAATGGCTAGTTGTATTACAAGTCCCATATGTAACATTTATACCACTCTTCTTATAACTCTAATAGGTCACATGCAAGATGGGTGGATATCCCCTATTTGTGTGAATTTTAGTCAAAAAAATTGTCATCCTTTCAATCTTTTGAACCTTCTCATGCAGGGGGTCAGTTAGAATATAGTTGGTTGATATATTTTCTTTTTTAAATGAAAATAATTTGGCACACCAATAGACAAGGCCAAAAAAATTAAACACTAGTTGAGATCAAGACTAATTTGCATATGGTACTTGTTCAGTCGCTATCGTTCGAGACCAATAAAATAGTCAATGTCCTCGTTGAAGGATAGTTGTTACCTATTTAGACCCCAATAAGGGTTTGTTACAATGGAAGGTTTTATATCAACCACCCTTGATATCATACAAAAATAGCCAGCAATAGTCCATTCTAAAGGACATGAACTATTTTTATCACTTTGCAAACAACCCCACGGGACAGGAACCACAGATCAAATAGGAATCATCATTAACTTATGAAAAGAACAAAAATATAAAGTAGGAAATATGAATATTGTTTGCATTTAATTCCACATACATACATCTCTACACATACAGATGAATAATGTGTGTCTCTAATTTCACAAACATACATATCTTCAATACATACAAATGGTGTCTACATCTAATTTGACATACACACATATTCACAGTGGAGGAAATAGGAATAAAACACTACAAAAGAGAAACTTACTTTTTTCCATGCATATATCTTTAAGGAACAGACCTGTACATATACACCCAACACATGGAATAGATATATTTGAAGTTGCAAAACAAATTCAACATCATTGTATACATCTTGAAAGTTAGTTGAATCAACATATATGGACATTCAAAAAATCAGCATTCTAAAGTCAACAAAGCAATTGAACAGTCTATGTGATTTACAAAAAGGCATTGTTGGCTACAAATCTATATCCCTAGATTATAACCAAAGATATAGGATGATAGCCAACAACACCTTGCAGAGTATAGTAAGGCCAACAACCTCTTGGCTAGCCAACAACCCTTCCATATGACAACTCTTTCAGCAATTGAGGGAAATGTGGCAAAGGTGGTTGTCGCACACTGGGAAACTATAGAATAGCTTTCAACAATGCCTTGTATAAAACAACATAAATTTTATAGTGGTGCAACCATGAACACAAAGAAAAAGACTTCAATGACACAATCATTATTTCAACAAAGACATATAAAGTAATATTGAGATCCATCACTGGAATCAATAGACACAACAACTATCAACAAGTCTATAATTACCACTAGACAGTGCATAGGAAATATTCCAACAAAAAGAAAGCTATATGGAACTCCACTAAAAAGGAAGACACATAAATAGATAAACATAGGCTACTCCCAAATAGGTAGCAAACAAAGACATGAAAGCCACATAAATACATCAAATATAAACAAGTTAGAGTATACACCAGGAAGGCTACAAATGCAAGCAAAGCATGTTTGTAGTTTTCTCAATGCACATGGGGAACAACCAATACAAGTGGTAGGAACAAATAATAAACAAGGAAAAGACTTACAGGATCAAGGCCTGATAGTTTCCTAGCAGCCTGGGGAGAGCTAGAGTCCACCAACATTACTAGAGCTACTCTTTGTAAAAGAAAGAGCTACAACATCGGTTGTTGGCCACAATTTCTATTGCGACAAGAATACAATAGCCAAAGATTCAATTAAATCATCAAAAGCTAACAAGTTCCATTCTTAATTTTTAAATAGCAAACCCTTGTACATTCCAATTTTTTTTGTTGGCACATTTAGAATATAATAAAAATAAATAATATAAAAAATTCAGATTTATAGATCTCTCCATAAATAATATAAAAAACAATCTATATTCCTTTAGCACAACCAACGTAGAACATATGTTGTCCACCAATGCGATCATTGGTGGCATCAATCTTCCATATATCAACAAAAATAAAACTTATCATTCCAATAATGACCCAACGAAAAGCAACATAGAAATCACTATATATCAATATTGTTTGCATCCACTGTGACATACATACATATCTACATACAGGGGAGGAAAAAATTTCTAATTCATGCCATTTGTTTTGTGGCCATTGTTCCAATATGGAATTCTTCATTTTTATACTCAAGCCTATGCCACATCCTATCATTTGAACAAGGTGCCATGAGAATGCTATATTGTTTCAATTTAAATAAGGTGTTGTTTAGAAGAGGCTGTATTGTTTGCACATCTAGGAGGAATGAATTTCGTATTCATGCCCTTTATTTTCTGACCATCGTTCCAATATGGCATTCCTCATTGTTATACTCTAGCCTAGGCTACTTCATATCATTTTCAACAAGGTGTCATGAGACCGCTATATTGTTTCAATTTCAGATAAGGTGTTGTCCAGAAAAGGATACATATTGTTTGTTAATATAAATATTGTTGCCAAAATCAAGAACAACTTGCTAGAATGATAGCCTATATCTTAAGTGTGACATGGAGGATCCATTTTACCATTGATCAAAGTGGTGGACAATGTATCTTGTTGCTCAGGGGCTTACTTTCAAGTTCTTCTTGCAATGGAGTAAAAAAATTAATCTTATAGACATTGTGTTAGATTCAATTGGGCATCGTTGATTATGACTCCTTTATAAGAATATTTTATGCATCTAATACCATATATGTATTGGTATGATTCTCAAGAATTCCTTTTGGGTAACAACATTAACTCTATAGTATTAACTATTTTATTATGCATTGCAAATGAAAGTATATAGCCAAAGCTACAGAACAACAAATTGCATTGAATTATAGAAAACAACACAAACTATTTTAATATATCACAACCATTTGCATAGAACAAAAGCCATAAATGAGAAAATATTAAATTTTCCCATCCATATTTTTGTATGTATATCAAAATGCTTTTTGGGAATGTTTGGAGTGAGATAAAATTGTTGAGCTTATGTAGTCTTTGTCCATTGTTATTGTATAGCTTGGGCTATATTGTGGTTTTCTCCATTTGCATCACTATCAAAACCAATTTTGTTTGATTTATATCTTTGGTATTCTGGTTATAGAAATATAGTGATATGCACATAGAAAATATAAAATAGAACTCAACACAATAAGGCATGCTCTCAACCCTACCATAAAATTATAAAAAATGTATAACATTTATTTCCACTAAATAGATATTTTCACCATTGGTCACAGTGGTGGACAATTTATTTTCTTGCTCGAGGGTTTCGTAAGAGCACACAACACTCCATGAGCCAATATGGTAGGATGTAAATCAGGCCTTTTTTTTTGTACACACTGTATTATGCCAAATGCATCAGGTATGGCTAAATTATAATTACTTAATTTGTCCCATTGGAACTACAAAGCAAATTATCCATTATAAAATTTAGAACTTTGATATCTCCTGATTTACATATTGTCTATGAATTAGTTATGATCAAGTGCTGCTATAAAATTCACACTTTATATACACAAAAGATGTATATGGTCTGGCCTTTCCAATAAAACTTTTACATAGGATAGTAGGTGTGAGTTTTAGCTTTCTATTGCAATGGTGCAGTGGAATAAAATACCTAATGTTATGCAATTCATTCTATTTTCACATAATCGCCACAGTAAACTCCTCACATTTTTGTTATTCTTGTAGACCATAGCCCAACCATAATGTAATGTTTGATAAAATAATGTGTTACAAACAACCTTTCAGAATAATAATAGTGACTACAAAACCAGTAACAATGGTCAAATTGACAATCAAATCCTAATGTACTTTATATTGATCGTAATAAGCAATATTCATTTTGCAACTAGCTAGAGTGGTCAGCAATTTATATTTTTTATGTTACATTTTGAATAGACTATAGTATTTAATTTTTGATAGTGTCTTGTTGTAAATTCCAGGGTCTATCAATCTTTCCCAACGCTCCATCCACAAAATACTACATTTCAAATACACATATACATATACGCATACATATATACATCTAGATATATATACATGTATACACACACACACACACACACATATATATATATGTATATATATACATATATACCTATGGATATACATACATACGTATATATAGATACATACACACACACACACACACATATATATACATGTATATACACATATATTTACCCACATTGTATGGTTTGCGTGTACTGCGAATCGTCATAATAAAAACTACCCTTTAACGCCTTGGGGAACAAAACGAATGTTTGGGAAATTTTCAATAAGGTGTTGTTTGGTCTCATTCTGTTGCTATATCTAATGTGAGAGCGGAGAGGGATGAGGGTAAGCTTTTTTGAGGGTGCAAGCTAGATTAAGCTTTGTACAACTTTTGTGAAGGTGGGTGGAGGTTATTTTATGTTTTTTTGTAAGGGCAGATGGTTGGAAATGCAAAAGAAAAGTGGCAGCTGTGATAGTATTTTTCCCTTTTTTGCACAAGAAAGTTGGTGAGAAGATGGTTTATAAGTCTAGACATAATTTTTGTCAGCCTCCCAGATTTTTTTCCTTCCGATGGTAGTGGGAAGGTGGCGGTGGCAGTTGTTGGCTGCTTTGGGAATAGGGTTGTTTGCATCAACATTAATTGTTATATGCTTTGCATTTAGCATCGATGGCCATAATAACAACAACCATTTAATGCCAAACTGAACAAAACAAATTTTTGGGAATTTTTAAGAAGGCATTCTTTCAATTTTTGATAAAGCTATGTTGAGAAATCAGTATATTTTTACTTTTGTTTCCCACTGTGAATCTTATTGGCTTCCCTTTTATTAATACATCTATATATATATACATACATATATATATACATATATATATGTATATATACATATATATACACATATATATATGTATTATACATATATATACATACATATATATATGTACTATACATATATATACATATATATATGTATTATACATATATATACATATATATAGATCGTTTCTCCATCTAGGTTGCTATTGATACCAATATTGTTTAATTTATTGCTTCCATTTTGTGGCTAATATATATATATAGATCGTTTCTCCATCTGGGTCGCTGTTGAAACCAATATTATTTAATTTATCGCTTTTTGGTGGCTAAGGTTGGAATAAAATAAAAAATAGTTAATGCTCTGCCTCACGAGCTATATCATTTCATTTTTGGAACAAAATAAAACAATTAATTTTGTTCATTCAATGTTTTCTTAATATATGGTTTTCGTTTTGTGGCTATGGTTAGAACAGAAGAAAAAATAGTTAATGTTGTGCCTTAGGCTATATTGTTTCATTTTTGGAATCAAATAAAACTTAATTAATGTTGTTGATTCAACGTTTGGTTACATTAGGTATTATTGATTATTGTTCTCTACCTTAGGCTATAGTGGGTATATTTTAATATCAATATATATGTATATATATGTGTGTGTGTACATATATACATATATTTATATATATTTCAATTTCCCATGGGTCTATCTTTATGGCTTGCATTTAGCTAATATGGTGGGAAAAGGGATACATGTACATATATATACACACATATGTACATATATACATATATATACCTACATATATATATATATATCTATATACACATATAGATATATATATGCATATATATTTTTGTAGGGTTTGTGTTTGATGTTTGTGCTTTGTAGGTATGTTTGCAACATAATAAAACTATAGAGGTTATGGAGTTTTTGTCGATTATTATTGTATAGCTTGGGCTATATTATGGCTTGTTGCATGTGGGTTGCTATTGAAAGTAATGTTGTTTGATTTATGGCTTTCATTTTCTGGTTATGGTTGGAACATAATAAAATAATTAATGTTGTTGATTATATGTTTGGTTACATTAGCTATTATTGATTATTGTTCTCTGCCTTAGGCTATATAGGGTATGTTTTAATATCTATATATATATATGTAAGATTAAAATTGTTAAGGTTATGGAGTTTTGGTTGATTCTTATTGTATAGCTCGAGCTATATTGTGGCTTTCTGCATCTGGGTGGTTCTTGAAACCAATTTTATTTGATTTATGGCTTTAGTTTTTTGGTTATGGTTGGAACAAAATAAAATAATTATATATATTTCAATTTCCCATGGTTCTCTATTTATGGCTTGCATTTAGTTGATATGGTGGCAAAAGGGATATATACATATATATATACACACACACACATACATATACATATCTATATAACACACACACACACACACACACACACACACACACATATATACATATATATATTTTTGTACGGTTTGTGTTTGATATTTGTACTTTGTGGGTATGTTTGCAATGAAATAAAATTATAGAGGTTATGGAGCTTTTTTCAATTGTTATTGTATAGCTCAGGCTATATTGTGGCTTACTACATGTGGGTGGTTGTTGAAAGTAATGTTGTTTTATTTATGGCTTTCGTTTTCAGTTTATGGTTGGAGCAAAATAAAATAATTAAAGTTGTTGATTCTATGTTTGGTTACATTAGGTATTATTGATTATTGTTCTCTACCTTAGGCTATATATGGTATATTTTAATATTAATATATAAATTTAAGATTAAAATTGTTAAGGTTATGGAGTTTTGGTTGATTCTTATTGTATAGCTTGAGCTATATTATGGCTTTATGTATCTAGGTGGCTATTGAAACCAATGTTGTTTGATTTATGGCTTTCTTTATCTAGTTATGGTTGGAAAAAAATAAAATAATTAATGTTGTTGATTATATGTTTGGTTACCTTAGGTATATTGATTATTTTTCTTTGGCTTAGGCTATATTTGTTTCAACTTTGCTCAGAATTTTTTGTCAGCCTCTTCGTTTTTTGTCTTTTTCGGTGATGGGATAAACTTGGCAGATGGGTTATAGTTTAGTTCGGATTTTTTTCATCCCTCCAGTATATATATATATATATATACATATATAAATATATATACACATTTGTATACATATATACATATATATATATATAGATATATATATACACATATGCAGATATAGTGTCGGATAGCTTATAAGTTTGGTTGGAATTCTGGTCGGCCTCCTAATTTTTGGGCCTTCCAATTGTCGTAAAATGGTGGTGGAGGTAGTTGTTGGCTACATAGGGAATAGGGCAACATTTTTTAAGCTACGTGGATAGAAAAGGCTACAAAAATTAAACTCTAGTTTGCATCAACATTAATTGTTGTATGCTTTGCATATATTGGCAATGGTCATAATAACAACAAGGATAAATGGAAGTGATAAATGAAACAATATAGCCTAACGCAGACAACAATGGTGAACAATCCCTTATGCAAAACAACATAGAGTACATAACATTAACTATTTTACTACATTGCAACCATCACCACTAAACAAAAGATGTGAAGGAAAGAATATTGTTATCGACACTCACCCAAATGGCCAAACATGCAAAACACTAAAAATCACAATGATAAATCTATGCAAAAACATGCACACAAAATCTGAACCATAAATCAAACAATATCACTGCGAACAAACTATATACTCTTTTTCCAATACAACCCTATAAAAAATGAAACAATATACCATAAAAAAGGAAACCTGTATAACATTAACTATTTCATTGGGTTACAACCATCGCACACAAAAACACGGCTTCCAACAGTGGCTCACATACAAAGTCCACAAAACATAGAAAGCTCCTAGTAACAGACCAAATCAAAACCTTCACCACAAAAACATGAACCCTAAATGAATCAATATTGGTTTCAACGATAACGCAGATGGGGAAATTAACCAAAAACACATCAAATTAACTATTTTGTAGCCATTCACACAAAATGGAAGCCATAAATGAAACAATATTGCCAACATTCACCCACATGCAAAAACCCACAAAACACAAGAAATATCAAATTTAAGATTCACCAAGAACACAATAGATTAACTATTTTCCAACCATTCACACAGAACTGAAGCCATAAATAGAACAATATAGCCAACAGTCACCGACATGCCAAAACCCACAAAACTATATAGTGTTTTCAACAACAATTGACACAATGAAACAATATTTCTTTCAAGAATAACCCAAATGAGAAACCAACAAAAAAAACATGAATACAACATACAAAATTAAGAAACAAAGAGTATTTCCTTCTAGCAATAGTGACTACATAGAAGCCATAAACTGAACAATTTAGACTAAGCTATAGAGAAACTATTAACAATCCCCTTTCGAAAATAACATAAAGTGTTTTAGAAATAAATGACAAACATTTTTTTCCAATATGCACCTCTTCCCGCTTCCTTCAATAACACCCCTTCCTGCTTCCTTTCTCTTTCCTCCATTCTTTCTCCATGGCCTACAAATGAACACCACGGAATTATCACAACCCACACCTTTTGCAATCATCGATGCATGCAAAAAACACAAGATAACCTCCAACCACCTTCATAGAAATTCCACAACCGATCAACACACTTGCACCTTCACAGAAGCTTTCCCTCTGCACTCATAGCTACCTTCAACAACAACAAAGACCCAAAGAATGACACCCAACACTACATTATCAATAACTATAGAAACATTCATTTTGTTTTTTGAGGACTTTAAAATCGATGTTACTTGCACCATCACCACTACACATAAACCATACAACAATCAATGCTAATGAAATTTTGTTGGCCTCCTCTACAACCACATCATTTCGATGGCCTCCTCTATCGTCATGCCAAACACATTTTTATTTAAAAAAAATCTCTTTCGCTTTTTACATGACAATGGAGACCTAAAATTGACACCTTAAACCGATAGGATAGATGAACATTTTGACCAAACTATAACCCATCTGCCAAGTTTTCCTCAATGTCAGAAAATTCAAAAAATGGCGAGGCTGATGAAAATTCTGAGCAAAGTTGACACAAATAGCCTATCGGCTAATTAAATCTATTAACTATAAAAGTAAAATATACATACATTAAGGAGCGTAAGGTTGAAATTTGGAAGTCACTAGCTAGGACACTAGTGCATCACATGGATTCCCATGTGCAACGCTATCATATATGTGAATAAAGTAAGAAAAGTGCTAGAAATGTAAAAATTCAATTAGTTGTTTTCCTCACAGGTACAAACTCTAGAAGTAAGAAAACACCAAGATATACTATACAATTAAATATAAATAAATGAATAAAATAATAATGATGTAAATGAAAAATAAGAGAAAAAATCTATAGAAAAGAATTTTCAAAGCTTTGTGTAGTTAAGTGCTTCCAAAAGTATTTGCAAGAAAACCCAAAAACATCCAAAATATGATGGAAACCAAAAATCCAAAAAATCTAAAAACATTCATAAAACCAGAAAGCCCAAAAACAAGTCAAAAATAAAAAAGGGTAAAAAAAAATGTCATCATGTCGAACAACACCGTCTAATCTTGAACGTAGGCAAGGCTAATATTTGATCAGCCCCCGAGACATTAGGTTAGTCCTTGGAAAATTTGAAAATTAGAACATTTGTAAAACATCTCAAAAATTCCAAAAACATTCAAAAATCCCAAAACCATCCATCCCATTTCAACGTTCACTTGCAATAAACATCCACTCACAATAAATCAAATGTCACCTTCCACCTTTGGCAAAGCATTCAAAAACAAGTATAGTAAATTGAAAGTGAAAACTCAAACATCAGGGTCTTAAGTCTAGGTTAGTAGGTAAACAAGTTGGTCAACTCTTGGTATCAATATCCCATCATCCCGTTAATCTCACAATCATTTGATAACATGATGTCCTAGGATGCATCCTTCCTACAATGGACATCAAAATTAGGCATCATAATAGTTTAGTCTTGGCTAGAGGTATGAAGAACATTAGCTTGTTTGTTTACTTGATCTTTTCTTTTGATTTATCTTATTGTTCTCATTCCAATTTCCTTTCAATGATGTCTAATCAAAATGATTTAGAAAGAAAGAAATGGGCCATTGATCACTATCTTTTATTTGTTGTGTTTGTTTGATATTCTTGTAATATAATGTTGGTCATGCTAATTTTGTTCAATGTAGGGAGGATGCTTTGGATATCTTGTTGACTATTACATTGGGAGGTTTTTCCTTTCTATGTTTTTGTTTGATATATTTGAAATGTCTAAAGTACACTCTAACAAGGTTTCGTATTTTAGATGTGAACAAGAATACTCCTATCTGATTGTCGAGTCAAATTCCATCTCACTAGGTACAATGCCATACTAATTTTTTATACCTTGATGCATCATATCTATTTGTGTTATAAAAAATAAGGAAAGCAATGCTCTTTACATCCCCAATCCTTGGATAATCAATACATCATCATCATCATCATTCATCATCATATCTAATAAAGTCTCGATGACTCATAGACTTGTTGGAATTCCGCATCTTCTTAGAATCAAGGGTTGATCCCTCAACATTATTCTATCATCTTTCAATCAAACATGGTATCATGTCATTCACCAAAATAGCAACACATCCATCCTGCATCCACAAATTGTCTACATCCTGCATAATCATGGCATATCATCACAATAGGAAACATCATACATCTCATTTGCATCATCATCATACTATACATCTATTAGTCTAAGCTTCTCATAATATAACCATCCATACATACATCTTGAACCTCTTTGTCATGAGATTGACCCTAAAATTGAACTTTTCACTCGATCTCTATAGGGGGCAATGTACCAGTGTACTTTCTGCTAGGACATCCAAAAAAATTAGAACTATATTGAGATTAAACCTAAAATTAAACTTTTCACTTGATCTTTATTGGATGTTGTGGATATGGTTGTTGATATGTCATTGTCATTGATGTCAACACTATTAGCATTTTGTGTACTAGAGGCTATATATATCGAGGAAATTGAGAAAATTGTAAAAGGAAATGTTCTAGGTTCCCAATGGAACTATATAGGTCTTGAAGATTTCCTATTCTATACGTTGAAGATTAGCTACTATGGATTAAATGGTTTATTGTTGAGTTTATCTAGATCATCTACCAAAAGTTACAGAGTTTTGCATGAATTTTTGAGTGTGTTGTGATCTGACAGTGTTTTTGTAGTCTCTGCCAGTGTTCCTGAATGAAGATTGTGTGATTCTAGTAATCTCAGTTGTTGTAGATGCTTCTATATCTTTTTTTGGTGTTCTTGGATGTCTCTGGATCATTCTCTATCTTTTTGGTATGTTCACATTACTCGATGAGCTCATCGTCAAAGATCTTTTTGTGTATGTTTGGTTTTTCTTGTTCTTGGCCAACATGTTAGTGGTGGTGTGTTGTGGATTTTCATGGTGAAATTAATTAAAGTATTTTTGTGTTGGAGAAATTAATTTGGGTCTCCACTATGTTGTGGCCAACCTTGGTTGATTTGTATTGGAAATTTATTTAATTTTGGGCCAAAATTAAAAATATATTTTAGTTTTTTGGCCAACTAAGTTGTGATGAAATCCCATGTAGTGGATATATAAGAGTGATTGGTTGAGCAAAGATAGTGTGTGCATAAGTGTGAATGTCTACCAAAGCAAGTGTAAATGTGTGAATAATGTTTCTATCATTCAATTACTGAGCAGAGAGTGAAGAAGATTGAGAAAAGTGTGAAGAAGGTTTTCTAAGCTTAATTGGAACTGTAATCAGGCTTGTGTAGAAGCTATTTTCTTAGTTCGTAATATTTTGATTTTAAATCCTATTCTGTATTGTTGGAAAATGAGTCCCCTTTTGTATTTGAGCAGTGAGCTCTAGGCAGTGTGCCTAAAGGCATACACATTCCCCTTATTATTTCCCTTTATACTTCTAACAGAGTATAATCTTGTGGACTAACATCCACCGTAGTTTTTCCCCTAATAGGGTTTCCATGCAAAAATCTTGGTGTTATTTGTCTCTCTGATGTGTTGATTGTTTGTGGTTAATTTGTTATTCATCAAATTTGAGATTAAAGTTAATATAAGTTAGAAAAGTTTAAGTTTTTGTGACAACTGTTTCACCCCCCTCTTAGTTGTCTGTCCTTATTTTTCCAACAATCTCAACAAGGTTATTCTTTGAACCAACACAGCATGTACATTGCTTCAAAGAGGGACAAAATGTAGACATGCAAATAATCCTAATTGACATTATGCATCTAAATCTGATCAATTAACATCAAATTCTTCTATTAATCAAATAAAGCAATTTATTAGATTAATTCAATAATGTTCATCATGTTGAATTAAATAAATCAATCAAATCCCTAAAGTCCCCTCATTTGATTTAATAAATCAAATTATTTAAATCAAATGTCAAATCCCTAAAATTCCTCCAAGTTAATTAATTTTAGATTAATTAACTCCTAATCCTAATTACCAATTCTCTAGCTTTTGACTCAACTTTGGTTAAACCCAACCCTTGATTAACTAACCCACTTGCACATGAAAATAATTCTTTTTATTAACTAATTACCCTATTTTCCCTCACAAAATCATATGCTTTGGGAATATTCCTCCAATAACTCCACTTATTTGAATTTATTGCTCAAATATTAATGCCTCTTACACCCCTCTTACATCTCCGACCATATGCATTTATTCCTCTTACATCCTCACCCACATCCTCTTACACTCTCAACCACATGCATTTATTTCTCTTCCATCGTTTTTACTTTCACATTCCCCAAAATGTGCTCCACCTTCATCCAATAGATTTGTGACAAGTTTCACAATCTCATTGGCTCTCTTTTAGTCCCACATTCCTCCCATCTCTCCATTCTTCAACCCTTCAACCCTATAAATAGAAGCCACTTCTATTTGACATCAATCTACAATCTTATCCATTTACACTATAGAAAATTTCATCTCCTTGCATCACATTTTGTTCATTATCATTGGAAGCTTATCAAGGAGGTGGGAAAGGGCATCCTTTCCACATCAAAGGAGCACCACTTCCACTATGGGATAGGTTTTGCACATGCTTTTTATATGCTTTCAATTAGTTTATTTGATCTTTTATGGCTTTTTTTGTATTATCAAGTATATTTAAATATCTCATAGGCATGCTTATTTTGGTTTGCTTAATTTACTAACAATGCTAATTTTTGTTTGTGTTTGAGCAAGATTGCAAGAAAAACATCCAAATTTTTACACCCATGTGCCATGGGGCATTATGCTCATTAGATGTGCTTTATGCTCAGATATAGGCTTTTGATTTTATTTTAAGCATATATTGTTCAAATATAACTATTGGCATATATTTTAATCTACTCTTAATCCTCTTTTAATTTTCTTTTAAGCATACATTGTTCATTTACTTCAAATCTACGTTTTTATTTTTTCACTATATTGGCATAGATCCCTCTAGATTTGGCATGTATTGTCCAAATTTGCTGCCCTATACTGTTTACATTTTCTACTTTGTATTGTCCACATTTTTTCCATATTGAAGAATTGCACATTTATTTCTCATTTTGATGATTATTGTTAAGGGTTCGCTACATCTTTCAAAGTGAAAATTTAAACCTCTTCTAACTGAAAAGTTCACTACAATCATTTATTTTTGTGAGGTAACATCTCTTTTAGGCATTATGTCAAATAGTTCGCATGCCCTCTCTATGCTTCTATTTTGGCATAGGAAGAGAGGCAGCGGGAAAAGGTTGTGTTATCTGGATTTACATCTGCAATTGCATTAGCTTGAAAGTTTCTAAAATCCATTTATTTGTTGGTTTTATACCTACCAATTGCATTAGCTTGAAAGTTTCTAAAAAGCCATTTATTCGTCAGTTTTACACCTACCAATTGCATTAGCTTGTAGGTTTCTAAAAGGAATTTATTCACTAGTATGCTATAATCATAAATGCTATTAAAAAATAAAGACTCGAGTTGTTCTCTTGATTGATTTTCTCTAGGCGGATATAAGCCCTTTATGGCAATCAAAATTGTATTTTTCAGGCACATTTAAGTGTTTGGGGAAGGCTCTATAATATTATATTCATCGTACTTGTTTTGGCTTCATCCTCTTTGCTTGAACATATTATTTACTTATGTAATGTGATTAGGCCATCATGATGCTTGGGGTAGTGGTTGATCATTACAAGATTTCATCTTTAACTCTTTATATTGGTTTCATTAATTGTGGATTTTTTGTAGATTTCAAAAAAGGTGTTTGAATGCATGGAGGGTACCATTTCAAGGGCATTTAAATATACTTGCTCCCCAATCTAACCATTAACATTACAAGAGATTTAAATGCATTCATTATGATGGGATTTTCAACTATTTCACACATTACTTAGTAACTTGAATTAATTTCTTGTGATAATATCGATTGAATCACCTTGTGAAGATATTTCTTTCTTGAGGTTGATGCATTGGTCTTCCAATGAGTTGGTATGGTGGAGTTAATATGCTCACTGCAGAAGGATAAAAAATTCAACACAAAAATTTGATAGCTGTTGCAGCTGATTTAGCATTTATTAATGTCATTATTCTTTTATGTTTTACAAAATTTGAGTTATGTTGTCCATAAAATGTTAGGTAGATATAAAAAATTAATGGTATTAAATGTTTATGGAAGTCTTTTTGCCACTTATTTCAATAAATATAGTCCCTTTTCTATTTGTATGTGAATTTGTGTATGAAAAACATGAAGTTTTGAAATCAATTGTCCTTTCATAAAAGTGGATGCCAATAGAAATATTTTTATTAAGTTATAATTTCATCGAATAGAACTATTATGCCTTGAAAACTCTTTTTATATCTTTAAGAAGTTTCATCAAATAGTTGATGTGCCTTATGCATATTTCTATAGTTTTATAATGGGTGCATAAATCTTATTTGTGATAACTTTGCAATTTTTCTACATGGGTTTGCATAAAGAATCGGTTGCATTAGAATTGGGCATTGGAATCGAAAAACCACAAGGATATTTGAGTTGAAGAAAGTGGGCACTTGAACTATATAAAAAAACAAAATTTTTAAATGCTTATTGTAATAGCTTCAAGCATCCATTTCCCACTTTTTTTTTTTTTTTTAGGACAACTCATGTCATCTTTGGGCTTAAAAATTTACCCTCAACTCAAGCTTTGTCAAAGTTGGATTAAAATTGAACATTAGGAACTTACTAGCCTTTGCAAATGGGTTAAAATTGAACAAGAAACTTTAGGCTTGGTTTTTGGTGCTTAAATCGAACTCACCATTGCTTTGGGGTTTAAAAAGAACTTGTGCCTTAATTTTTCTTATATTTTTGCATTTTTTTTCATTTGAATGCATATGCACTCCTCTTGTGCCACTCAACAATCTTGAGAATCAAAAGCATTCTATTTACATTGGTTGTCTAAAGTCACACACATTTCAATTTGGAGCTAAAATTGAATAATCACACGAGTGTGAAGGAAATTCATTGTGTGTGCTCCCTCTTAGTGCTTTATGAAATCTAAGCAGTCAAACTAAAAATGTACTTCTTCACTTTTTTCTACCTTTAGAGGGCCTACCTCCCCCTTTGAAAGGAGGGAATGAGCCAAGCAGTAACGAGCAAACACCAAGCTCTTCCAAACTACTATATACAAATTTGTGATTGCAAGGAAAGTTTGCAATCAACAGGAAATGGTACATGATAGCTCTCCCCTAGTATCTTTATGATGTGTAAATCCCTTGTTCTAAGGGTTGAGAGACCTCTTGGAAGAGTTTATCATAGTATCCCCTAAACTAGATGTCCTTAATACTTGTTGGTGCAAGAATGGTCATTCTAAGGCTACCCCACATTTGCACTATTAAAAGTAGAAATAGAACAAATCCTTAAGGTCTCCAGATCTTTAGGATTTTGAGATTTGGTGGTCCCAAAAAGTGTGTGTCATGGAGGGGAGAAAGTGTTGCCAAATTTTTAACTGTTCACTTTATCTAAGTGTTTGGATAAATTTAAGTGGGGACTCAATAAAGTATAGCCATTTCTATCCTAGGATTGTACAATTTGTGATCCAATCAAATACATTTCTTGGATCTCACACTTTGAAAAAAACATTCAAGAAGTCATCAGAATTTCAAACCCTTTGGAAAGAACAAATATCCTTGAAAATTCCAAAGATTAGTACTTGTCCCTAGGGATTTTATCCTTAGATGTTTCTAAATATTTGGGCCTATATCTCAATTTCTTCTCCCCAAAGTCAACTGAGGAAAAATATGGCCTTGATTATTTGATTTTCACACAATGGACCTTGTGAAATGAAAAGAAGATAAGACATGGACATTCAATTTGAAAGTTAAGAAAGAAGCGTCTATATGGTAAAAAGAATCCATTTAATCAAGATAAAAGATAACCGGACCCCACAAATGTGTTTGATCTAATGATTTCCCAAAAATTCAAAATCCCAAAACCAAGGTCCATTAATCTTCATAAGCATCTTAGTCCAAATTCTCTCAAGAAACACTTTTTAGCACTTTAAAAAACTAGAGATAGATTGGTATACAACTTTTACAAACGTGATTCAATAAACAATCCAAACTTGTATTCCTTCTATTATTGTTAGAATCCTTGTCCTTTCCAATGTTTTGAATTTCTCACATAGGGTTGAAGGTTTTAGAGGTATAGCATGTTCTTCAATACCTTGGTCTTGTAAACAAAGTCTCTCTGGGTTCATCTAGGATCACTTTCATTTGTTACATCATCAATCAAATCCCATCTCACAAACAACTTTTAGAACCTTGGAAAAATCATTCATGCTAGAATTTTGGTAAATTCATTAATCCAAATCAAATCATGTTTTTTGGATAAGTGTGTGGGGATGAATCCTTTCTCACCCATTTAGTTAAATTATCACCCTATTTGGACAAGTTTACCCCAAGATATCTAACATCTTGGGATCTACAAGTCCATTATCTAAATCAAACCAAATCAAAGTCAAAATCATAAATCCTAAAGTCTAGGATTCCTCCAAAGTTCTCAAAAGTTTAATCATCCATAACATACATCCTTCATTTATCACATCACTATAATTTGATCCTTAAACATCCTACATTTTCTTTTTTTACCTAGAGTTTAGTATCAACCGAAGGAGTTATAGGTTTACCTCCCATATTCCTTAAAGTTGATCCCAATTTTATGGTCCAAACAAGGTCACAACAGAAGAAGATCATGGAGAAAAACAAAGAAACATGAACGCCAAGTGATTTAAGTCAAACATAAACATAATTCAACCCTAGGATATGCATCGACCTTCCACTTAATCCCCCTCAACTACCACAAAATATTCAAGAGGGAGGTTTCCAAGTGGAGGATGTCACCAATAACTTCCAAGGGATGTCACAAGATAAAATAATTGAACTAGTTGAAAATCCTAAAACACACAAGATTTTCAACACAGTCATGAGGCTCAATCCAACACAATACATGTTAGCATTAGTGAAGGAATGGGCTAAACTCCCTTTCAATTTTGATGCGAGTACTATTATTGAAAAACCTTTTGAGGACATGCCTCAAAAATATTCATGCCTTCATTCTCAAACACCATCTAGCTCATCATACAACCAACATCATCTCATGCTCCAAGTCAACTCATGATCACCAAGAGAATTTCACTACTCCAATCTCTTCAAACACATCCGCTTTTCAACAGCCAAAACTTGGACACAAACACAATCTTGGGAATGCCTATCACTGTCCCACAAGACCCTAAGCATCCATATGTACCACTCATTTTCCATGATACAAGCAATCCCTCCACCTTTTCTGTAGTACTGGCATACCTTCTTGATATGTAAAGCTCTCTCCCCAATGTATCATAAGGACAAGGGTATGTGTAGGATCATCATGGAAAAAATAGGCCCTTAAGTGGCAAAAAATTTAGAAAAATCATAGTTACGCAACTTTACGTAAAAATTTGAATAAGTTATCTATATTATTTGAAAAATATGTAAGAATAGAATCTAGAGAAAATTTAATGTAGTTTCTAAATTAATAGTTTTTTTTTTTTAAATGTATTTGGTGAAAATTTGAAATTTCAATGCAGTAACTTAAATTTCATTGAAAACATAAGAAATATGTGTTTGTCTGTTTGACCACCCTAACCACAATAAGTAGGTGTATGTTTGAGCACCCTAACCATAATAAAATGATAATATATTTTTATAATATTTTAGGAATAAGTAGAGGACTCATGTCTGAATGTGATGCATATTTTTTTGTAATTTTTTGCCAAGTAAATAATTGATTATGATGTTTTTATTAAAACTTTTAAAAAATATAAAAACTTGTATGTCTGACCACCTTAACTTGGTCAAAATTTCACGAAATTTAATTTATCTTTTTCTAATCCTATAGTATGTGAAGCATAGAATGTGATGCATGTTTTGGATTCAAAAAATGTGATACCGTTTGAAAGCTATAGATGTTTTTCAATCAGCTTATCAATCAACACTTTAGTCATAATTGAAATAGAAAATTAATAATAATTATTTATTAAATTCAAAGTAAAGCATAATTTTTATTGGTGGAAAGCTGAGAATCTCCTTTAAAAACCTTTTTAATTTCATCAATTTTGGGTAAAAAAAATTCTTTAGACACATACCCTACAAATACCCATCATATTGCCACTTTTTGGCCCATCATTATCCTACACATACCCACAAGTGGATTTATTTGGGAAATTAGGGAATTTCAATTCCTCATCTTCATTTCCACAAGGAAACACGCCACTACTTTTCCCACCACTCCCTATCTTGCCACCATTATCAACACCAATGCAGCTTATGGGAAAAATTGTTCAATCCAACACATCAATCCCAAATTAACCCAAACACAAGTCAAATTAATGCATCTATTATATTAAATCCTCTGATCATGCCATCCATATCACAACACTAGGTGGCACCAATCCAAGTCTCCCAATCAATCATCACATCATCTACAACACCCCAAACGTCTCAAAATCTAGTCTCACAAGGACTAAAAACATCAAATCCAAACCCAAAATCCACCACACAAACCCTCATCATCACTCAACAAACACCTCAACAACCACCTATCACATCATCTCAAACCATCCCAAAAAATCCACCACCTCCACCCCTGAATCCAAATATAGGAAATAAATATAGTATCACATTGCAAGCAACCCAACAAGCATATCGAAAGGAACTTCAACAATTCCAAGCTCAACAAGCTACACAAGTTGTGCAACAAGCTGCATAACAAGTATAGGCACAAAAAGCCACACAACAAGTGCAATAGGCTACCCAAGCTGCACAAGCTGCACAAGCCATAAAAGCTAGACAAAAATCCACACAACAAGCTCAAGCACAACAAGTTGTGCAAGCTCAAGCACAATCACAAGGCCAAGCCTTGCTACAACAACAAAAAGAATAAGTTAAAGCATAGGAATTACAATAGTACACCTATCAACAAGCCTTGAAACAACACCAAATGCAACATCAAACAACCCAACAACAAGCCCAACAACAAGCGTTGTTGGCCCAACAACAACAACAACAACAAGCATACTAGCAAGCACTATTAGCACAACATTAAATTCCTCAAACCTATGTGCAACCAAATACTTTGAACTTTAATGCACGAGGAATAGGTGCCACTCTGTCATTCACCCAACAAAACATCATCCCACATAATACCATCAATTCACCAACCATACCATCTCAAAACACATACATCCCAACACTTGATCCACAAAATGATTTTTCTGCACAAGTTAAGTTGGTCGTACAACAAATGCAAGACATATAATTAGGAAAGAAAAAAAATCACATACACAAGGGAATTCTTTCCCTTATCCATTTGACAAAAGCATTGCAATGGTTCCATTTCCACCAAGCTTCAAGATACTAAAATTTGATAATACTGAGGGAACAAAAATCCTAAAGATCACATTAGGGAATTCCATGTACACTGTATGGAGGTCGCATACGATGATTCTTATCTAATGTGACCCTTCCCTTGAAGTTTGGTTGGTCCAGTAATGGAATGGTTCTCCCATCTCCCCCTGGCTTTAAAAGGTTCCAAGAAATTGTGGATTTGTTCAGCAAAAACTATTCATTCAACTTGGGCATGGAGATGAGCTTAGAAGAATTATCTACCCTAAAACAAAGCAAGGGAGAAAAATTTACAACATTCTAGAAACAATGGAAATCCAATGCCAGCAAGAGCAAATGGTCTATACCAAAAGAAAAAGAAATTGGGACAATCATCACCAACTTTGAAGGGACCTTGTCCTTTCATTTGAAAATGCTGTGCATAACAACATATGACCAACTAATCCCCAAGGTGCTCAACATCTAAAGAGACCTTATTGCATGAGGGGGCACAACCACATACCAAGACAATCGACCATCAACAAGTTACAATGAAAAACCTCGCACATGGGAAAAGAAAAAAAATGTCACCCACAATGGTGTCATTGATGCCAAAGTTGTCATCAGTGCCCCAAGGAAAAATACACAACAAAAAACATACTGACAAACAGAAAGCAATACCTAAAGTAACCCAAAAATCAACCCATCATCATAACAACAACCCAAAAATCAAATTTTCAACAACCTAAATGCTAAAGGGGGAACAACCCCAAAGAATAGATATCCCCCTAAATGAAAATACATGCCACTTGGGGAACCAATCAAATCTATCATGCAATAACTAGTACAAGAAAATCTCACCAAAATCCCTATTTATGAAAATTATCAAGAGCCTCAGGTTAAACCACTGGTCCACCATGGTATAATGAGAACCATCTCTATGATTTTCATAAAATATTAAAGAGACACACAAAAACTAGCTATATATACAACTTAAGAACCTAATCCAAGATCTCCTTAATGATAAGACCCTAACCATTGAGCAACTAGCTAGGAATCAAAACCTTAAAATATACACAAATTTGATATCAGATCACAATAAAGGAAACGACAATGGTAAAGGAAAGAGCTACCACAATATAAACCACATTTATGACCATGTTGCATCCTTAGATGAATGGGTAATTTTTTTCAATATCAAAGGACCTAGAGCCAAGTGTGGAGTCACCACATGTAGTGGTATAATTCCATTCCAGGACCTTCAACACCACCCAAGGCACTTGCCGCCAATCCAAAATCAATCCCTAATGGTTATAATGTCCTAGATCAACTGAAAAAGACCCCCACCCAAATATCCATCACATAGTTTCTAAATATCTCACCCTCACATAGGGACATCCTAGAGAAGGTATTGGCCACATCTTTTGTTCCCACCAACCTTGATGTTGACCTATTTTAAGCTTTCATCAAACATATCACTACACTGCATCTCCTCACATTCTTTGGGCATGATCTCCCAACCCAACTATATCACAACCGTCCACTCCATCTTGAAATCCTATTCCATAAGAAAAAAGTTAAATGAGTCTTGGTGGATGGAGGTATGGGTTTGAATATTTGTCTTCTACAACTAATAAAGATTTTGGGATTCTCTAAAGATGTCATCAAGAAAGGAAAAGGTACCACTATTAGGGCTTATGATGATCAAGAATGGGTGTCTCAAGGCAACATTCAACTCCCTATCCAAGTAGGGCAAGCAATCATGGAGACTAATTTCCAAGTCCTTGGCCTTGAACTTCCATACAATATCCTCCTAGGGCATCCATGGATCTATGGGATGCAACCTGTCACATCCACTTTCCACCAATGTGTTAAATTCCCTTACCAAAATCAAGAAGTCACAATCCATGGTGACCCTGAAACATTCTATTATTGTAAAAATCTGGAGGCCAAGTATTATAAGATCCCCCAAGTCCCAAAAATGATGAGGGACCCACACCTCTATATATTGACCTATCCACTCTAGCCTCCACTTCTAAGAAAAAGAAATCTACCATTTAGAACATCCCAAATGTCAAAGTTGTAATCTAAGATAATGGGTGTGCAGACTATAAAATGAAAAAGAGTGCCTTTGTGATAGGAGAGTTACCTCAATCTCCTAGATCCCATGGAAAACCAAAACCAATAAACACAACATCTCAAACCTTCAAAGCAGAGGCCACCACCTTCAAAAACTTTGGATACCTAAGCAAAGAGGTGGTAGGAAATAAAGACGTATCAAGCCTATTATATCAAGATGAAAGGCTCGTACCAGATCTCCCCATGGAGAACAAAGGTCTTCAATTAATGTTTGGATAGGGCTATAAAAAAAATGAGAAGCTCAGGAAAAAATGAAAATGGTTTTTTTGAGCCCATCATTCTTGAGAAGTTTCCTAAGAATCTTGGCCTTTGATGTACCCCTACGAAGCTAACCATACTTGGAAAAGGTGTTATGGTTAAAAGAGTCAAAGCTTCCCCATCGGTACACTTATCGATTAGTTATCCTTTTGATGATCCCATCTCTGATTTACCCATGTTATTTGAGGATTTAGGTCTCTCTTTATGATCACCCCCATGTCTTTTAAATCAAGTAACCAAACCACTAACTAAAGCTTGTTTACTACCAACTAATAGACTGTGACCAACGAGGACCACTGATCTTAGACACATTCAAAAATGATGAGGCTCTCTTAGAATTCATGGGACTAATGGATACTCTACCATATTGAGGTCACAAAGTAGGGATTTATTTTTAACTAGACATAGATACATGTACTATAGGGAAATGATTGAATCTCTTAGTTGTAAAAAATAAAATCTAAGAGTAATGTCTAGGTCTCTAAGTGAAAACCACACTATGATAGTTTATGACCAAAAAATGGTAAAAAGAAAGGATGTATCTAACGGTGAAAAAATATCTGAGGTACCAAAGGATGAGGGATTCAATCTCCCCCTTAGTGCCATCCATTAGGAAAAATTAGCAACTTACTAGTAGAAAAATGCAACCCATTGAATTTGGGAATTGTAGGAAACATGCACATCACTTTCTATGTTGAGTATCTTTTAATTGAAGAAAAAGAAAATTTAGTTGCATTTTTTAAAGAAAGGAAAGTGAATTTTTTGTGGACATACATTGGAATTCTAGGCCTTGATCTAGAGGTAGTGGTCCATCATCTAGTAGTCTATCCATGGGAAAAACTTGTAAGAAAAAAATTAAGGAAGATGCATCTATAGATCACCCTACTCATCAAATTTGAGCTATATAAACTCCTCAACGTTAGCTTCATACGACCCATTGATTATCTTGAATGGGTTTCCATCATTGTACCTACCTCCATGCCCCTTGGGGGCATCTGTATCTATATCGACTTCAGGTACCTAAAGAAAGCATGCCCTAAAGATGATTTCCCAATTCCTAACATAGACATGATTATAGATCTAATGGTAGGGCAAGAAATGCTATCGTTGATGGACATGTTTTCAGGATACAACCAAATTATGATTGTAGAAGATGACCAATGTAAGACAGCCTTCACCTATCCATGGGGGACCTACTGTTAGAACATGATGTCATTTGGGTCGAAGAATGCCAGAGCTATATACCAAGGGGCTATGACTCTGATTTTTCATGATATTATCCACAAATTTTTAGAAGAATATGTGGACAACATACTAGCCAAGTCAAGAAATCGTCAATACCACATAGCAACATTGGGCCCTATCTTTGATAAACTAGAGGAATATAAGGTAAGACTCAATCCTAAGAAATGTGTCTTTGACGTGCAATCAGGAAAGCTCCTAGGATACATTGTGTCAATGAGGGGAATCAATATGTACCCTAAAAAATTCAAAGTGATCCTTGAAATGGAAGTACCATATGCATTGAAGTAGTTAAGGGGTTTGCAGTGAATGCTCCTCCAATCCATTCACAGATTCATAGCACAATTAGCAGATAAAAATTTCCCATATTCTCATTTACTCCACAAGGGGGTAGCTTACAAATGGGATGAGAAATTTGATCAGGAATTCAATCAAATCAAGGAATACTTGTTCACACCACCAATCTTCATGCCACCAATCCATAAAAAACCATTGATACTTTACATTTCAGCTACGATGGCAACACTTGGGGTTCTCCTAGCTCAACATGATGAACTAGGGAAAGGGAGTCATTTACTATATCAGTAGTACCTTGGTGGGACATGAGCTAAACTACATGTTCATTGAGAAAGCTCGTCTCACAATATTGTTCACCTCACAAAAGTTTAGACACTATATTCTTTCTCATCAAATAAAGCTCATCGCCAAGATAGACCCCCTAAAATATCTGCTCTCTAAAGCAGCGCTTACAGGACGAATGGATAAGTGGGTCATGATCTTCATAGAATATGATATTGAATATGTGGAACTAAAAGCCATCAAGGGACATGTAATAATAATTTGACTGGTTGAGGCACCTATATATGCTAAGAACCCACTTGTATCACAATTTCTAGATTAGTCAATTTTCAACCTCAGTGTAATAGACCATTGGAAGGTATATTTTTGATGGATTGTACAAACAACATGGGTCAGGGGTAGGAATCCACTTAATCACACCACAAGGGGAATGTATTCTAAATTCATATAGGTTATATTTCACTTGCACCAACAATATTGCAGAGTATGAGTCTCTCATCATAGGACTTCAGATTGTAGTACAATGGTAAATCATGGCACTTAAATTCTATGGGGACTCGCAACTAATTATCAACTAGGTCAATGATGAATATCAAACTAAGGATGACTAACTTACCCCATACAAGAAGCTAATGGAGGATCTCAAAGAGTTCTTCATTGACATAATATTTGAGTAGATTGTGAGGTTGAATAAGAGAGAAGTTGATGCCATGGATGAAATTGAATCATTACTATCTATATCCCATGGAATGTCTACAAACATAAATTCCTTGTAGTTCAGCTTCTCATACCAGCTTTCAAGGTACCAGAATCTAAGTTCTTATGTGAAATCATTGGTCCTACTAATCCTTGGTACCATGAAATATTCACCTACCTAAAAATAGGAGTCGTCTCTTTCCATTATCTTAGGTGATACCCTATACCATAGAAGTATTGAAGGAAACCTCTTGTGATGCCTTAACCCTGAGGAAGCTTTGACTACTTTAACCAAGGTGCATGATATTATTTGTGGTTCACATTCTAGTGGTATGACCTTGGCTAAGAAACTACTAAGAACTAGGTACTACTAGCATACTATGGAGAAGGAAGCTCATGACTATGTTTGAAAATGCATGAAATTTCAACAACATACAAACCTCATCCATGCACTAGCTTAGGAGCTCCAACCAATTGCAACACCTTGGCCTTTTTCCACAATAGGGGCTCAACCTCATTGGAAAAATCACACCCACCTCATCCAATATACACTAGTTCATTATCACTACCACAAAATACTTCACAAAGTGGGTAGAATCCATTCCCATAACTTATATCACATGGAATAATACTTCCAAATTCATCTTGAATTACCTAATTTGTCATTATGGTGCTCCCCAAGCCCTTATCTTAGATAACGAGACATGTTTCAAAAACTAAGATGTTCGTGAGCTATTCCAAAAAATCAATATCCAACACTGATTCTCCACCCCATATTACCCCAGGGTAATGGCCAAGATGAGGCTACAAATAAAACCATTATAAAAATCCACAAGAAAACATACAATGAAGTTGGTCATGATTGGCACCTACAGCTAAATCCAGCCTTATGGGCCTACTAAACGAGTATATGCAAGCCTACAGTTGTGTGAACATAGAAATTGTACTCCTTTGTAGAAAGTACAATTTGTGGCCTAATTTAGTCCTATTTTAGACACCCTTGCAGCAACCACCTCTTAAAAAATGCATTTATAGGCCCCTAATGTTCATTATTTTTGATCTAGAGGCCCATTTTACTCAAAAATCATACAAATCTCGACAAACAATTCTTAAAATAGTCATATCTCAAAAACCAACCTCTGAAAACCTCATGTGGGACCTATTTGCCACCTTGGGTGAATGAGTCCCCTCTGGTGGGACCCATTCACCAAGGGTGGTGAATGAGTCTCTTTTGGGGGAATTTTCATTTTTAAGTGGGAAACTCGCTAACTTAATTCAACTTTTCAGTTGATGTTAGCCTCTTAGGTCTTAATAACGAGCAATTAGGTATTGTTGCCTATAAATATATATATTTTTAGGTCATTTTTCACATCTCCTAGTCATTTTTACAAAGCAAATTCAAAAGTCAAGTGTTGAGAATCTTCCACAAGAAATTTCATTAGCATTTCTATAGCAAAGTTGAAGCTTTTGGACAACAAGATATGGTTTTTGCAAGTCTTCAATCTCACTTCTCATTCAAGATCCAACATTGCAAAGATTTGATCATGGATGCCTATGGAAAATCATGGAGAAATCTAGATTGAGGAGATGCAACTAGCCATCAAATCACACCTTATGACTTGTTTTCAAAGTGATTCCATCTTCCATTTTCTCTCTATCTTCAAATTTAAGTATTGCATTTCATTTACATTCATTTGAAATTTTGTAGGGTTTCTTGGATTCAAGTCTCACATCATTCAAGTCCCATTTACTTATCTTATTCTAGCACATTAGAATAGGGGTTTTTTCTTACTTTAGATTTTCCTAGTCCTAGACACACTTAGGGCTAGGGTTTTATGTAGATTTTATCCATTCAAGGTTTAATTACAAAATTATGGGTTTGACCAAGGTAAACCCCCCATTAGAAAATGAATTTTAAGCTATTTTGTATGTATTTTCAAAGATTTAGATCCCGATTTCCATCAAGAAGTGTTGTGTAGGTGACAAAGTGCAGATTTGAAACCTAAACTTTTGAAAAATAGAAAAAGGATTTATTCACCATGGATGGCAAATGAGTCCCACTAGTGGTGTCTGTTAGAGTAAATTGTAGATTCCAGTACCCTTTTGGCAGAAATAAGATTCTGGGCAGAAACCCTGGTCTGGGACTAATTCACCCAGGATGGCAAATGAGTTTCAGTTAGTCAAAAATTCAACAGTTCCAAATTTTTAGAATATTTTGTAGTCTCCATCAGGTTTACAAGTTCACACATTCAGTCTTGTAGATTTTTTTTATTCTATTTGCATTTTTATTTATCCTTTTAGGTCTTTGTAAACAACACTATGTTTTTAAACACTTCAAATTTCTTAATTTTGCATACATAATCAATAGTGTTTTTTAGTTCTTTTCATTTATTTTACCTCAATTAGGCATATTGTACCCACATCACATTAATCCTTGAATGTTAAACATTGCATTCTAGCCCAATATTCCATCCTTTTAGGTGCAAAACCCTAGAAGGAGAATAAGACATTAGGGTTACCAAAATATTTGCTTACAAGGTGCAACAACCTTCTCCCTAGTCTACAGATTAGAAGCCATTCTTCCCACTGAGATTGAGCTCCCATCCTTAAGAATATCATTGTAGAATCTCATTACTGATGAAGAATATCATGTGTCACAGTTGAATGAGCTAGAACTATTGGATGAGCGATGCATGGGTGATTTGAACCACCTAAAGATCTATCAAAACCGTCTCAAAAGGAGCTATAATAAGAAGATCAAGAGTCATTCATTTCTAGTCGATGAGCTCCTATTGAAAGAAAATTAAAAGAATGTACCCAATCTAGACAGCAAGGGAAAATTTGAACCCAAATGGTTGGGACCCTTTGTTGTCACTATGAGTTACAAATCAGAAGCATATCAACTTTCCACACCAAAAGGGGAGCCTCTATAGGAGCCCATCAATAGATCCCATCTCAAAAGGTTTTATGCCTAAGCTTGTTGGGTATAAATCCAAAGATATATATAAAAAGTATAAAAAAAAAAAAATCAAAAAGGGTTGAAAAGCAGTAAAAAAACCATCCTCTAGTGAAAACTACTTTGGTGGTGCTTTGGGTGAGTACCTTGATGAAAACTTGGAAAACATGCACCTTGTCCAAAAAAGCACTTTCCATCCACCATGGATTCTTCAACTTGTTCTACACCACCTACCATCACTTTCCATCACATTCACCCATCACATTCCATATCTCCTTCCATTACCCATCTGTGTTTGCATCATAGCTTGATGTTGTGTCGGTATCATGTCCCATCCTAGAACTACTTGGCACATTCCTAAGGTCATTTTTTCCTACCTATATTGAAGTAGTCTATTGCATCATGTTGGGGGCATGTTCTTATACTTGCATTAGATTAGATTCATGTATATCCTTGACAGTTTTCTTAAAATTACAAAATAAAAAATAATAATACAACCAAAAAATAAAAATAAAATAAAATAACCAAAAATTCCAAAAACATTCATAAAACGGAAAAACAAAAAAACAACCAAAATACTTTGAAAATCCAAAAAATGGGTCAAAAACAAAAATATGTAGAAAACAGAGTCGTCATGTCGAACTATGTAGTCTCTAAGCTTGAACGTAGGCAAGGTTAATCATTGGTCAGCCCTCGAGATATCAAGTCAATCCTTAGGAGTCCATCATAATAAACTGACAATACATTTGTTCATATCTTCATCAATAAATGAGTCTATGTCAATCAAACTACATGGTCTCTACATGTATAATGTAGGCAAGGCCAATCTTTGATTAGCTCTCGAGACCCCTAGGATAGTTCTTTAGGTTAGGTTCTTGGTAAAAATCTCAGAAAACACCAAAACATTGGAAATTTTCAAAATCAAAACATTTATAAAACATCTTGAAAATCCCAAAAACAACCTCAAAACATTTCAAAAATATGAAAAACATTAAAAGAACCTTAAATCATCCATCCCATTTCAATGTTCACCCACAATAAATCAATGTCACCTTCCACCTTTGGAAAATCATTTGGAAACAAGTATACTAAATTGAATGTGAAAACTCAAACGTTAGGTTCTTAAGTATAGGTTAGTAGGTAAACAAGCTGGTCAACTCTTTGTATCAATAGCCCATCATCTGTTAATCTCACAATCATCTGATAAAATCATGTTCTAGGATGCATCCTTCCTACAATGGACATCAATATTAGGCATCATCGTAGTTTAGTCTTGGCTAGATGTATGAAGAACATTAGCTCATTTGTTTACTTGATCTTTTCTTTTGATTTATCTTATTGTGCTCATTACAATGACCTTTCAATGATGTCTAATCAAAATGATTTAGAATGAAAGGAAAGGAGCATTGATCATTATCTTTTATTTGCTATGTTTGTTGGATATTCTTGTAATATAACCTTAGTCATGCTAATTTTGTTCAGTGTAGAGAGTATGCTTTGGATATGTTGTTGACTATTACATTGGGAAGTTTTACCTTTCTTTGTTTTGGTCTAAGATGTTTGAAATGTCTGAAGTACACTCTAACAAGGTTTCATATGTCAGGTGTGAACAAGGATACTCCTATCTAATTGTCGAGTCAAAATCTATCTCACTAGGTACAATGCCATCCTGGTTTTCTATACCTTGATGCATGGGTATCTATGTGTGTTATCAAAAATAAGGAAATTAATTCTCTTTACATCCCTAATCCTTGGATAAGCAATGCATCATCATCATTCATCATCATATCTACTAAATTCTTGATGACTCATAGTCTTGTTGGACTTCTGCATCTTTTCTGAATCAAGATTTGATCCCTCTCATTCTTATATTCTCTTTCACACTAACATGGTATCATGTCATTCACCAAAATAGTAATGCATCCATCCTACATCCACAAACTGTATGCATCTTGCATAATCATGGAATATCGTCACAATAGGAAACATCTTACATCTCATTTTCATCATCATCATAATATAGATATGTTAGTCTAAGCTTCTCATAACACAACCATCCATACATCCATCTTGAGCCTCTTTGTCATGAGATCAACCAAAATAAATAAATTTTCACCCAATCCCTTGAGGAGCAAGTGTACCAGCATACTTTTTTCTATTGGGGCATTCAAAAAAATTAGAAAAATTTCAAACTTTTTTCTCAACAAGGTTATTGTTTGAATTATTGTAGTAGGTACATTGCTTCAAAGAGGGGAAAAATGTATACATGCAAATAATCCTAATTGACATCATGCAATTAAATTTGATCAATTAACATCAAATTCTTCTATTAATCAAATAAAGAAATTTATTAGATTAATTCACTAATGTTCATCATATTGAATTAAATAAATCAATCAAATCCAAAATTCCTCTCATCTTATTTAATAAATCAAATTATTTAAATCAAATATGAAATCCTCAAAATTCCTCCAAGTTAATTAAATCTAGATTAATTAACTCCTAATCCTAATTACCAATTCTCTATCTTTTGACTCAACCTTGGTCAAACCCAACCCCTAATTAATTAACCCACTTGCACATGAAAATAATTCTTTTTATTAACTAATTATCCTATTTTCCATCACAAAAGCATATGCTTTGTCAATATTCCTCCAATAACTCCACTTATTTGACTTTATTGCTCAAATATTAATGCCTCTTACACTGCTCTTACATCTCCAACCATATGCATTTATTCCTCTTACATCCTCACCCAGATCCTCTTATACTCTCAACCACATGCATTTATTTGTCTTCCATCCTCTGTACTTGCACATTCCCCAAAATTTGTTCCACCTTCATCTAATAGATTCTTGACAAGGGTCACAATCTCATTGGTTCTCTTTTAGTCCCACATTCCTCCCACCTCTCTATTCTTCAACCCTTCAAAGCTATAAATCAAAGCCACTTCTATTTGAAATCCATCTACAATGTATGCATTTACACTATAAGAACTTTCATCTCCTTGGATCACATTTTGTTCATTATCATTGGAAACTTATCAAGGAGGTGGGAAAGGTCATCCTTTTCACATAAAAGGAGCACCACTTCCACTATGGGATAGGTTTTGCACATGCTTTTTATATGCTTTCAATTAGTTTCTTTGATTTTTTATGGTTTTGTTTGCATTATCAAGTATGTTTGAATATCTCATAGGGATGCTTATTTTGCTTTTCTTAATTTACTAACAATGTTAATGTCTATTTTTGTTTGAGAAAGATTGCAAGAAAAGCATCCACAAATACATAACACTCTACATATATTAAATAAGTATAGAATCACAAGTTGTATTTGTAAACTAAGTAATATTGAATTATTTATAATAATAATAAAACACATGACATACCTAGTATTGATTGCAAAAACATATGAAATTATAATGTCACTAGGAAGATACAAATATACATAAAAAATAAATAACTCGAGATGTATTTAATTATCCTATTATTCTAGCTATAATTTTGTATAAATGCATTCAAAATCTACTCAAAATATCACATGATGAAATCTATTTCAATAATCCACAATTGATCAAACAAAATCACATTTATACTATATGAAAAGAGTCTTGAAATACATTGGAGAATTTTATATTTAATATAATCATCCAAGTTAATTAAAGAAAGTATTGTTGATCATCAAAGCTTGCACCTCTCTGACAACATTATGGGAAATTCAGCGAGTTGGGGACTAATTTGTGCCTCATTGAACACCTTTGAATTTTTTATAGAAAGTTGGCTCTTCTTTGAGTTTTGGAGAAAAGGGTAGAAAACAATGTAAACATAAAGTAAGAAAATGGTGATCTGCCAAATGTTTTACAACATTTTAAACCCAATCTTTCCTATGAATTATATTTAGACATGACCACCACAACCCTTCATTGTTGGGAAGAGAACGAACAACAAAATCTAAATACTAGCACAGTGCAGTATTCCAAATGTCCATGCAAGCAGTGTTCATTAAGGTTCGATCAAACATAAAGATTACAAAGGTCAATAGAAAAATATTCAGAAATTGCATAAACCCTCTCTCTTCTTACAACACAATACAACAAAATAACAACCCTTTAGAAAAATAGAGAAGTTCACAAACATAGTCCAATTTTCACAGGTTATTATCCTACCATATATATAAGCCCACAACATGGAAATCAACTACCCAAACTATTTGAATTCAACTTAACACAGTGTTTCATTCTAAACAAAAAACATAAAGAAAGAACTTGATAAAGGTAGTCTCAAATATTTCCTACAAATGGTTCGTGATTGAATATTAAATGAATTTTAAAATAGAGGTTGGATGCTAATTTGATAATATTTTGAGCATAAATATTATAACATGCCATATAAAACTAGTTTTGTTAATTCTACTTTTGAAAATAGCTCTATAACTTCATAAAAGTAAAGAAAAATTTTCTTGAGAAAAGGAAACTGAAAATTGGAACTTTTTAGGAAAAGACTCCTTTTCTCTTGCTACCTCCCATTTATATTTGAAAAAAGAGAAGATCATCACCAAATTCTAGAAGTAATTACTACTAGATGTTGGAATTTAATAGCTCACAATCTGATCATAGATCTTTAATTAGGTCATGGAAATCTTTGCTCATCAATTCTCAACTGCCGCATTAATTCCCTTTAGATATTTAGCCAAGATCATTATCTAAAAATGATCAGATCCTAGAAAATAGCCTGGTAAAAGTCTAGTTGACCAATCGTGTGGCTCGATGGTACTGACTCAAATTTTCCATCCTAAAAACCAAAAAGGACCCAACAAGCTCCAACACACTCTAAAAGAGATCACTTAATAAAAGTGCAAACTAACTGTAGCGAAGAAATGACATGTCAAGTGGGCAGGTATTCTCAAACTTTGTGAAAATTGTCCTTGAGAAAACCTTCACCAAGCTAACATGTTTCCCACCTCTCTCCCAAAAGGAAGGAAATGAATGAAAGCCACACAACCACCACGTGGCATGTTGTGCACCTTTCCAAACAAATTTAATTTGAGCACAGAGACATCTTAAGCCAAATACATATAAAATCCAAAAATAAAAAATGATTAACAAAAAGATGATTCACAGTTCTGGTGACACATAGGGGGCTTTTGCTTGTAGAGGCACAAACCTAGACATCTGGTACTTCTTGGATTTTGAGGAAAATAGAATGTTGTGCCTCCCAATCTGCATCAATTGATTAGACGAGAGTATGGATGAGCCTATATGCATGATCTAGCTTGAAGACTTCCTTGAAAGAAACAATTCCCCATCTTGCTAAAACCACACAAAGATGATAATAGAGATGAGAAAGAAGTAATATATCGCACTTGATTTCATCAATGGTGAGCATCGTGCTCGAACTCAGGAATTTGATAGAATTCTAGACCTTATGTCTAATTGCATCTGTGACTTGCTCAACTAATAGCACATCTCCATCTAGTGAGAAAAGAGGAGTTATCCCGAAGCTGACTAGGACACTGAAATCCTTCTTGATTTCATCAACCCTCTTATTCAACACTGTTTGACATTCCTTGCACTTTGTTATGATCTTATGGCTGTTGATGATCTTGTTTGCTTTGATGGACGTAGCTCTTCAATTAGGAATCCCTACACCGTTTAGGGTCTCATCAATGGACACACACAACCTAGAAATAAGGATATGTGATTCCATCACTCAAGGAGCACATGTCTGTTGAATTTGATCAACCATTAGGAAAGCCTTCCCATTTTATTCCTGAGCATCCCTTAAAAATTGTAAAGCGGGCTTAAAAATGGCAACCACCACTATGATTCACTCCTAGTGCATGGATATCAACTTCTTCAATATCGACAAGGTCCCAACCCCTTGTGCAGTAGCTAGCTCCTAATTGAATTGTTCCTCTCTTTCTCTTGCATTCTCCTCTAGTTGTTTCTTCTTTCTGAGGGTGTTTATTAGTTATGAGTTCAACCTTCTAATTTCTTATTTTGAATTTTTTGCTTCCGCTTGGGCCTTCTAGAGATCATTGGAAGCTTGAGATCGGATATCATCTAACTCTCTTTTTCTATCTTCCCAAGAATGTTGGTACTCTGCATTTTTATGGTGCTCAGTATTAAGCTCAACTCCCAGCTTTTCAATTTTGACATATAGCATAACCTACTTACCTTGGGCCTCTACAAGCAACTTAGATGTTTCTCCTTGTTGATTTTGTATTTTCCTTATGCGAGAAATCTCGACATCTTTGGCCTTGATTTTTTTCTACTGTCTGTTCATTGTTTCCCTTACATTTATCAACTTTTCCTCACGCTTCTTCAACTTCCTATCCAGCCTCTCGTAATCTGTATATACCACCTTATGGGTGGCCTTAGCTAGGAACACTTTGTCATGTGGATGAGTTTCCTTAAAATCATAGCCCATGGCTCTAATTTCATAATCCTCCATCTGTATTTGTCCCTCGGTCTTGGATATGAGTAGTTCATGGTAGTGATTAGTAGATAATTTCTCTCTTCATTGAAATAAGCTTCAATCTTCTTGGTATCCAATAGTGTGGTGTTCTTCAACAATCATTTTTGCTTTCTAACTTATCGGACCTACTTGGTTTGATCAAAATTCTCTTAGAGACTCTGAGGGGTATCAATGCTTTGTGTTGTAATGGAAGGACCAGGAGGGAGACCAAAAAGGGTGATAAAATGAGAAACCTCATATGTATGAGCATGCAGGGAAGAAAAGGGGAGGGTTATCTTGGAAAAAAGTGATACCAAATTGAGATTGGGTAGGGGAAAAGCCAATTGGGGTGAAAAAATATATGGGAAGAAGGAGAGACATTTTCCTAGAAGCAGATGGACCAGGAGTGATGGGAAACATGGATGTTTTAGGTTTTTCAATAGGGGCCCTTGATAGGGAAATTAAAGAATCAATAGCGACCGAGGTGGATGCTACTTGTTTGGCATGCGGGGTTACTTCAGAAGGTTCACTATAAATTGCAAGGGGTGTATTCAGGATCAAAAGTTTAGGGCCCATGGACTAAGGATTCCTTTCCATGGATGGGGGTAGAGGAGTAACCAGAGATGCAGAGGTAGGAAGAAGAGAGGGATTAAAACTTACCTGGGTCATGATGGTAGAAACACTTTATAGAATAGACTCCACTTCTTCTCCTCAGGCTAATGCATTGGGTGCACCAAGATACTAGACTCATCTTCTCTTTGCATGATCGTAACTAGTATGTTCTTATCCCTTAGTGGCCAATCCCTCCAAAAATTTTCCTTCAGTAACCACAACGAACCCTCTTGGGGACTATCGGGTCTTGTTTCCTTTGCTTCAAGCACTACCATAGGACGTGACTCTTGAGTCCCTTTGCCTCAAGCCTCTCCTCCTATTAGATTCGTAAGGACAAGAAGTACAACATGGGAGATTATGTTCTTCAATATCATGACTTGTCTCCAGATTGCTATTGTCGATGTCAGCCTCTTGATCATAAATCTCCTTGAACCTTTCGTCATGTGGTTGAAACTCTCTGAATAGGGCATTGGGGAATTTCACCTCTTTTTAGGACCTCCAGAAGTCTATCTTATTTATTTCTGACCACCCTCTATGCTTTAACTTTGTGTTGAGGGATTTACGCATCAAAAGGATCCTCTAATACTCCACCTATGACACATAGAAATTCAACCATTTTGGTCATTTGAGTGGAATGTTGGCCAAGTCAATGTATACTTCTGGCCTTTTCTGAGTTAGATTCCCCCTCCTCTCAAAATACTCCCAACTCTCATGTTTCAAAGTGAAATGATTTTTTGGATTGTAGTCCCATGTGTCATAAATGAGGACCAAGCCTAGGGTTGCCAGTAGGTTTCTAAGCTCACCCTCAGCCTTCCACTTCCCCAATGTCACCTAACTATTGGAAATTATGAGGGGGAGTGGGTATATCTTTGTCTTATTCCTTCTAACACCATAGGTGTTGTCATAAAGGGTTTCCTTACGGCATACCTCCAATGCAAAAATCCATTAGTTACAAATCTAGGGAGTCTGAAAGGCTCCCTGACAAAACCATCAAATTTGATAAATGTAAAAAACCTCTCCCAAGAAATAATGCATCAAGGTGGATGGAGTATTCATCCATTGTACAACCTCAAGAGAGAAACTACCCGGAGGACATGAAAAAAAATATGGAAGCACTGGCCTCATTAAATGATCTACAAACTAGTAGTAATCTCCCATTTTTGAAAGCACGTGAGTCCATATAGAAACTGGGTGGCAGTAGCCTTTAGAATAAAACCTAGAAAATAGTATACTTCTCTCCAACAACTTAGAAATTTGATGCAAAATCAAGTGGTCCAATAAAGAGGAATACCTAAATTTATACTCAGTATCATTATTTTTCAATTGTTCTAGCATTCCTCTAGCTATTGCATCAGCAAAATCATAATATTGTAGACTCTTTTCCTTATTGAGCATAAAATCTACTTCCATTTGGAAGGTATGGAATTCCTCATGATTGGCAAGGCCATAAATCTATTCCAACATCAAGAATATAGTTTATGTGTCTTTCTTGAATTGTTTGAATGGAAGGGGAAAAGAAAAATGGCCTCTCACCCTTCTTTCCTTTGTCTCACCCTCATAAAAGCTTTCCTTTTGGGTTCTTTCCTCCTAGGAGATTTCCATCGTCTCCTCATAGAAATGTTCGGTGCCCCAAGTGGTATGGATAGACAACATATCTCTTATGGCTTCGATAGAAATTCTAACTTTGATCTTGTTACCCTCAATAGATCCTATCTTTTTGTTGAATCTTTTGGCACATGCATCCACCAGCTCCAAGCATGGGTGTACGACAGGAAAAATTAACTATGGAAGGCCATAATTCTAGAGCCGAGATGCAAAACCTTCAAATGATCCATGATCTATCATTCTTTGTAAGTCCCCATCCCTAAGGTTTTTAGGGTTAGATGTTAACTTGGGGTCAAAAATATTATCAATGAAATCCTACACCACCTCTCTCCCAATACATCTATATGGTTGCACCTTTTTTTAAAATTCAAATGGCTGCTCCTCAAGCACTAGAGCATTGGTAAATGAGTTCCACCCAAAGATATCAATGTAACTAGGCCTTTTAGATGAGGTTCCAACCTTCCTAAAAGATGTTGATGGCTTTTCCATGGCTATGTCAAGAAGTTGTTGAGAGTTTCCTCAATGAAAACAACCACTTACCTTTTTCTTCTTAGAAAAATATACTTATGGGTGAAGTTAATTCCCTCACACATACATGTAGTTAAGGCTACATATTACTATTGGTTCATTGATTGTTTCCACCAAGGTGATACATGTGGATTTGATATATGTATCCCTTGGGAATGCTGAAAATGTCACGAGAATGGAATTAGTACATTCTCCTTCTCACCTCTTTCAAAAATAAGCTCATTGCAATAGAAAGCATGCCTTTATCTATGAGAAACGTGCTAAAGTAATGCAAAGTACTCTTGAAAAGACATGCCTATTTAATTTGTCGTAATTTAGTTCTTTAATCCATTTTTTTCACATAAGTAGGCTGGATGGTGTTGATAGTGACAAAGGACACATGTCGACAATCGACATACGAGATCATTTAATCCCAACACCCAGATTTATTTCTCAAGACATCATCTCATATTCTCCATATGATTTATCTACTGGCCTCTATTTGCTTTGGTATTTTTCTATTATCATTCAGCCAAAAATGGACTTCTCGTTGGTTGGGTTTTCCAGTTCATCCTTTCTATATATAGCTATGCCACCTTATTTTTTATTTTCTACTAATGGAAGGGTGCAAGAAAAGCATGCAAATAGCTATCCTTGGTGTCGATATTCCAAGCACCATGGATATTCACAGGAAGTTGGACTTTGAGATAGACATACCCTTGTTGCCCTTCCTTTCTGAATTTTGCACAATGAACCTTGAAGGGCATCATTTAACATCTCTACTGGTGGCCACCTACCTACTGCAGGAGTATGATGTGGAGCACATTCTAGGACTCGACTAGAGGAATCACTTTGAGTTTCTGGTGTATAACCGCAACGACTAGGCCTATAGTCTACGTTGTGTTGAGCCCATGTGTGTTCTATATTCACCCCCCTTTTGCATTATGACCAATAAGAAGAAGAAGAATAATAAAACCCAATGATGATCCACTTCGGCTTTCTGGAAAATGGCTGGGGGGTAGTTTCACTATTTTTTGCACATTTCCTCCTATTTGCTTCTTTTTGCTTTGTGACTCTTTTTGGGTTCACTTGAGAGGGATTCATATTTAAATATGAGCCTCGAGATTGTATTACATTGTAAATTTTCAATGAATATAATATAATACAAACTTTCTACTTCCTCTGTGTCTCTCATGGCTTATTCTCAAAATTAAAATGTATTTACAAAAAAAATTACATATGGTACATAACTACTAAATGTTTTCAAAGAACTACATATTTTTAATGAAATAATTTTTGATAAATACCATTCATAGTATGTGCAAAGTGTTACCTTCCATATCTTCAATTTCATACACATTCTTTTCATTCCATGCGCTATTTTAGAAGGGTCCCTTCCATAGTGCTTCAAATTTGGTGTGTTGTCCTAGTTTCATAGTGCACTCATCGTACTTTAGTACTAGGCTCCCTTCCCTGAAATCTGGGTTGGAGGTATTTTTATCGAACCACTACTTTACTATCTATTGGTGAGCGATCATGGCTCCATAGGTCTTTTCTCTATCTTCTTCAAGTTTGGGGAGTTTAACCAGCGGTAGTTCCATTACGCTGCTTTCTTCAACCTCTAGGGTTTTTTAGAATTTGTAGAGTAGAGATTTCTATGGAAATAGGTAAAGCTACCTCTTTTTTCGTATATTATCTCATAAAGGGAGGTCTTTAGGATCTACTTAGGAGTAATCTAGTTCACCCATAGAGCAACTCATAGGTGATTGTGCCAATCCTTTTGTCGTTCAGACCCAATGCACTTGATTAACCTAATTAGGTTTTTGTTGGTTGACTCTGCTAACCCATTTCCTTGTGGGTAGTAGTTTAATGAATTTTAAAGGTAAAAATCATGTTTGATAGAAAATTTTGACATCCCTGAACCTACAAAAAATTGAGTATTGTTAGTTATGATATTTTTTGGTGAACCAAATCTGGTTACTAGTTCTTCAAGGAAATTGATGATCTCACCCTCTATGGAATTTTTTAGGGCTATGACCTCCATCCACCTTGTGAAGTATTTAGTCATTGTATGGATCCACTTGTTACCAGTGCTAGAAATAAGATTTATAATTCCAACAAAATCCAAACCCCATTGAGCAAAGGGTTCTTCAGTTACAATTAGACTCAATGGCAAGGAAAAATTCATTCTTTTGTAAACAAAATGTTGGCATTGAGTACACTTTTACACTAGATGGTGCACTTCAAAAAAAATGGAGGGCTAATAATATCCTGCTTACATTACCTTCAAGGTGTTAGTCTTGGTAGATAAATTTCCACCTTTAGGGCTGCTATGGAATTCATTAAGAACTATTTCCACCTGTGGCTTATCTAAGCATCAAAGTAGGACACCATCATAATTTCTCTTGAATAATATACCTTTAATTAATACATACCTAGTTCCTTGCAGTCAGTAGTATCTCCTTTTTTTGGATGGAAGGCTAGTCAGGTAGTGCCCCTTTTTCATATATTGTGTTTGATTCACCACCAAGGACTTGTCAGACTCGAACTAGTTCAAGTAGATTTGATCGGTCTCCTTGTCAACTATAGAACTCAATTCCTATGCAATGTATTTTCATAGACCTCTTCCCCAAACTAGCTTGGTTAGTATAATGTCCACATCATACTCTAGGATCTTGGTGATCTAATTTTCCATCTTTTTGGTTATCTCACCTTTTGTGATATACTTCCACACACTGGGATGTGTAACAAGAATAGTGATTTTATTGGCCAAAACAAAATGTTAGAACTTCTTTAGGCTTTGAACAATGGAAAAAGCCTACTTTTCAACAAAATTATACATGTCCTCATAATCTTTAAGAGTCCTTGAGTGAAATGCAATAGGATGATCTCCATTGTTTCTCTCGTCCTTGTGAGTGCATACTGAAGCTATGCTATGTTGGTCGATGTACACATAGAGTCTATGAAATATTTAGAAAAGTGTGGGTTAGCCAACACCAGAACGACAGAGATAGCTATCTTTATCTACTCAAAAGTTTCTTTTCCTTTGGGGGCCTATTTGAAAATTATGTTTTTTTTTTAGTATCAATGTGATAGGTCTCGCAATGCCTGCGAAATCTAAAATAAACCTGCTGAAAAAGTTGACCAATCATAGAAAAGGTTGCAGTCCCTTCTGATTTAATGGTAAGGGTAACTCCATTATGGATCTCACCATTTTGGGGTCTATTTCTATTCCCTCTTTTGACACTACAAAAGCAAGTAGCTTACCTTGGGTTACTCTAAAAAACATATTTTTTGGGATTCAAAGAAATCTTGAACTATTGAAACTTCTGGAAAAACTTTTCCAGATGATCAAAGTGATCATCTTTTGACTTTGAAAAGACCATTAATTCATCCAGATATATGAGAATAATCAAATTAATTAATCCTTTGAAGGAAATATCCATTGCTCATTGAAAATTTACACCAAAATTTGAAAGTATGAATGACATTTTTGAGTATGAAAATATTCCCAACCTAGTGGTAAATGTTGTCTTATGTTGGTCAAATTCCTTTACATATACCTGGTTATAGCCTAAGAAACTATCAAGAAATGAAAACATCTTCGATCCAACCACAGTATATAGGATCTGCTCCATTGATGGAAAAGGGTTGTGGTCTTTTAGCAAAGATTTATTCAAATCTCAGAAATTGACATAAAGTCTAATATCACCGTTATTTTTCCAAACTGATACCAAATTTGACATCCAGGTGGAATGCTTAATTGGATATATGATATGATCTTTGACTTGATCAATTTGGTGAGCTCATGTTCCATCAACACTTCAAACTTTAGATTTACTGGCCTTTTCTTCTATCGGATGGGCTTTGATCCTTTTTTCAATTCAATGGTATGTTCAATTATGTCTGGTTCATACCCTTTAAGATCATTATAGCTCTAGGAAATAACCCCATCATATCTGAAACATAGATCCTTTAGTCTTTCCCTGTCCTTTCGTGGAACCTCCCTTTTGAATTTTCACTTTCTGCCACTTCTGACATCAAGCTCTTCATAGTCCCTCATGTCCATAGTGAACCTCTACTTTCCATTTCTTGCATCTTCACAGTCAAAGAGATTTTCAAGGGAGATTAAACCTCGAGGAAGCTTATGGCCTTTTAACTGGATAACCTGTTCTTTGAGAAATTTTTCTCCTAGCTATGAATTATCAGAAGCTCCTCTGGATATTTGTATAAAGGAAACAAGCTAAATATCATCCTCAAATTCTTGCTAGTTTTGGTCATTATCGGGGATTGTTGGTCAGACGATGATCTGTATTGCATTCCACTTTGTTTTTAAATTGGAAATTGGTTAAAATTGAGAACTAATAGAAGCCATCCAATCATCGACATTGTTTTGAGGTCAAGGAATAACTTTTATATTAAAAGCTTCAAAACTCTTAATCAAATCCCATATTCAATTTTTGTATGACTTCATTCTTGTATTCTTTGTAGTTGCTTGTCCATGGACCTGGTTCACAACTAATTTTGAATCTCTGAATGCTTGTATTTTCTTTACACCCATTATTTTGGCAAGGGTCAAACCATGGACTAAGGCCTCATATTCTACATCATTATTTGAGCATGAGAAGTGAAAATGAAAAGCTTTGAGGTTTTCTAATCCTGTCGAGAACACTAGTAGGATACCCATTCCAAATTGGCTTTGCATTTGGCACCATCAAAATATAAGGTCCATAGATGATTGTCACCTAGATCATTATATTCTTCCTGATCCTTTATCAATTTTGGAAAGACTTGGTCATCATTGAAGATCACATAAGTTCCTAGTCCTCTTGCATGAAAGTTTCCAAATGAGTTAGAGTCAATGAATTGGTTGAGTAGCACCTGTTCCTTGGGAATCTAATCACTCATGTCTTCTTCATCTTCTAGCATCTCTACACAATATCTCTCCCTTTGTGAGAGAGAGGTATGTGTTGCTTCAAAACATAGAACTACATTGTCCACTATGTATTTAGGATGCAAAGATTCAGACAAAATCTTCATCTTCGCCCCATGCTTGGTTCTCAATATCAGGTGGGATCAATTGAGTGCCAAATACCTGCTAAGCTTCATAGTGAAATCTCTTGAAAGACACATTCTGAAGACCGAGGGAATGTCTATCACCACTATTTCTTGTGTTACCATTTGTCTTGGACATACGAAGAGGGTTAGAGATAGATCTTTTATCCAACCAATAGTCAGAACCTTCTTCCCATCTAATTGCATGATTCGTTTCTCTAGGGGATCATATTTAAGTTTTAGGGCATGTAACCCACTAGTTTTTGCATGACCATTGTACAGCTAGCCCTCAAATCAATCATGTTATTATTCAAAAGCTTATCTCCCATAATAAGTGTTAAAAAGAAAGGTGTGGGCTTTGGCTTGCTTACCTCTTTCTCTTTTGCACTATCCATGTCATTCACAAAAGCTATGGCTTTCAAATCTTGAGGTTCCGACATGATTTATTTATATTTACTTTGATCATACGGTGGAGTTGCATCCATCTATAGTATTTTTTCCTCCTTTAATGCTTCCTAAAGCAATGCCCTTTGTTCGGGGATAGTAATTACATCCCACAGAGATACATTAGCAAGAAACTTCTTCAATTTTTCCACCACATTAATTCCCTTTAGATATTTAGTAAAGATCATTTTTTGAAAATGATTAGATCCTCTAAAATAGCCTAGAAAAAGTCCAGTTGACCAATCATGTGGCTCAATGACACCAACTCAAAGTCTCCATCCTGAAAACCAAAAAGGACCTAGCAAGCTCTAACATAGTAGAAAAGAGATCACTTCATAAAAGTTCAAACTTGTTGCATGAAGAAATGACATGTCAACCAAGTAGGTATTCTCAAACTTTGTGAAAATCATTCTTGAGAAAACCTTTGTTGAGTTGACACATGTGTCCGTACTCTCTCCCAAAAGGAAGGAAATAAATGAAAGCTATGCAGCCACCATGTGGGACATTGCGCACCTTCCCAAACAACTTTACTTTGAGCATGAACACATTAGAAGCCAAAAACATATAAAATCTGAAAATAAAAAAATTATGAAGGAAAAAATGCTTCAGTGCAAGTATTAAAATAGTAGATGTATCCCTAAATTTTTTATTATTCCTTAAAAATATTAGTAAACTAAAAAGATATTTAAATCATGGAGATAATTTTATAATTTCAAACCTCTTCCTAAGGTTTTAGTGACATTAAAGACATAATAAATTAATCACTAAATTAAAAAGTGTCATTTGACAACATACTAAACTAAAGGATACACTTAGTTGATTTAAGCAATAATTTTTTTTATTCAACTATAAATTTATTAGTAGAATTTTAATATATATTCTATTTATGTTTCTCTAAATTTTAATGCACTTGATATTTGTCAAAAATGTATGTATGATCATCACATGTTCATCTAATTTTGTGTTGAATATATATTTTTTAAAGGGTAAACACGTTTGACTAGAGCTATGAAACACTAAGGCCACATATGAGGGACCTCATCTCAAACATGAAAAACCAACAATATCACCCTATTAGGGGTTTTTAATTTGGTTGGAAGAATCACAAAACAATGACCTAACCATCACACCATGTCATTACCAACATGTTGCATATTTTTTGGCTAGAATGAGCCTTTTGTAGATAAAATGGGCACTTAATTATCTCATGTAAAATAATTTGGGAACTTTTACAACATGATAAGTTGAAACCCATAGTCAAAAGTACCAAATAATAATTTGAAAATACTAATTATCTTCTTTATTTTTTGAGAAAATGTCCCTTAAATTTGAATGTTTACTATATTGAAACAATTTAATGTTAATGAATCATAATTTTGTACAACATAACCCACCCCTTATGCTATTAATAAGGTATAAGGCATGAAATCTGTATAGGGTGGCAAAAATAAACATATATAATTTTGGGTTGTATAATCTCAAACTTTGAATGATAAGAACAATGACCCACATAGAAACACAAGAAGTAACATTTGGTGATCCAACAGAATGCTATAATGCATAATACATAATAATGGAGTATATAATGACCCTTGAAAAAATAATTCTAGGTTTAAACTGAATTGGTAATTCTAAAGGTTAGTGTAAGCCACATTAATTATATCATGAAGTATTTGAGCACCAAAATATCATAACTAAATTCTCTTAAGGAATAATTTTTTATTCTATGTTTATGCTAATATTGGTAAATGCTTTAGGGTGATCCCATAATAGTGGTTTACAATTTTTGGCCAAACTAGACACTGTAATTATTATTTTTAACTAAATTTTCATATTCGGGCACCTATAGCGGCTAAACCGTGAGGAATTTGAAGATGGTGCAAACTAGAGTCTCATCAAATTTTGTCTATAGATTCTAAAAATATTTTTTTTCAAAATTTTTGGAATCAATTTGCACTTCTTTTTCCATCTCCTAGGAAAATTGATTTTTATTAGAAAACAATTTTTTTAAAAAGTGGCGCACACCGTATAATGCATAACCTTTTTTCCATGAAGGATAAAATTCTAATTCTTTCAAATTTAGATTTGTAACTCTGATATCTAGTGCTTCCACTTGGTTAGATAGTTTTTTATTGAATATTTTTTTCTTAATCAAGTTTCAAAGTCAAATGAATTACAATTCATACATAGCGCGACCGTATAACGCGTAACTTTTTTTGTATATGTCAATTTTTTTTTTATTTTTGTTGGATCAAGGACTTCAATATCTGGTGCACTCATATTTTTCAATTTTTTTTTGATAATCTTCTATTTTTCCACATGTGAAGAACAAAGAAATTCATTTTCAATGAAAAACCTATGTTTAATAAAACTTAAAAAACAAATACATAACAAAACCAAAACATATTAAAATTATATTCATTAGATAGCTTGTTCTGAGGGATACCATAATCATTTGAAATAAATTTTAAATGAATTCATTTGATCCCCCAAAAGCTAAATCAAAAGTCATTTTTTATCAGCATTTTGATACGTGTAAAGGAGATGCATTTATAGGTATGGTTTAAAACTAGCGAGGTTCTATCAAAGGGGGTTTGATCTAATGTGATTTGATCAAACCCTCTTCAATTGAAATCCTTAAAATGGAACTTTTTAAGGCTTAAATCATTATATTTTCTAAAAATATGTGATTTCAGCTAAAATTTGTTTCTCTTAGGAATTGTAAACCACTATTGTGACAGCACCCTTTATTTGGGAAAGAAATTTGGTACAAATAAATTAAAATTTCCCCTTCAAGTATAAAAGATAGACTTCCCAGATAAATAAATTTATTTCAACAAACATGTGAATGATTGTAAAGTTCCTTGAAGTTCCATGTCATAATTTTCAATTTCAATAAATTTTCACCAAGTTTGAGGAGTTTTAATCAAAAATACTTTATTTTTTTAATTCAGTAAGTAGGGGTTTTGAAAGGTCCTTGATACCTTTTACAACCAAGGATATTACCATACAAATCTCACAAATGAGTAGAATAGCCCAATAAAACAAACTGGCCAAACACAACAACCAACCAGGAGGAGCAGTGGAACAAGAACAACCACATTAAAAACTAGAGTTACCAATTACTAACAACTTTGATACACAAAAAAATTAAAGAAACAAAAAAATGCTCAAAAATAATAAAGGGACAAGAAATCTTCATCCAAAAATCATAAATCTAAATTTAATAAAAAAAATTATCTTTGTTTGTTCAAAAAATAATAATTTCAAAACCTTGAATGTCACCTAACATATAAAATTCTCACTAATGATGTCAATAACATAAAATAATTTTGATCATTATTAACAGCTTGTTATGGATGTCTCTAGATCCTCCCACCTAGTTGAAATTTTTAATTTTCCTAGTCTAGGTTGTGCTAAATTGTTTAGACCCTCATGGCCAATTCAATAGGAGACACAAAATTCACATCTCCGAGGTAGGCTTAAATAGTCCAACCAACCCAAAATGAATCTGAAACATTATATAAGCCACAAGTCATCAATAACATATATATATATATAAGTAGTAATCACAAAAATAATAATAAAACAAATCCTAGGGGCCAGACCTAGTCCTCGGGGGCTCGTCTTAGATGGCCTTGCCTACGTATATAATTCGCAGAGGCACCGTAGTTCGACACATGAGTTTATTCAACTCATTTGACTCACCCACATGGGGTATATCCACTAGGGTTCAAAAGATGACTCAACCTCATTCATACTCACAACATAATTACACTTAATTATACCAAGGTTCAATCCTCCATTCAAGGGTATCATGAGTCCCATATAAAACGTGTACTACAAAAGTGGGTACGCAACCCTTTCTAGGGTTCATTACCCCAGACAGTTTCACAAACGGCCGCCACTGACTTAGGTGAAGGCGAGGGTCAAATACTTAAATAAGGATACACTAGTGGAAAATGGAGTATAGACATTAATACTTATATTGACACACACAATGCCACAAGGTAGCAAACCAATAACTAAATCTTAAGTATAGCTAGTACAACACAAAAATTACCCAAAGGTTTTAAATAAAACATCTAGAATGAAATTAAAATTCTACTCAAGTTAACATTTTTAGCATGATTAAATAAGGGTAAGGAATTAACTTTTCCTTATCTTTATTGCCTCCCACTATGCTAAACTTAAATTTAGAGTATTGCTATGCTAGTGCCTCGTCTAAAGAGACTGCCCTACCTATGACTAACTCAAGCATAAGCATACATTAAATTTTTTTTAAGGCAATGCTTTTCTTTTTGTTTGGATTTTTCGGATCCCCAAAATCTTTGTTGCTTTAATTCCTTAAGTCTTATCCTAAAATTCACCCTATGTAGATTTGTCTTCACTTCTCAAACAGGGGTGATACGGCGAGTTTAAGCGACAAAAGCCAAAGGAGGACAAGATGGCAAGGTCATCTATGCAAAGAATGCCTAATGTCAATAATTATGGAAAAAAAAACCTTTATGTTGTGCCTATAGCATCAAGAATATCTCAGAAACAGAAGAACATTGTAATTATAACCAATCAAGAAAATGCCACATCAAAAAGTTCAAATGTTCTTTAACAACTTGACATCAACATCCTGAATCTTATAAAATTAGCAATAGCTATGCATGAGTACCAAGGACAAGTATTTCACTCTAGAATATACAACTGTGAAAAAGGGAAGAAGTGAGATGAATCTGTGTCTGTAAATGGATAAATAATCAGACTACAACAAGCATACAGAATCATACCTGCTTCTTCTTCCAATCATACTTTCATTCTCCAACAGAATGAGCAAATTGAAGATGAACAGATCCCAGTTTGGAGATTTCAATTGACCCAGACTATATAGTGCATCAACATCAAAAACACAAAGAGCAACTATACCAGTTGCAAGTTAAAAACTTTAAAGCAAGAAGATGGCTGTTATAAATATTTAAGTGTAAAAAGTTGAAATATGTATGAAACAACCCACATGATCCTTGTTTTTCAAAGATATACATACTGTAATACACTACTTGCATCTTGTTTGTAGAGACCACGTTATGATGTGGTGAAGGGTAAGAAGAAAAAGGATGTCGATTCAAAAAAATAATCCCTCAATACAATTTTTAGTGATATGATTATTAATTAGACAAGAACTCAACTGCATTGGTAATCTAAATACGATGGAGACATTTATTGTTTATGTATAGATCCAAACAATGTAAAATGGTGCTAACATCCATGAAGAAACAGTTAACATTTACAGTCAAGTTATTTTACCTTAGCATCACATCTGAAAGCAGCCATGGATAAAATCATAGAACCAATGCTTGCCTTCGTTTAACAGATAACAATGGAATTGTTTAAGAATGAAATAAAGCACAGCATGAGGTGATTCGACCCAGCACATTTTCCCATTTTTTTTTTAACTTTATATATATTTTTTAAACTGTATGAAAATAAATTGTTTTATAATGAAATAACACTCAGCACCAAATGGTCTACCCATGTACAAGTTGAAAGAAACAAAGAAAATCATTCATGCGTAAGGATTTAAAATGTACAGTCCAACACCACAATAAACAATATATATGATTATTCTAACGATGGATGGTCAGGAGGTCCTACTTGTCAGCGCAAACTTAGTGAAAGATCGAGAGATCAGATGGAGGAACAAGTGTCCAACTCACTACGACAATTCTCTGAATGCCATTTCCAGCTCACGAACAGTGCAAACATTTTTACCCCCCCCCACATTCTTCTCATCATTCGTCCCCCAAAATTATAGCAGATGCCAACTCCTTAAAAACTCTAGCGATCTGCCTGAGGGATCTCATCTCCTCCCCTTCATCAATGCATTCCCCCAAGCTAAAATCCAACGATGTCCAAACAAGCCCATACTCCCAAAACTCTTCTGCTTGACCTTTCCCTATCAATTTGCATCCCCAAAAGTCATTCCTGATTTACGCCGTCAATGCAGTCCAATTGTCATTGGCCTGTGTGGATGCATAAATCTAGTGCCATAGCTTCCCTATGCAAACGTATGGGGTACGTCTACCTCCTCTATGCCTACTGTGAGAAAATGACAAGTGGTGAGGGAGAGAGCTCAAAAACAACTGACACACACAAGCTTCGAGTCAATCAAATGCTTGATTTTCTATTACATTAAATGGGCTCACTACTCAAGATATTAGTTTATTCATTCATTTACTTTTCCCACTCATATATGAGCAGTATACAACATAAATTTCCCATATCCCACTCACCTCAGTCTTGGAGGTAATCCACTCAAAGACAAAAGACACAGAAACAAATTTCTTAATATATTTACAGTTTCATAAAATCTTTGATAGCATCCTCACAATGACTCCCCTTCCCTACGATGATTGTCAGTATGCCTACAATGGACCTACCATTGAGGCTTGCTGCCAAAATTTATGGCTTTCAGCATAATGTGATTCACACAGATTGCCTATTAAAGATTTATTCAATTTCAAGCCTTCTTTCTACTGAATCTCCTTCAAAATTTTCTTGGAAACTCCCCTTTAACAGTGACCCCCATCCCCCTGTTAGTTGATGAAATGATAGAAAAGTAAATAATGGAGTCTCAAGCTACATAATGATGGTCTAAACATACCACTATCCTCCCTTGCTTTAGGTCCACCATTAAATGTTCATTTAATTTCTTCTCATGTTGCAGTTGTGGCTGTTATGGCTATGATTTTCTAACTTCAAAACTGCAGCCTTATGTATGAAATCAGAGGATAGTATACGATAAGATAGAAATAGGCCAATATAATAAGTACACGATATTGCTCTCAAAGATAGGTGTTTGTTGAGTTTAGGTGGCTAAATAATAAATATATAGTACTAATGTGTTTATTTTATTTTCTTATTTGAGATATTCTTTAAATGTATAAATAAAAGACTCTAATATGTCTATTAATTAATATATCATTCATTATATATTGATTGTATGCCTTATTAGTATTAAGAGGTAATGATATTTAATATTATTGATTTATTGGTGCATACATATAAAAGTGCAATTTATTTCCAAAAGTGAAAGGTGTGGCTCATTTCATAGAGCTTGGGATGCGTTTGTAGAGGCAAGAAATGCGCACTAGATATATGATTGTAGACTTGTCTAAAGTATGATTTCCAACTTTATGTAATTATTGACTATTTTCATAAGTCATGTGTCCAAACAATTATCCTCTAATGGTACATAATAATTTACTAATTGTTGTGTATAGAATCATCAATCAAATAAATATCTTATCGTTAATAGAGGTACACCAAATTAGTTGACACTATAAGTAGCATAGCATTAGTTCCACACAATAGACATTTACGGACAATAGTGATATTTGTTAATAAACCAATGTTTTCTACATCTATAGTTAACATGTCATTGATACTGTCCATTACACAAAGTTATAATAAAATTGTTGCCTCATCACATACAACTATTGCCAACTATGGCCACAAGATTATTATTATATTTATTATAAAATATTGAATTCCAATTTATAAGTACAATCTAATTAAGGACAAGGTGATACATCTATATTTACCTCGCATATTTTACTAAATTTAAAGATAATTATATTTATCATAAGAATCATTATACAACCTTTGATTATTTTCATTACTAGAGATTAGACATAGTATTGTAACTCAACGTATATATATATAGGTTATGGGGTCTCTCTACTTCATTATTCTCCAATAATCATATTACTGAATATTAATAGCATCTTATTAGCACACCCATTCTTGCACCATGTAAATGATGAGTGTGTGAATAAACTTTTCATTAAAAGAATTAACCGACGATATAGAATTAGCATCTACATAATCTATATGACATTAGACATCTAAAATACCATTAAGCCCAAATACAACTTGATCAAAAGTCATCCATTTATAATATCTAATATCTTTTAGAACATTACCATAATGCAATTAAAATAACATAATTAACAAGTGAATCTACTATACGCCATATGAATTTTATGTCATGACGTGCATTGTTGCCACGTGTTAGAAAATCCCTACATATACAATGGGGAGTTGACCTAGTGGCCCTACACATAGGGTCCTTTGTTGCCAAGAATGGATCTTTTTAGCTCAAATTTGTGGATGTGGTGTGAAAGAACAATTCTAGGGTTGGCTTTGTGCACCCTGTTTAGTGTGTGGTTGTTGCTCTAGTGATTTATTTTGGTAAATAAGTCTAAGAAAATATTTATTTTTACTCCAATAATGGTCTCATTTGTAGGTTCATGGGTTTTGAAAGGGCCCTAATCCCCTTTAAAGCCAAGAATATTACCATACAAAGCTTACAATTGGGTAGAACAACTTGATAAAATAGACTTTCCAAACACAACAACCATTCAGGAGGAGCAGTGGGATAAGAATAGGCACATCAAAAACCAAAGCACAATAGCTCAGCAAAATAGACCAAGTAGAAACAACATCCAAAGAGAAACATGTTCAAGCAATAGAGATTGAACCCAAAAAAAAGCCTCTAAGGGCGAATTAAACAAAAGTATGACTAGCTTAGAGTTATGTTTCTTATTTCTATGCATTGTTTTCCAATAAGGATAAGAAACCAAAATTGAAAAAAAATGATTAGAAGGGAAAGAATCCCCTCCGAAGTAGCAAAAAAGTAGAACAATAGATACTTCAGGTGAAGCATCTGAAGCTAGGCCTAAAGCAACATGATTCAAAAATACGATAACATGAAAATCCATAGTCGTAGATAAGACCATATTTTTTAGAGAGGGAGTAGGAGGACCTCAGGGAAAGCATCACACCCAAAACATATGAATAATACCATTTGAAAGCTATACGATGACAAGAAGCCCACCCCTAAAGGATTCATATAATGGTATGCATAAGTAGAAGGCATATAATTTGCATACGATGACAAGAAACCCATGTATAATGTTGGGTTGTATAATATCAAACTACTAATGATAAGCACAAAACCCAAATATAAACAAATGAAGTAAAATTCGGTTATCAAATGACATGTTAGCAAGGACAATATATGATAATGGACTATCCAATCATCCCTAACAACTTTATTTTTAGGATTAATTGGGTTGGTAATTATAAAGGTTTGTGTAAGCTAACTTAATGATAGCTAGAATTATTTTAGCATAAAAATATTACACCCAAATTCTCTTAAGAATAAACATTTATTTCATATTTGAATGCTAAGAGGGTATGTGCAGGATCATCATAGAAAAAATAGGCCCTTAAGTGGAAAAAAATTTAGAAAAATCAGTGTAAGGCAACTTGACGTAAAAATTTGAATAAGTTATCTATATTATTTAAAAAATATGTAAGAATAGAATCTATAGAAAATTGAATGTAGTTTCTAAACTACTAGGTTTACTTAAAAATAGATAAAACCTATTTGGTGAAAATTTGAAATTTCAATGCAGTAGTACTTAAATTTGGGGGAAAAAATAAGAAGTAGATGTCTGTTTGACCACCATAACCATAATAAAATGATAATATTTTTTTATAAGATTTTATATATAAGTAGAGGACTCATGTCCAGATGTGATGCATATTTTTTTATAATTTTTTTCCAAGTAAATAATTAATTTTGCATTTTTTATTTCAAGTTTTAAAAATATAAAAACTCATATGTCTTACCACCTTCACTTGGTCAAAACTTCATGAAATTTAATTTTTCTTTTTTTAATCCTATAGTATGTGAAGCACAGAATGTGATGCATGTTTTGGATTCAAAAAATGTGATACCATTTGAAAGCTATAGATGTTTTTCAATCAGCCTATCGATTAGGACTTTAGTCATAATTCTAATAGAAAATGAATAATAATTATTTATTAAATTAAAATTAAAGCATAATTTATATTGGTGGAAAGTTGAGAATCTCCTTTAAAAACCCTTTTCGTTTCATCAATTTTGGGTAAAAAAAAGGTTATCAACCACATACCCTACAAATACTCATAATATTGCCACTTTTTGGCCCATCATGATCCTACACATACCCAAGATTGGTAAATGATTTGTTGGGAAAGGAAGTTGGTACTGTTTTTGTTTTTCTTATTGATCCCTAAAAACCTCTAAAGGACAACCAAATATTATGCTCAAGGACTTCAAGATTAGGGGCCAACCAAAGGGAGATGGATTTTATACTTTTCTCACCTACACTTCAAGCTTTGTAAAACCTAGGTGGGTATCCCTATATGAAATTGGATGCAGATATTCAACTTATAGTCCAACATAGTGTAAATAAGATAATATTCATACAATACAATAAGGATGTGTATGGCTACATCAAATGATGGTACACCCCTTGTTCTCATTTCATTACAAGTGTGAAGTAGGAAACATAAAGAAAAGCTAAACTAATAAATAAGGGAAAAGGTTTATGGAATTTAAAGTTTATTTTTTAGGATGGGGGAGGAAAACCATGCAAGAAAATTGAATACCTTGGGATACAAATTCATATGTTTATGTATTTTATGATGACAATATGAAACATATTTTGAGGGTCTTCTACTAGATTATCACCTTATGATAATTATACCTATGGAAGCCTACTATACAACATACTTACAAATCCCTAGAAAATGATAACATACCCATTCATTCATGGAAAGCATTTAATCTATCCCTTAGACAAATAGAAAACCAATAAACTAATTTAGAATAACAAATTTTCTTGAAAATTTGATATAACCCTTGACTACACAGTTTAAAGTGAATCATCACTCATAGTTGGAGAAAACTATATAACAAAGTATATTCATATATGCCATAGTTTAGAATATAAAGGAACAATCAAATAATGGCTAACAAACATAGATCTTTAACTTTATGAAATACACAAATTTTTGTACATAGAACCTGGGACCAAAAACCTTAGCACCATGGAAATGAGAACCAATCTTAGAACCCTCAAAAAAATAAAAAAATTTCCTTTATATATCATGCATAAATCAAAACTCAACTATGCACAAACCCTAAACCAACTAGCTAGGGTTTACATATGGTGGGAAAAATATCTGATTGTAGTGCCAAAAAATGTTGTCAAAGACATTTTCACACTTGTTTGGCCCTCCTTGTGAATTTAGGCTTAATGTTGCCTTGATTTAATGTTGTAATGTGGATGACACATTCACATTAGGTCTTGGGCTCTTGTGAACTAATGGAATTTAATGGTACCTTTCTAAAGTGTTGTAACTCACTTTCATGCTTTCCTAAGGTTATGTTAATGAAATAAACATAATAAGCCTCTTTTTAATCAAAATAAATCTTAATACTGCCTTATTTCAAGTGTTGTAACACACTTTCACACTTCTCTAGGATTTTCATTAATAATTAGGCTTTCTTATGCTTTAATTAACCCTATTTTACATCCATAAGCCTCATCTATTGCATCTTTATGAGGACAATCCTGACACCAATCATTAACCAATCATAATTCAGGTGTTTTTGGCTTGTGTGGCCTAGATTTAGTGATCTAGGCTTCATTCACCACCTTGGGTGAATGGGTCCCACCTGGATCTTTTGGCCCAAACCAATTTTCACACATTTCTAAGTAGTTTTGGTTGTTGGTCCCATACATTATACCTGATGGGAATCATTCATCACCTTGGATGAATGAGTCCTGTGTCACCCAAAATTAAATTTAATTCAAATTTTTGGTGGGATTTTATTCTCCTAGATCTAATATCAGCCTGTAGTGTTGTAATTTTGAAAATTCCTTCATAATTAGGTATAAATACAAGGTTCTTTCACTCATATTCACACCTATCATTCAAGAGAGTTCACAAGAGAATCAAGGGAATATTATCAAGCATTTAAAGCAACATTTAAGTGTCCATCATCATGTCAAGGATTTCATATATCATGTTTGTTATTGTACTAACAATTGTGATGTAGGGTTTTATGATTCAAGAAATTGTTTCATGCAAGATCAACATCATCCAAGAAAGATTAAAGAACCACAACCATTGTAGCCATTTCAAGCATATTTGCAACACCTTATTGCTAGGGTTTGGTGAGTTTCAACATTGTCTTTTGTTCATTCATCATTCTCCATTCATAGTTTCTTTCATTTCAAGGATTGATTTCCAAAATGGGGTTTGACCAAGGAAAACCCCTATCCACTAGCCCAACAAAATTTTTCCCTCTCCTTTGTGTGTGATTTGTAGGTTTAGGTTGCATATTTTATAAGGAGCAAGATTGGAGAAAAGTTGTAAATCATTCAAAGTTGTCAAAATTGTCATCAAGCCTTGGAGAGCTTTTGAGATCACATAAATATTTCAAATTAAAGATTCAGATCTATAAACCAATCAAGAAGGATAGTGCAAACAAACAAGAGTAGAATCAAATTTGAAATTTGTAGAAATTTTCAACTAGATTGATTCAACACTTATGGCAAATGAGTCCCAGTTCTTGCCAGTTTTCAGGATTTTGCATATTTGGATACCCTTTTGGCAGATTTTGTCCCTATACAATCTCCTCAAAATTGGACCAATTCACCTAGCTTGGTGAATGAGTCCCAATCAGCAGTAAAATTATATTTTCCAAAATTCTAGACCTCCATTTTGTCTTCTTTGGATTCCTGGGTGCATACATTATGTGTTACAATTTTCTATGTTGTTTTGTTCACTTTTCTATATCATTTAGTGTTAGTTTCCATTCAATTAGGTTTTTTCATTACATATTTCATATCATTATCTTTTCCATGTTTAGACTTGGTGATGAATCCCTCATTAGATCATATTCATCCCCTAGGATATCCCTCTTGCAAGATCTTTTTCCCTTTTTCATTGAGATCTCAAGGATTTGTTCTTGAGTGAAAGTGAAAATTGCCCCCTTTAGGTCCAAAAACCTAAAGGTGGGGTAGCATACAATTTTCCACCTTTCATGTTGGGGTATGTGCAATATCATCATGGAAAAATAAGGCCCTTAAGTGGTGAAAAATTTAGAAAAAATGAAGTTAGGCAACTTGATGTAAAAATTTGAATAATTTATCTATATTATTTCAAAAATATATGTAAGAATAGAATCTTTAGCAAACTGAATGTAGTTTCTAAACTACTAGGTTTTTTAAATAATTTATTTGGTGAAAATTTGAAATTTCAATGAAGTAGTACTTAAACTTCAGGGAAAAAAAAAGTAGGTGTCTATTTGACCACCCTAACCACAATAAAAAGATAATATTTTTTATAAGATTTTAGATATAAGTACATAGGACTCATTTCCCAATGTGATGCATATTTTTTGTAATTTTTTTCCTAGCAAATAATTTATTATGATTTTTTTATTAAAAATTTTAAGAAATATAAAAACTCATATGTCTAACCACCTTAACTTGGTAAAAATTTCATGAAATCCATTTTTTTAATTCTATAGTATGTGAAGCATAGAATGTGACACATGTTTCAAACTAAAAAAATGTGATACTGTTTGAAAGCTATGGATGTTTTTCTATCAACCTATCAATTAAGACTTTAGTCGTAATTCAAATAGAAAATCAATAATAATTATTTATTAAATTCAAAGTAAAGCATAATTTATATTGGTGGAAAATTGAGAATCTCCTTTAAAAACCCTTTTCATTTCATCAATTTTGGGTTAAAACAAAGTCGTCAACCACATACCTTACACATACACATCATATCACCACTTTTTGGCCCATCATGATCCTCCACATACCTATTGGTGAACCTACATTAATAACATCATAATTCTAAATTAGAATACATTTTCATCCTAGAGTTGGCTTGCATTAACATTGCACTAGGATTTGCATTGGTTAATTTGCATTCTAGGGTTTCTAATTTCGCATTAGTGAAAGCTCATATAGCTAGAATTTTTGCATCTGATTTCATTAAAAAAAATATTCAAAATCTACTTTTTCATCTCAAATCTATATGATAAAACATAAAAAGAATAATATCCAATTCAAAAAATTTGAAAATTTTGAAAAAAATCTTCACTAGGACTCATTCACCACCCTAGGCGAATGAGTCCCTTTGTATATTTTGCATTATATTTTTTGGAATTTAAAGTTCAATTTTTGAGTTTTTGTTTGCTTTTATTGTTTTTTTGTTTCAGTTTTCCAAATTTTAGTTATAAGCATTTCATTTTTCTTAGCTTACATTGCATTTAGTAGCTCTTGTATGAGAATTTGGTGTCATCTTGCTAATACTATAGTGAGATGAAGTTCAAGGCTCATGTCATCCCATGATAGTACAATTATTGTGGATATTGGGTTATCTAACTCTTTCACTCCTAGTATTGACACTACTACACTAGATATGGATGATACATTTAATAACTCTTTTCCATCAAGTAGCATACAAGTTGAACCAAGGAATAAAAGTGTCCTACAAGAAAACATAATTCACATTCACGAGGACCTAGCACACTTACAACATCAAGTACAAAATGATAACATTTCAACCATTACCATTCCCACTATAGATAACATTCACCGCATGCTTGAAAGTGAAGATGGCCTTGACCTATTGAAAAAAATAGTTCAAATCTATAGAAAACATCTTAGCTCAACCACTAGTTTTCCTTTTCCAACAAGCAATGTCCCAAGTCAAGGAGGACTCAAATTCCTCCTCCCACAATAATTTCCCTAATACCTACCTATACCAACCCTCAAGTCGCAACAACAATCCAACAAGTTAGTAATGTGATTCCTTCCTTAGGTATTCCTACTAGCATCCCTAGTTCCTATGTGGCATCACACATTATATCTCCTACCACTTTACCACCTATAAGAATTCCATTCACTTGTCCTAGGAACACATACACTCCACCACTTTCACTTCCATCTCATAACAAAAACAATGACTCTCTCATAGGTCAACTCTTCCAAACTATTTCATCTCTTCAAAAAAAAAATATACCATAAACCAAAATCAAAATGGCCCACCTACATATTATGTCAAAGGTAGTCCATTGTCCTTTGTGATATTCCGAACACTAATGCCACAAGGTGTAGAGGTGCCTAGATTTGAGAAATATGGAGGGAAGGGAGATCCTTCTAACCATGTTAACGCCTATAATACCTTATGTAGTTATTTTTTCCTTGATGGTAGATTTTTGGCAAAGATTTTTCCTAGGTCCTTGAAAGATACTGCCAAGTGGAATGGTTTTCTTCTTTACTGAACAACTCAATTCGTTCATTCAATGAACTTGTTGATGTATTTTTAAACCATTTCCAAGTTCATATGACTCCTAAGATGACCTTGGCTAATTTGATGAGATGTAAGCAAAAATAAGAAGAAAAGATAACTGACTTTATCTCACACTATTAATCGCTTTATTCCCAAATCAATGTCAAGTTTCCTAACCCCCACATTCAAAAGATGTTCATAGAAAATTTGCAAAGAAAGATTCAAGAAAAGCTCACTATGATGAAATTCCCATACTTCATTCACTTATGTACTACCCTTTGTGATAATCAAAATTTGGTTGGTAGTCAAGATACAAAGTCCAACTCTAGCCGAACTGAGAAATTTGAGCCTGCAAACCAAAACAATTCCAAACCTTTTAGAAAAAAGAATAAAGGGTTCCTTCAATTCAATCCACTTCAACAAAAAACTCAATATGTCAATAACCAAGTAGCTTCTATTAAATCCATGATACACTTTAGCTATGGGGACTGAAAATATAATTCACTCCTTTACCCAATACCCTTCATAACACAATGTCCTAACTTTGAGAACAAATGATTACCTTTCCTCTCGTCAAAACACTCAACCCTAATAATCCTTTACCCCAAAGCTTTAAATCAAATTCTTATTGCCACTATCATTGATAAAATGGACATAACATAGAACATTGCAAGCGTCTTAAACATCTTGTGCAATACCTCATTGATTTCTACTATCTTTCCATTGGAGGTGTTAGTGATCAAGGAAATAATTATGTTGGCCCTCCTAATCAAAATTGCAAATTTTGACCAACCCTATGGAAAAACATAAAATTTCATTTTCCAAATCTAGCAAAACTACAAAGAATGATGTGATCAATGTTGACATAGATGATGATAACAATGATGCTATTCAATGTGATGCCACCAATAATAATCCTATAGATGAAATGGTAGGAGTGATAGACATCATCCCTCGTAAGGGCCGAACTAAGAATTCTCTTGAAATTGCTATCTCCTCTAAGGATATACTTAAACATGCTCCTGATGGTCCTCTTTACATAGCTGACTGTATCTATGACAATCCCACTAATGGGATATTAATAGATCCCGCCTATGGAGAGAATGTGATCACCAAGGAATTCTTACTTTTGCATTAACTTTATCAAGATCTATACGATAAACTGAAAGCATGGATCAAGACACAAAATGGTTTTTCTTGCCCTACGATAAGATCAATCACCTTACCATTGCAAATAGGACCAAAAATATTAGATGTATCATTCTCCATCATCCTCCAGTTGGATTGATTTCATGTGAAGCTAGGTCACCCATGGCTTCGCTCCATGAAATTTTTCCCTTCAGTTGTACATAAATGCTCAAAGTTTCCCATTAACAATGAAATATTCACTGTCCACCATAGTGGCTTCAACCCTATGTCATCCAAAGGAAAAAAATTTCATAGATTCCTTTTGGCCCGATCCCATGGAACCTTTAAAACAATGAGAATACTTCTTTTTCCTATCTACCAAAAATTCAAAGCAAATAAAATAGTCGAACTATCTCTTTGAAACATGTCCCCATCAACCTCTAAGCCTACTGTCATTGACGAAACCATGCTTGCACCTAAAGAAGTCCAAAACAACCAAGAACAACCTAAGACAAAAACTTCTCCTGCATCCTACAAATGACCAAGAGACAATGAAAACAACCCCATCACACCTCCTAGAAGGGTATGTGCAGGATCATCATGGAAAAAATAGGCCCTTAAGTGGCAATAAAATTCAGAAAAATTAAAGTTAGGCAACTTGACATAAAAATTTGAATAAGTTATCTATATTATTTCAAAAATATGTAAGAATAGAATATATACAAAATTAAATGTAGTTTTTAAACTACTAGGTTTTTTTTTTTTTAATCTATTTGGTGAAAATATGAAGTTTTAATGCAGTAGTACTTAAATTTCAGGGAAAAAATAAGTAGGTGTATGTCTGACCATCCTAACCAAAATAAAATAATAATTTTTTTATAATGTTTTTGATATAAGTAGAGGACTCATGTCCCAATGTGATGCATATTTTTTGTAATTTTTCCAAGTAAATAATTAATCATGAATTTTTTATTAAAACTTTAAAAAATATAAAAACTCGTATGTCTTACCACCTTAACTTGGTCAAAACTTCATAAAATTCATTTTTTTAATCCTATAGTATGTGAAGCATAGAATGTGATGCATGTTTCAAACTCAAAAAATGTGATACCGTTTGAAAGCTATAGATGTTTTTCAATCAGGCTATCAATCAAGACTTTAGTCATAATTCAAATAGAAAAGAAATAATAATTATTTATTAAATTTAAAGTAAAGCATAATTTATAGTGGTGGAAAGTTGAGAATCTCCTTTAAAATCCCTTTTTGTTCATCAATTTTGGGTAAAAAGAAAGTTGTTATCCACATACCCTACACATACCCATCATATCACCACTTTTTGGCCCATCATGATCGTGCACATACCCAAAATAAAACAAGTTTACAAAGTCAAAGAGAAAGTGTTCAAACAACCTCTTGTGGTTCCTTCCATTCCTCCCTTAGGGAAGAAAAGAAACCTATGGTTGATCAACCCCTTCCTACACAAACACAACTTCAAAAGAAAACTAAAAGAAATAGAGTTGCTAGAGAACATAGCCATAAACATCGTGCCATTTCTCATAGGTTACATGATGAATTAAACAAAGAAAATTAGAATCCAAACTTGACTGAAGCAATGCATGACCAGCCTCCCCCTTCACCAAAACCAAAAAATTAAATACAACCTCCACAACAAGAGTTGAACTCTTCCATGGATATTCTCCTTTGACCTCTTGTTGTGATCAACTTGGATGATGGTGACAAGGTTGCCAAAATTGGAAAAGAGGTGTATAATGAATTGAATACATTTTTTTCCTCTTACACGAGCTTAAATGACAATTCTCCTAAAAAGAGTGTTGAACCAAGTGCTTCTCCTAGTTCAACACTTTGTCTTGTCCCTTTGGCTAGTTTCCCCCCTTTGGTATACAATGAACATGATTAGGAAGCAGATAACTTGTTCATAGGTTGACTTGCATGTTCCTTACTAGTCTTTTTCAAATTATTTATTTTCTTTGGTGTGATTGCATGTGCGTGATGTGATCCCCCATGATGTTTTGTTTGATATTTTCTCTCTTTGTGACATTCCTCTATTTGAACCTTCATTCTTCTATATGTCGTCAATATTTTACTTTTCACTTTTTATATTTTTTAATTGTCTTCCTTTTGGGGATGATGCAAGGCATCAAGACATTCATGTCTCTTCCATGTTGACCTAAAAACTTTTCCTTTGCTTTTCTTTATCTCTTTTCTTTGTCTTGTGTTTTCCTTTTGAGGATGACACAAGACATCGAGACATTCATGTCTCATCCATGTTGACCCAAAAGCATTTCCCTTGCTTCTTTTCTTTATTTTGTATTTTCCTTTTGGGGATGACACAAGGAATTGAGACATTCATGTCTCTTCCATGTTGACCTGAAAGTCTTTTTCTTTTTTTTTGCTTTCTTTGTGTCATTCTTCTAGTTCTTTGTGTGTATGGGGGATGATGACAGTTTTGAGCTCTCTAAAAATATTGTAGCAAGAACATACTAACTGGGTGAATCCATATATCCCTTATGTTTTTAATTTTTTAATTTTTGGGGCAACTCCTCTCCTTTTCTCTTACATGATGCAACTTAACTTGGAAACATATGACTTGGCATAGTGCTTTCCAAGCTGGCTCTCATTTCTTCTTTATTGTTTGCATTTATCATTTGGTGCTTTAATGTAATTGCTCATTGCATGGTGTTTAGAAATTTCTTTAAAGTTGGGGTATACATTGGCATCATTCTTTTGCATTTTTCTTTTCATGGTTCATGGTGCGATTTTCTTACTTCATATGATGCATTTTTCACTTTGTGGATGACACTGGGTGTGATGTATTTCAAGAGTGTGATCTCTCTTATCATATTACATTCCTCTTAATGGCTTTATGTGACACATTGCATCCCCTAAGTTGTGAATTTTCTATTCTTTTATGGGTCCTCTCTTGGAGATAATAGGCACAATGTTCCCTAAGTTAAAGACATCACATGAACTAAACAAGACTCCCTCGAACATTCCTCATTTTTTCATTTTATATTTTGCATTTATATGGCCACCTTGTGTAACACAGCTTGCATGGCTATGGATCCATCTCGTTTGTTCATGAGCTCCAAGCTTACAAAGCTTTGCTTGCCTCATGAAGCTCGAAAATCATTTTTTTCATGGCACCTTATTAAAGTTATGAGTAGGTATAACTTTGGTAGAGTGGGAAGCCCGAACAAGCCATTAATTTCCCCATAGCCACTTGTGCATGTGTCTCACCTTTTAGGACTTCTCACCCAATGGACAACCAAGAGTTTCATTGCCTCAGAGTGAGTATGCATTTTTTTGGAAAAACACACTAGACTTGATCCACATTGAGATGGAAAATTGTTGAAGCTTGATCTAATTCTTTTTTATCTTTTACCTTCTCTTTTTCATCTTTGGTAGTGTATGCTTGTGCATTGTTGTTGTTCTTCATATCATTCTCATGTGTGTTTTTTTGTGCCTATGTTAGTTTGTCATGGGATCTTGATCTTGGGGGCTTGATCACCCCGCTTGATCATTGTCATCTAATCTTACTGGCATTGGTGCATTTGAACCCCTCTCGATGCATGTTTGTCTACTTTCGTGTGAGTTTAAAGTAATTTCATCCTCTCACTAAAGTGGGGGTTCAATGTAGTGTCAAAAAATGTCATCAAGGACGTTTTCACACTTGTTTTGGCCCTCCTTGTGAATTTAGGCTTAATGTTTCCTTGATTTAATGTTGTAATGTGGGCTGAGTATAGTGTCAAAAAATGTTTCCAGGGAAATTTTCACACTTATTCTTTCTTATGCTTTAATTGGCACTATTTTACATTTGTAAGCCTCATTTATTACATCTTTTCAAGGATAATCCTAACACCAATCATAATTTATGTGTTTCTAGCTTGTGTGGTTGATTTAGTGACTTGGGACTCATTCACCACATTGGGTGAATGGGTCCCACCAAGATCTTTTGGCCCCAAACTTGTTTTCATATATTTCTAAACACTTTTGGTTTTTGGTCCCATACATTATGCGGGTATGTGCAGGATCATGATGGGCCAAAAAGCGGAAATATGATGGGTATTTATTTGTAGGGTATGTGGCTGAAGACTTCTTTTTTACCTAAATTGATGAAATGAAAAGGGATTTTAAAGGAGATTCTTAGCTTTCCACCAATATAAATTATGCTTTACTTTGAATTTAATAAATATTTATTATTCTTTTTCAATTTGAATTATGATTAAAGTGTTGATTAATAGGCTGATTGAAAAACATCTATAGCTTTCAAACGATATTACATTTTTTGAATCCAAAACATGCATCACATTCTATGCTTCACATACTGTAGGATTAAAAAGAAAAATTGAATTTCATTAAGTTTGACCAAGTTAAGGTGGCATGAGTTTTTATATTTTTTAAAAGTTGTAATAAAAATCATAATTAATTATTTACTTGGAAAAAATTACAAAAAAATATGCATCACATCCAGACATGAGTCCTCTACTTATGTCTAAAATATTATCATTTTATTGTGGTTAGGGTGGTCAAACAGACACCTACTTCTTATTTTTTCCTTGAAATTTATGTACTATTGCATTGAAATTTAAAATTTTCACCAAGTAGGTTTTTTTTTTAAAATAAACATAGTAGTTTAGAAACTACATTCAATTTTCTACAGATTCCATTTTTACATATTTTTGAAATAATATAGATAACTTATTCAAATTTTTACGTCAAGTTACCTAACTCTGATTTTTTTTAAAAAAATTCCACTTAATGGCTTGTTTTTTCATGATGATCCTACACATACCCATGCCTAATGGGACTCATTAACCACCTTGGGAGAATGAGTCCCATGTGGCCCAAAATCAAATTTAATTCAAATTTTTGGTAGGATTTTATTCTCCTAGATTTGATGTTGGCTTGTAGTGTTGTAATTTTGGGAGTTCTTGCATAATTTGGTATAAATACAAGGTTGTTTCACTCATATTCACACCTAGAATTCAAGAGAGTTCACAAGAGCATTCAAGCATTCACAAGAGACTTCAAGAGTATTCAAGGGAAAATTATCAAGCATTTAGAGCAGCATTCAAGTGTCCATCAACATGTCAATAATTTCATATATCATGTGTGTTATTATGTTAACAACTATGATGTACCTAGTTTTGTGATTCAAGCAAGTGGTTCATGCAAGATCGACATCATCCAAGAAAGATTCAAGAACCACATCCATTTCAGCCATTTCAAGCATATTTGAAACACCTTATTGCTAGGGTTTGGTGAGTTGCAACATTTTATTTTGTTCATTCATCATTCTACATTCATAGTTGCTTTCATTTCAAGGATTGATTACCAAAATAAGGTTTGACCAAGGAAAACCCCTATCCACTAACCCACCAACATTTCCCCCTCTCTTTTGTGTGTTTTTTCTAGGTTAAGGTTGCATATTTTAAAAGGAGTAAGATTGGAGAAAAGTTATAAATCATTCAAAGTTGTCAGAATTTTCATCAAGCCTTGGAGAACTTTAGAGATCACCTACAAATTGCAAATTGGAGATTTAGATCCAGAAACCAATCAAGAATGATAAAGCATACAAAGAATATTAGAATCGACTTTGAAAGTTGCAAGAAATTCCAACTGGACTGGTTTGCCACTTATGGTGAATGAGTCCCAGTTCCTACCAGTTTTTAGGATTTTGTAAATTTGGACACGCTTTTGGTAGATTTCTATCTCTGCACAGTTTCCCCAAAACTAGATTCATTCATCCAACTTGGTGAATGAGTCCCAGTCACCAATAAAAAGAAGATTTTCCAGAATTCTACACCTCCATTCTATCTTCTCTACATTCTTAGGTGCATACATTCCACATTACAATTTTTTGTGTTGTTTTGTTCACTTTTCTAGGTCATTTAGTGTTAGTTTGCATTTAATTAGGATTTTGCATTACATCTTGCATTTCAATATCTTTTCCAAGTTCAAACTTGGTGGTGAACCCCTCATTAGATCATATTCATCACCTAGGAAATCCCTCTTGAAAGATCTCTTTCCCTTTTGCATTGAGATCTCAAGGGTTTGTTCTTGAGTGAATGTTAGTGAAAATTGCCCCTTTTAGATCCAAAACCATAAAGGTCCAGTATAGCATACAATTTTCCACCTTTCATTGATCTAGAGAAAAATTTGGCTAGATCTATGAAGACATCTATCATAAATGACCTTAACATCCACTCCAATCCCTCATATAAGTAATACAGAAGACCCCATGAAACCAATAATAAATCATAGCAAGGAAGATATTTCTAATAGAAAGGATTCCTGCAACCCATAAAGAAGCATGGGGGCATGTGCAGGATCATCATGGAAAAAACACGCCCTTGAGTGGTGAAAAATTCAAAAAAATCAAATTTAGGCAACTTGACGTAAAAATTTGAATAAGTCATTTATATTATTTCAAAAATATGTAAGAATAGAATCTGTAGAAAATTGAATGTAGTTTCTAAAGTACTAGGTTTTTTAATTTTTAAATCTATTTGGTGAAAATTTGAAATTTCAATGCAGTAGTACTTAAATTTTAGGGAAAAAATAAGAAGTAGGTGTCTGTTTAACCACCCTAACCACAATAAAATGATAATATTTCATTATTATATTTTATATATAAGTAGAGGACTCATGTCTCGATGTGATGTATTTTTTTTGTAATTTTTTTCCAAGTAAATAATTAATTATGAATTTGTTATTACAACTTTTAAAAAATATAAAAAAATGTATTTCTAACCACCTAACTTGGTCAAAACTTCATGAAATTCATTTTCTTTTTTTTAATCATATAGTATGTGAAGCATAGAATGTGACGTATGTTTCTGATTCAAAAAATGTGATATCAGTTGAAAGCTATAGATGTTTTTCAATTAGCCTATCAATCTAGACTTTAGTCATAATTCAAATAAAAATGAATAATAATTATTTATTAAATTCGAAGTAAATTATAATTTATATTGGTGGAAAGTTGAGAATCTCCTTTAAAAACCCTTTTCGTTTCGTCAATTTTGGGTTAAATAAAATTTGTCAGCCACATACCCATCATATCGCCACATTTTGGCCCATCATGATCCTGCACATACCCATGGTAAACACCTCATCCCTATGTGAGCTGGTACAAAAATAATTAAAGACCATCTATGTCCTCTCATATATCAAATCAGATTGCCTAAAAAATTCATTGTGGCATTAATGGAATTTATGATTCAAAACACATCAAATCGCGAGCATAGTAGAATTTTCAAACTGAAAAAGCCTCCTATATTAACATGAAATGATCTACAAGGCTGAAAAACTTTCCCTCTCAAACATTGGGCCTTAGGATTTTTCCATCCCTCATATCCTTTATCGACATCATGGCTTCGAAGATTGTGCATCGAGCTAAAAGTATACTCTTTTTCTTAAAGTTAAGACAAAGAGTAAGAAGGAGTGACACTTGATGGGAAAAAGAAACCATCAAATGTTGAGGGTTGGAAGGAATTCTTACTTCCTACTAAAAGGAAGCAAGAGAAAAGAGATAGAATTGATCCCCGATGTTTAAAAATTCAAGACTTGGTCAAATTTTTGAAGCATCCAATATGAAATCAGGCTTCAGAAGGAAAGCCTAAAGTTTTGAGAAGAAAAACACTTTTAAGGAAGAATGTGGAGGAAGAAAAAATTATGGCATCGGTAGGACATATTACATCCTAATTTAATAAAGGTAAGAGATAAAAGGGTAGCCCGGTCCACAATCCCTAAAAGACCAAAATTTAATCATCTTTCAAAGAGATTTTAGGGAATCAATGCTTAAAGGGAATGGTTACCTCTTAACATTAACAAAGTTAATGGGTAGAGGGAAAGGTTGATCCCAAATCCCCAAAATATCAAGTTAGTCAACTTTTAACTTTCAAAAGGTGGGATCAAGAATATGGGTTAGTAGGGTGGCATAACACCTATGAAGAAAGGAAAAAGAGATAAAGGGTAAGCCCAATCCCCAAAGTTTCAAACATCAATACTTAGAGTTTTTAAGTATACCATAACAAAGGTAAAATGAAAAGGTGAAGATTGGTCCCTAATCCCTGAAACATTGACACTTAATCCATTTTTCAAAGAAGGGATCGAGAGTCAGTAGGAGTGAAGAAAAAGGATGCAATAGAGGGTAAGGGTTAGGCCCGATGGGTGAAACCTGAAATGCTTAGGAAAGAAATCATAGTGAAGGGAAATTCAAGGAATAATATTGGGATTGAAAGAGGAAGCATGCAAAGATGTAGGAAAGTGACATCATGAAATCCCTATAAAATAACATTTGGCTAATTTTGGGGCTTGGAAATGGATCTTCTCTTGGGTATAACTTGGAAAGCGGATTTTTCAACTTAAATAAGGTCTTGAGCATGATGCACCATTATTATTTCTTAGATTGGTTATAACTAATGGGAATCATAAGGGGGGTGGCACAAGCTAAAAATAGTGCCACCAAGAACGAAGATATAAAAAATTGTCCATTTGTATAAAATATAGATTTATTTCAAAAAGAATTTGATTTAGATAAAGAAGTGAATATTTTTTAGAATTCCCTTATGTTCCATGTCATAATTTATAATTTCAATAACTTTTCACCAATTTTTAGGAGTTTTAACCAACATTCTTCTATGTTATTCACAACATTGGTGAAAATTTTATATGTTACATGACACTCAATGTTTTCAAATTATTATTTGGGGATTGAAGAGAGATAAGAAATTCAATGCAACTATCCATTATTCCAAGCCTAAGAACTTGTTTCTTGATTAATCCCATCTTCCATTGTTCTATTTTCTACCTAAGGAAGGTACATTTCATGTTTATGAATTATTAGGGTGATGAGAAATCTCCTTTGTAGGTCATTTTCATTTGCATTTTAGGAATTCTATTCTAACACATTTGAATAGGATTTCTCCATGTTCTACCTTTCATAATCTTAGACACAATTAAGATTAGGGCACACACACGTTTCCATTTTTTTAGATCTATGCATATTCATCATGGTTGAATTACCAAACAAGGGTTTTGACCAAGGAAAACCCCCATAAAAAATAGTCAAATTTCCTTTGTTTTACAAGATATTTATAGTTTCTAATTTGAAGACTTGGTAGAGAAGGAAATGAAGACCTTGAACCTCAAATCACATTTAGAAATTCTAGAAATTCCAAATGGGACTAAGTCACCACCTAGGGTGTCTTAGTCCTCCCAAGGGTATTTTGCAGAGATTATTTTAGATCTGGTTCCAACATCTGAAGATTCTACATTTGCCTCAAGAAATAGTAGCAGGACTAAGACAATAGTAAGGGTGTCTTAGTCCTCCATAGCACATTTGACAACATTTTTGCATTTCAAAATCCTCATCACATTTCTAGACTTCTGAGGTACATATGTAGCATAACTTCCTATTGCTTAATTTTATCATTTGCATCCATCATTTAGCTTGCATTATTAGGTTTTGTAAGTTGAATACTAAGTTGTCTTTTTCAAGCTTTTTCTTGGTGGTGAACCCTTCAAAGCTTAAAGAACCCCATCCTAGGTCTTCCTTGTTGAGAATTGACTCACCTTTAAGGTTAATAGTCAATCCAATTTGTATTCCTAGGACATTATTGAATGACCTAAAGAGAATAGGTGGGCACCTCACCCTATCCTATTTTCTTATGGTTCATTTTGGTAAACCCAACATTTTAGAGCATTCATTTTCTGATTTGGAGTCCATTAAAGTCATAGATATAAATTGCATTCATTCTTGTATTGCATCTTGAATTAGTGAAAGTACATCTAGGGCTTCTCATACTTGCATTAGTAAAAGTACATCTAGCGTTTCTTACATTGGCATTAGTGAAAGTGCATATAGTTTTAGATTTTTTGCTTTCTTGCATCATTTCACCTCATTAAGAAATCAAAAATTGCATTGTTACTCATCCTAATCACATTTAGGAACATTGTTATTACATTCAAAATTTAAAAAAATTGAATTGAACTTTGCATCTAATTGCTTGTCACTAGTTACTATTTCTTGCATTAATTTAGACTATTTTTTGTTTCTAAACATCAAGTCCCTAGGTACACAACCTAGGAACACTATTATCAACTTGTATCTTGTTTTTTCTGAAAAGATATTTACTAGGACTAAAATGCCATTACTGCCATCTTATTCCCTCTTAGGGTTTTTGGCTAAGAATCTTGTTTGAGTTGTGTGTTGTTTTTTCCAGTTTCTAGAACCTCTAAATTTCATTAGCAGGACCAAGATTCCCTTCCTTGCATCTTAGTCCCTATGGAATTTGAGGTTACAGTTTTGATGGTTAAACAGTGAATTTATATGCATTTGTTTGTTGTAGTTACTTTGTTTTTTCAATTTCTCAATTTACTATTTCAATGTATATTCATAGTTCATGTTTATAATTGCTTTTAATGATAGATTATTTCACTTTCCTTTTAGACATATATTTCATTTTACATTCTTTAGAAATCCAAAACATTAAATCTAAACAATCATAGGTTCATGGTTATTTAAAGCATGTCAAAACTCTTTGTACAAGTTAGGAAAACCCCCAAGCCTTTTAGTAGTGATGACTTTGATATGTTAGATGAATCCCTTGAGGACTTCATCTTGCAAGGTTCATCCACTAAGGATTGTTCAAAAAAACTTAAATGAAGAGAAGTAAATTTCATTCAACCTCAACTTATCCTTTATCCACATTCAAACAAACCTCAACCTACACACCAATTTGTCCTTATCCTTGAGTCACCTAAATAAAATGTGTCACAAAAATTGAGTTATAATATTTTTGCGCATAAATATGACACAACGAATAATAGACAAACTCAACCTAACCTCATTTCATTACCATTCCCTAATCCTATATTGCTTAGTGCTCCTCGTTTACAATCACATAGTGGCAAGGACTATGATCTTGTTTAACATGAACTTAAGAATACTCCCACTAATACTTCCTTATGGGATCTTATTAAAACTTTACCTAGTTACCACACTACGCTTCAAACATCCTTACAAAAATTTGTGGTTTCTCCTAGTACAAATGAAAAATATGTGGAAACTCTAATAAAAGGAATGAATACGATTAATGCAAACATTTCCTTTCACCAACATGAGCTACCTCCCTTGGAGATGAGAAAGAAATATGATGAATTCATCATAATAGCTAGATACAACACCATAGGAATAAAAAGGACCCTTGTTGATAATGGCTCAACTCTTAATGTGTGTAGTGTGAACCTTTTAGATAATTTGGGAGTGGAAACATCAAAAAGGAAACCCGATTCTTCATCAATTCAAGGATTTGACAATATAGGAAAACAACTACTTGGTGTGATTAATTTACCTATTATAGTTAGAAAGGCTAGCTTACAAACTCCTATTCATGTTATGCCTCATGACCTTTCATACAATCTTCTTTTAGGAAGACCATGGATTCACGAGATTCATGCAGTGCCTTCGACTCTTCATCGTATCATGAAGTATGTCTATAAGAAAAAGTTATACAAAATTGAAATGGACCCTGAGCCTAAAACTTGTTTACAAATTGAAAAAGGAACCACCAGTCCTCTGAAGACATTAATTCTAACATCAAAATAGAACCTATGAAAGAAGAAACACAAGAAATGGAGACAGTGTCAAAATTAGTAGATGACAATTAGGGTTCCTTGGAATTCACACCTTCATTTATGGGAGAATATATAATCATAAGAAAAGTGGATGAAAAATAAAAGCAACCAATGGTTATTTCAACATAGAACTCAGGAGAAAACTCACAAGCTTCTATCACATTTACTCTTGAAGAAGACAAAAGTTACACAACAAACTTCAATGAAATAGATTATCAACAACCACCAAACCCGAAAGAAATGGAAAAAAATTATGGGAGAGGTTATTAAATTATGAAGCAACTAGGCTATAATAGAAAAGGATGTGGAAAGAAAGAACAAGGAGTTCATGTTCCTATGGAACCTAATATGAAAGAAATGAAAAATGGTTTGGGATATTGTCCTTCTAAGATAACACAAGAAAACAAGAGACCTTCATTAAACATCAATGTCGTTATGTGTAAATCAAAAATAATTCTTACCTTGAATCATCCAGAGTTGCTTGATACAAATTTTGAACAATCATGGGAATACTTTGAAGATGACAAAGCCTTGAAACAAAGGCTAGGAGTTTATGATAAATCATCTACTCCTCATCAAAAGAAAAAGGTTGCATGTGCTATGATTAGCATCAAAAAAAAATATGGAGAAAAGGAAAACAATGAGATAGACATAAATAATGAAGAATACAACCATGAATTTCTGAAATTAAATGCACTTCCTTTAGGGGATACCATGGATATAGCAATGAAAATAAATGATAAAGATAAAGTGATTAAGATAGGAAAATTCCTCGATGATGGAGAACAAAAGGATACTCCTTGGACAAGTATTTGGATATTCTGGGAATTGATCCTAAGACTGTAGCACACAATATAGTCCTTGCTGAAAATGCTAAGCTCGTCAAATAGAAGATTAAAAAAATGAGAACTAAAATAGCCTTTCTAGTTAAGGAAGAAAATGAAAAACTCCTTGGCATTGACTTCATAAGACCTATAGATTATTCTCCTTGGATCTCAAACACTATCACAGTCATAAAACCTGAGAATCATATTAGGATGCATATGGATTTTCGTGATTTCAATAAGCATCTTTAAAAGATGATTGACCCCTTCCTAATATTGACATGACAGTAGACTCGATTGCGGGACAGGCTTTGTTGTCATTCATAGACAAATTTTTGGATATAATCAAATTTTCATTAACCCTCAAGATCAGTACAAAATAGTGATCACAACTATTTGGGGAACATTTTGTTGGGTTATGATGCCTTTTGGATTGAAGAACATTAGTGAAAAATATCAACGAGCTATGACATTGATATTTCACGATTACATACAAAATATTTTGGAAGATTATGTTGATGATATTCTAACTAAATCCTTAACAAGACAAGACAATGTGAATGTCCTTTAGAAGATTTTTTAGAGAATTCAAAAATACATGTATCTTTAGTGTAAATAGTGGAAATTTTTTAGGTTTTATCATATCTCACAGAGGCATCAAGGTGGACACAAAGAAAATTGATGCTATAGTTAACATGACACCTCCTATAAATATCTCTCAATTGTGTGCCTTACAAGGAATAATTCAAGCTATTCATCATTTCATAGCATCCTTAGCAAATCAAACCTTACCATTTACACATCTCCTCAAGAAAGGCATACATTTTGATTGGAATGAAGATTGTAAACAAGCCTTTGAAAGTTTGAAACATTATCTTGTCACTCCACCTATTTCACAACATGCCATGCAAAACAAAACATTCATCCTTTATACATCAACATCAACCCATGCTCTCATAGCATTGTTGGCTCATCAAGTGTGGCATAGAAAATTGGACACTCTTGAGAAAAGAGAAAATTCCATGCTTAAATTAGACATACTTTTGAGTACCCTTGCATTATTCATCCTTCAAAACAACATTTATAGGCCCTTAAAACCCATTATTTTTTATCTATAGACCTGTTTCACTTAAAAAATCACTTATTTCCTGACAAATAACACTCAATTCATTCATATCCCAAAAACCCACCTTCAAAAACCACTAGTGCGACCCATTGACCGCCTTGGTTGAATGAGTCCCCTTTGGTGGGATCCATTCACCAAGGGTTGAGAATGAGTCCCTTTTGAGGGAAATTTCAATTTTGAGCAGGAATTCAATTAATTCAACTTAACTTTTTGGTGGATGTTAGCCTCTTATATCTAAATAATAGGAAAATTAGGTGGTGATGCCTATAAATACACATTTTAGGTCATTTTTACAAAGAAAATTCAAAAATTTAAGTATTAGGAGTCTTCCACAACAAGTTTTATTTGCATTTTCTATAGTAAAGTTGAGGCTTTAGGACAAAAAACTAGGGTTTTTGCAGGTTTTCAAACTCACTTCTTGATCAAGATTCAACATTGCAAAGAGTTGTTAATGGATGCCTATGGTGAATCGTGGAGAAACCTACGTTGAGGAGATGCAACTAGCCATCAAATCACAACTAAAGACTTGTTTTCAAAGTGATTCCATCTTCCATCTTCTCTCTCTTTTTAGACTTAAGGTTTGAATTACTTTTTCATTTCATTTACATCTATTTGATATGTTGTATGGTTTATAGGGTTGAAGTCTTGCATCATTCAAAACCCATTTTCATATCTTATTCTAGCACAATAGAATAGGGTTTTAACATACTTCAGATTTTCCTAGTCTTTAACATACTTAAGGCTAGGGTTTTATGCATTTTTTTGTCCATTCAAGGTTTGATTATCCAATTAGGGGTTTGACCAAGGAAAACCCCCCATTAGAAAACTAATTTTAAGTTGTGTTGTAGGAATTTTTTGAGATCCCGATTCAGGTTTCTATCAAGAAGTGTTGTACAAGTGACAAGGCGCAGGTCTAAGATCTAAGTTTGTAGAAAATAGAAAGTGGACTAATTCACCATGGATGGTGAATGAGTCCCTCTTGAGGTGAATTTTAGAGTTAGATGTAGATCTAGATACCCAGTGAGTAGAAACTAATTTCTAGATAGAAGACCCTATCCTAGGATTGATTTGCCCAGGGTGGCAAATAAGTCCCAGTCAACATAAAAGTCAAATTTACCAAATTTCCATAGTGCTTTCCAGTCTTCGTCAATCTCATAGGTGCACACGTTCTAAATTACAACTTTCTGTTTAGTTTCATTTGTTTTTTTATTCATCTTTCTAAGCTTCTTGCATACCTCACTATGTTTTCAAACATTGCACATTTCATTAGTTTTGCATTCATAATCAATCAATTTCATAGCTTAGTTACATTTAGATCATTGTATTTAGTCTCAATTCCATCTTACATTCCTTATTTTGAGTGAACCACCTCAATTTTAGGGTTCTATCTCTCTCCTTTTAGGTGAAAGATCCTAAGAGTGCAAGAGAAGTCCATAGTCAACCTCAAATTGATGGTTCAACAAGATGAAAAGGGTAAAGAACATCATGTTTATTACATTATTAGAACATTAATTGATTATGAGAAATGATAAAAAAACAATAGAAAAATAGTGTTTGGCTCTTGTATTTGCTACCAGTAAGTTGTGACATTACTTATTGAATGTCGAAATATAAGTGATGATGAAGTTTGACCCTCTAAAATACATTTTCACTAAAATAGACTTATTTGGATGCTTAATTGAGTGGGTAATGTTCTTAACTGAGTTTGACCAAAAATTTATTTCACAAAAAGGAATTAAGGTTCAAGCCTTGATCGACTAGTTAGCGGATGCTCCTTCTCCTTTAGTGTTACCTGGTAATGATTATTTTCCTGACGATAATGTGTTGAAAATAAAAGAAAATACATAGGAATTGTGTTTTGATGGATATAATTGTTGAACCGGCTCCAACATGGGGATTATGATAAGACTACCTACAAAAGAGCCTATTCCCTTATCATATTGGTTAAACTTTTTATGTACAAACAACACTGTTGATTATGAAGTATTACTTGTTGGATTGCTTGCTGCTCTAGTTATGAGTACTAGAGACATTAAGATATTTGGAAATTCACAATTAGTCATCAAACAAATAAATGGAACATATCAAACAAAGCATGAGAAATTATCAAAATACAAGGATCTTACAATGAATTTGTTAGAGAATTTTGAATCATTCACCATTGATTACATCCCTTGAAAACATAATCATCATGTGGATGCAATGGCAAGTGAAGCTTCTCTTATCTCCCCTCAAGATCCTTCAAAATACTTCACCTTCATTGTGCATACAATTATGAAACCATCAATCGAAGATAAAGCAACCAAAGTGCTAGAAACAACCATTGAAAACTCAAGTGAATGGTATGATACGATATTCAATTATTTGAAAGATGGTACCTTTCCTAAGCCAACAAATAAAAATACTCTCTCCTCTTCAAAAATTTGCATCTAAATATATCATCCTGCCAGACATCCTATATAAGAGGTCCTTTGATGGCCTTTTGCTTAGGTGTCTTAAAAAATATGAAATTGCTATAACACTTGAACAAGCTCATGTAGGTGCTATGGAGGGAATTTTGGATGAAGATCATTAGTTCAAAAGCTAATCCACATAGGATATTATTAGAAAATATGGAACAAGATTGTTTCAAATACATTAAGAAATGTCATAAATGTCAAGAGCATCAAAATTTAATTCATGCTCCTACCTTCGAGCTTAGTGCACAAGTTCCTATTTGGAAATTCTTAGTATGGGGTTTGGATATTATTGGAAAAATATCTCCACCTTCATCTATTGGACATATTTTTATAATCACGACAATAGATTATTTCACAAAATGGGTAGAAGTTATTCCCTTGTGTTTAATAATCGTTGATGTAATATGTCATTTCATATTGGAACACATTATTTCTCACTTTGGACTTCCTTCCACTTTAGTTTCATAAAATGGGAAACCATTTAAGAATAATGATGTGAAGAAGTTCTTGGAAATGTTTAATATACAACATCGATTCTCAATGCCTTATTACCCTCAATCTAATGGACAAGTTGAATCAACTAACAAATATCTTGAACAAATTCTAATAAAAACTATGAAAAAACATAATAAAGACTATCATATGTAATTAACATACGCATTATGGGCGTATTGTACTAGTATTAGAAGTTCAACAAAAAAAAAATTGTACAACCTTGTTTATGGTGTCAAGGAAATTATGCCCCTAGAGTTAGAGATTCCTTCCTTAAGAAATGCTCTTCAAGGGCTAATTAATGACAATACTTATAGGGAACAATGATTAAAACAACTTGAAATGCTCGATGAAAGGCGCATCAATGCCCTTAAACATCTTCAAGATTACCATAAGAAAATGCAATGAAGTTATAATGACCATGTCATCCCTCGCTAATTCAACAATGGTGATTTGGTGCTATACAAGAATCAGCAAAATGTCAATGCTAACCCAAAAGAGAAAGGAAATTTTAGCCCTAATTGGTTAGGACCTTATTTAGTTCAAGAAAGCTATTGGTCTGGAGCACACCTAATATCCAAAATAGATGGTACACTTCTTTGGGAACCTATCAATGTCACACATTTGCGTTAGTATTATACCTAGCCTTTCTAAATAGTGTGAGTTCTTAAAGTAGTATTGTTAGAGTTAATGGATAGTATGTCATGTCTCTCATGCTTGCTTCATTCCTAACACATAGTTTTTTGTGTCTTGAATAGCGGAGTAATGGTTCCAATGTTTTGGATTCTTACTTTAGGTATCATGCTATTTATACCTTATGGTGTATTTTATGTTAGGCTAAATTCTTATCTGCATTTAATATTATACAATTAAATCACAAGTGCATTTAATTTAGCATAACATACTGCATCATAAATCAAAGAAATCTTAGGAAAATACATGTTAGATTATGGAGATATTTATTGAATAGTCTAACAAAGATTATTTAATAAATCACATTTCCATATAACACATAAATATAAAATCTACACATGCTCATATATATATATATATATCAAAAAAAAATTAATGTATCTCTCAATAGTATAATGTCACAATGGCCTATGACTATTGTATCCCTTAGGATTTGGTATCTGCACCCATTAAGAGGTGATGGTGTGTGATCGGGATTTACTCATGGTAGAAATCTCTCGCATAGTCCGTAGTTCACTGCCTAATTCATCCTCTCATATTAGTGCATCCACATGCTCTCACCCTGCATGGTCTCTATCAGCCTAGATTCTAACATTCACTCTATAGCCACTCAAACTTTGACTATAAGATAGCCTCTCTGTCATATCTTTGAGATGCTTGGGCCTCCTCTAACTCCACCTCTAGTGTTGATGCCTGACCCTCAGCTCAATCAGCGTGCCTAGATACATTATCAAATGCTCCCTAAGTCTCACATAAGGCTTTAATATGTCCATGTATTGCACCATGAACTATGGAAGCATGTACTCTATGACAATAGCCTCGTCTACAAGAAGGGATGGCACTAGATCTTGACAATCACATGTTGGAAGAGGTCCTCAAGATCTATCATGGGCCCTATGAGATAGAAATCATAAGAATAATTAGTATACATCATCATAATATATAAATATACATAAGTATGATATACATAAAAAAATTAAATTATAATAATAAATATCATCACCTAGGTCTGCAGCATGATCTGTAGGAATTTGGAATGCCCTACTATGAGTTCTCCCTATACTCTTAGACACTAGCACGTGCAGACTATGACCTCGTAACCCATGTGGGAACTATATCTCTCCACTTGGATCTAGGAGGACTAGCCCCACCTTTGTCATTATCCTCACTCAAAGGCTAGCTTTTCTCATCCTTTGTCTCCTCATCATCCTCCTCTCCCTCATAGTCACTATCCTCCTCTAACTCCTCATCCCCATCTAGAAATAGGTCTACTCGATCTACCCTCTTGCCTAACTCTCTGTCCTCCTTCCCCGGATCTAGTAAACATCCTGAAAAGCCCATAGGATAGCCCATAGGAAATATAAGGAAATGTCACCTACTATCATCCCTTTAAGGTCCCTAGGTCTATGGGTGCTTCGTATTGATTGTCTGTATGATGATCATAGTATTGGTCATCTTTGTACCTGCCTGAACTATCTCATGACGTGATCATAGTAGAAGGGTATCACTACATGATTGTGTCATCCCAAAAATATTCTATCTGTTTGCATCTACATCATCTATCCTATAGTTTCTAGCTAGAATAGCTTCATCATATAGGGTCTTCATACAATATCCTCCTCGCTCAGCCTATCCAATTTTAACCTCCAAAATAGTACATCATCGTGTTGCCATGCCTATCTAATGGGATAACTAAAGGCCTGTGGGTATCCCACTACTATGGCAATCAAAAAATTTCTTAGCTTGGTACACATAATGTGCTCTAGGCACTAGGTCTATAGTAAACTGTAGTGTAGCATGCTATTCACCTCTCCATAGGTCAACTAACCCAAGTCATAATACAGGTGCATGCCAATATGCTCTGACCCCATGCAAAGACAACACAATAGTGCTCCATGTATCAAATCATGTTCACTAAGGGTGGGGTCCCATGGAGGTGCTTTAGGATCTATTTTTAAGGAGCAGGAGGTCTCATGAAGTCAAAATAAAATTATTGTAGGATTAATTGGAATCTATCTATGAAGAATAGTAGCTCCTACATTTTAGGACTACAAATTTCAGGGGGTGAAAATGGGGTGAGGTTGGAGATTGCCCCTATAGTTTAGGATTTTTAATTTCCATTTTTCTATCATCTCAAATTTTAAGCTTCCTTAAATTTTAGAGCTTAAATTTTAGGCTAAACTACACAACGAATAAGTTCATGAGACCACTAGCTTCCTTAAAATTTGGAGCTTAATATTTTAAGCTGAGCTACATTAATAATTTCATGGGATCACCACCTTAAAAACAATTCCTAAAAATGCTCAACAGTACCCATTGAAACTTTTCAAGAAGCCCCCCTCCATGGGACCCCACCCTAATCCCCCCTCTAGATGTGCTTCGCGGCCATCGAGCACTACTACTAGTGCTATTATGAAAATCATGATGTGCTTGATTAGTGGTGACTACACATGTAGAATCCATGCAAGCTCAATGTGCGGTCCTATGATCCTGTGATGAACTACTCTCCCTAGGAAATACTTGGTGTCAAACCTCATCTCCTCAAAGCTCTTTCCTTGCACTAGAAAAACCATCTCTCCTTAGATGGGTACTCATAGTATGTGATGCATGTCCTCTAGTGTGATAGTTATCTCTCCTATAGGTAGGTGAAAGGTCCAAGTTTTTGCGTCCCACCTCTTCTCCAACACCATCAGCATGGCTTCATGATATCGCATTGTTGGGGAGCCCATCTCCTAGAGGATCTACACATCCTCCTCAAGTAGTTGATCAACTAGCTCTCATAGACGGTTGAATGTTCAGCCACCTAGGTGTTGGCACTACCGAGGTACAGTCTACCATAGAAAAGAAGGAAAATGTCATTTAAAAAATCTTTAAACACTGGAATTTGCACTAAATAGTGGCCAAAAAAGTGTGCTAAAGTTTCTCTAAAATATATTAATTAAGGGTTCTAGACACTTTATTCCTTAATTAGGACACTTTGTGAAAAAGTGGGATACTTTCAAACAATCTAGAAAAATGAAAGAAAACCCTCCCTAGACTCTAAATTCATCTAAAATTTTCATAAAAACATAAAAAACTGACTAAATCAAAGTACAAAGAAGGAAAAATCCACTCACAGTATGTTGTAGCGTGTTCTCTGTGACCCCCTCCCTAGAAGCTCAATCCATGGATGGGTGGATGGGAATTTACTCGACATGATGACTCACTCTAATCCAAGATCGCAGTAAAAAAAGGTAAAAAATAAAATGAATATGAATTACCTTCTCTTTTATCTTTATATACATGCATATTTAGGTCACTTTTGTTAAAAATAAAATAATTTCTTTTTATTTAAACTAACATATTACGAGCTAGTGAACTTCATTTTTGATGTCGTTTATTGCATTGGAATCATGGTTCTGCTCCTATTATTATCAATTGTCTATCATTAGGTGGCATGGTGCTTGGAAATTCCCTATGATAGAATTGTGTAGTTCAATGTGGTTGGTTTTCTACCTTGATTCCACCTCCATGAAGCAAGCAGAATCAAGGGGGGACATACATCTACCCTTGAATTCAATTTGCTAAGCAAGGTAGATAAGAGGATTATTTTTGAGCTACTAATGAATCTGTGATGCAGGATGTGGTTCCTAACATTGTGGTTTTTCAGATAACTATAGTGGGGGCTTCATTCTCCCTAACAAATCCATATGACTATCTGTAGACACCAAAAATTATCCCAGGCTTGCAATTTCTAAATTCTTCATCATTTCTCCTTTCATTCTTCATGATTTTTAATTATTTGATTATTTTCTAAATTCATAAGTCTTCTATTAATTAAATAATTTTAATTATTTAATTAATTCATTTATATCTTTATTTCTTCTTGATTAATTAAATAAATTTTATTTATTTAATTACGTCACTAATTAAGTATTCTTTCTAAAATTAAATAAATTCATATTTATTTAATTTTTATCCACCTTCCAATATAATTAAATAATTATTTTAATTATTTAATTATTCATTAGCCTTTTCTCTCATAAATTAAATAAATTTTATTTATTTAATTTGGTCCACTCTCTTGAATTTTGAATTAAATCATTACTTAATTCAAAATGATTCATTTTCTCACATTCTTCTATAATTAAATAATATCTTTATTATTTAATTATTTATTTGCCACCTAAATTAAATAATTTTTATTATTTAATTTCTCCTATCTTCTCTTTTTTCATGCCAATCTTATCTTCCACATCAAATCTTATCTCTTGATATCTCATTTAATTTCAGCCTTTGATTGAATTATCTCAATCTTAGCCATTCATTTCTTGTCATTGCCTTAATTTTGACCTAACCCTAGTCCATACTACAACTTTCAATTTTGGCCATTGATTTAGACATCTTATTCACATTCAATCTCAACCATCAATCCAAATCAGGCATTTCCTATAAATAAACTCTCTCATAAGCCATTTAGGGGGTTGATTCTTCAAGTGTCCTTATGCTGTAAAAATCATTCTTGAGTCTTTCATCCATTTCTATCTATTGTCATTCATCTATCATCTCCATGCCAATGTTATGCTATTGAATTAAGCAACCAACATTTCTGCAACAATCAACCTTCAAAATCTTGCATTCTCATGCATATGGAGAAGAGCCATGGAGGTCAATCAAGTCTAGTTTAAAAATTGGTTTGCATTTCCTTTGTTTATTTGCATTTTCATTCTACTTTGTGCTTCATGGTGCTTGATAGGGTTTAGTTAATTTGTTGTGCCACCATGTCCAAGTCCTAATTCATTGGCCTCTTTACCTTCTAACCAATCAAACTCTTCATTACCCCCATCATCGTCTAATCCTCCATCAATTGAATTCCCTACATTTAGATATTTAAAAAAAAAAATTGATGGCATTACCTAAATCCACCCATCCACCTATAAAGGATGTAACCCAAGGGCTACAAGTAAGGAGTCAATTTTCTCCATGTCATTCAACTCATATACTTGAACATACAAAAGAGTCCTCAAACATCATGCCAAGTCCTTCAAGTCAACCATGTAATCCACAACCCCTTGAGCCAAGTCAAGAGTCCCCCCTTGTAAGTCTAAGTCACCCTCTGTCATGCTCCCATGTTGTTGACCATCTAGAACATGTCAAGTCTCTCTAAGAGTCATCCCCTTCCACTTCCATTCAAGCAACCCAAAAGGTATTTCAAAAGTCTACTCCCAAGCATGTGAAATTTTTCCCTATTTACATTGGTGAACCTGACATATTTTAACACATTTTGAGAAATCTTGGAGTTGGATTCTTTTTGTTGCAGGTTTTGTTTGCTTTTTGTTGCAGGTTTTGCATCATTTTGGATAAATCCCTAGTTTTCAAAGATTCGACCATAACTTTCAAACGGATGCAGATCTTTTCACAAAAAAAAAATCATAGATTGGGGGCAATGTCAAGAGCTTCCAGTCCAAAAATCAAATTTTTTGAAGCTGATTTGGGATGACATCGGATGCTTCCAGTCCAAAAATTAGAATTTTTGCAGCTGGTTTGTATTTTTTATAATTTTTTTATGATTTTTCATAAAAAACTAATTTTAGGTGCAAAAAAAAATTAAAAAAAAAGATTTCTTTACATTTTGTAAAGCTCTTGAAATTTTAGACAGGTTCTATTCTTTTAATTTTTAATTTTACTGTCAAAAACATTTCCAAAAATCAGATTTGTCTTGACTAGCTAACCCTCTAATAGTAGTGATCAATTATCTTGTTAGGGTTTTGGATTTCTTGTTGGTTTTGTGCATGTGCAGAAAGTAAACACTTCAAAGGACACATTGGATAAAGTGGACAGAAATTTGGAGCTAAATAAATTATAGGTGCACACATTCCATCTTTCATCTCTTAATCATTGCTTGTCAAAACACTTCAATTTGGGCTTAAAAAGAACCATTGTCTTCAATCACACATCTTGACTTGGGGTTAAAAAGAACAAGTGTTTGAACTATTTTACACAAATTTCAATTTTCTAAAGGGAAATTAATCACTATGAGTGTGAATCAAGTGTGTGTGTCCTCCATAACACCTCACTTTTTGTCATACCCTTATTAGGAGGCCTGCTTGGAGCACACACCCCTTCAAGGGATGACCTCAATCAATTGTGAATCCAAAGACACACTCATTTGGGAGTTGAAATCTTGTCACTCTAGGCTAAGCCCCAAAGAACTTTATACCTTTGGGAAGTGACGGTGAAGGGTGGCTTACCCCTTTCTCCTGGCTTATTGGCAAGATTTTGCTTCCAAATTATACCTAGTCAACCTTGTGAAAACTAGCTTGAGACCTACTTGGCCATACCCCATTTGACTAGTCATAGGGCATTTTGTTGTGTATTCAAGTGTTTTCCTAATCATAACATTTAATCTTGAAAGAAAAACTTATCACTGTGCTTGGTGTGTGTGTTCGTGCATTTACATGTGAGATCTTGTGTTTGATATTTCCCAAGTCAAATTTCCAATAAACACTTGCTACATCATCCAAATCATACAATCTTTTCATTCCACATCATCATCTCTTTAATCCAATCAATATCATTTTACACCATGAAAACATTGGAATACATAGCATAAGAGCTTGTTCACATGCTTCACATAGCTCAAACAAGTCAAGCACCTTTAAACCAACAAATCATTCAAGGATTCCATGACATGATCCAACAACTTCAAACAAGCCAATCACCTCAAATTCAACAACTCATAGCACAAATCCAATACCTCATGGCCAATTGTCAAATCCAAAAAGTACATCATCAAGTCCAATCACCACATCAACAAATTTCACATCAATTTTATGTCACCTATACCATCATATCAACCTCATCCATCCACATATCATGTTACCCCTTCATCAACCTATCACATGTCTTCTAATGTAAACTCTTATCCACATCAATCTACCTCTCAACAACCATTATCCTATGCAACCCCTCCATCATCATCACAACAAGTCCAAACACCATTCCAACCTCAAGAAATTCAACCACAATCCTATGTTTCACCTTCATCATCATGCCAACCAAACCCATTTACCTATCATTTCAATTCCACATCAATATGTCCACCCATATCACAACAGGAACTCAACTTCCCAAGTCCACCTTGGCAACAAAATCAAGAGCCTTTAAGTCTTAATGTCACCTTTGACAAGAGGAACACCAATCTAGTTCATACACCCTTACCACCATCCAATCAAATGCCTATCCATAAGCCACCATGTCCAAGTCCTAATTCATTTGTATCTTTACCTTCTAACCAATCAAACTCTTCATTACCCCAATCATTGTCTAATCCTCCATCAATTCAATGCCCTACATTTAGATATTTAAAAAAAATTGATGGCATTACCTAAATCCACCTATAAAGGATGTGACCCAAGGGCTACAAGTAAGGAATCAATTGTCGCCATGTCATTCAACTCATATACTTGAACATACAAAAGAGTCATCAAACATCATGCCAAGTTCTTCAAGTCAACCATGTCATCCACAACCCCTTAAGCCAAGTCAAGAGTCCCCCCTCGTAAGTCCAAGTCACCGTTTTTCATGCTCCCATATTGTTGACCATCTAGAACATGTCAAGTCTCTCCAAGAGTCATCCCCTTCCATTTCCATTCAAGCAACCCAAAAGGTATGTCAAGAGTCTACTCCCAAGCATGTGAAAATGTCAAGCCCTAGTCCTAATCAAGATCAAATCATTTTCATCCAACCTATCCATAATCTATATATTTTCTATGATCAAGATGATATCCATAATGATGAAGATTCTATCCATGAGAAACTTGATCATATACCCATCCATGAGAAAGATATTCCAAATGCACCTTCACCTAGTCTTATCCATGATCCATCAACATCCACTTCCCTTGATGAGACATTTGCCTCCCAAGCACGCATAGAAGATCAAGCAAATACCTTGGATCTAAGTGAACATAATGCTAATCAAGATCCTAATGATCCTCCATCACCCACTATTGACCCCATTGCAAGTCCTCCATCATATCGTATTGGTATTTCTACCCTCATTCATGAATGTTCCTCCTTAGAACAACAACAACCATTATCTTCCCTTGCATCATTTTTTCCATCCAATATGGAACTCATGTCTAGTGTTCCAAAAAAACCTAGTCCCATTGTCCATTGCACACTCCAAGGAAACAAATCTCAAGATGTTGGTACTTCCTCCATGCATCCTAAGTCCGCTTTCCATCATAAATCCTATCATATGCCTAAGACATATGTTTCCATCCCTCCTCCATCATCTTACAAATGTCAAAAGCATGTGACCATACACCTTCCACCATCAGATTTTCCACCATTACTTCCAACACCTAATATCCCTACCATTCAATCCTCTTATCCATTTATCCACAAATACCTTAACATTACTTTAGAATCATGACCAACAAATTTGCACATTGTCTAAACAAGAAGCTTCCATTCATTCCACCATACCCATGGGATTGAAAAGAAAAAAATTTACTGCCTCTACCTATAAAGTAAAAATTCCTAAGGACCCTAATGCCTTAGGACATCAATACAAAATGTCAAAGCCAAGTGCATCCAAAAAGTTATATAAGCCCATGCCTCCAAAAGAAAAGTCTAAAAACAAAATGGTTTGGGTACCTAAGCAAAAAGAAATCAAGTCAAACGAGGCATCCACATCACAAAAATCCCAACCATCCACTTCCATCCAAAATACACATTCCATTCAAAAATCTAAAATTCCTAAAGCCCACAAGAAAAATAAAAGTCATAAAAATACTAGGTCTATGTGGGTTCCTAGAGAACTTCATCACCCATCTCCTAAGCAAACATTTCCATTACTTCCTACACCCTGTCCACATCAAAATATTCAATTTTTATCACAATATGTGCAACCATTTGTCATGGTTCCCTTCCATTTCACAACAATCCCCCATACCTCCATCTCCTCACCCTTCACCTATTATCCTACATATATTCCCCATCACATCCCTATGGTCCATGCTTTTGGCTAAGCCTCCCCATTCATCTTTTTCATAAGTCCTATATCTTCCCTACATAATCCACATCATAATCTGCATCATAATCCATCATCTCCTTCCGCCATCCCCCTTTCATGTCATCCCTTACCAATATCTATGAGCACGTTTGACATGGTCCATGCAATGACATCCGTTTCTAGTGGGAATATCACCTTTCATGGAACTAGACACTTGATTATCTCTTATCCATATTCCACCTCTTCTATCAAAAAAAAAAGTCAAAAAAAGAGAAAAAAAAGAGTAAAGAGAAATCCCTTCATCCAATGGTGAAAACCTAGTAAACAGGTTCCTTAGATAAGTACCATGATGAAAACTTGGCAAACATGCATCATGTGTAGGTTGATCTTCTATGTCACTTACACTTTGGGGCACAATGTCTTATCTATCCAACCAATCATTTTCATGTCATATCATTTCCATCCTACCTACCATCTTAGCCATCATAAATACCTATCATATTGAGTCCACTTATCCACCCTTCTCCTTCTGATCTTGATGAAGACATAGGGGAAAAATGTTGAAACATTCTTTGGGTATCTCTTGACATACCTAATCCTTTCTAAACCAATCATATCATTATCCTATTGTCATAAGCTTCATCATGAAAAATCCTAATTATTGTAGCTAGAATGGGGCATGTTATTCTTATGTGACATAGTCTTTGGAGATCACATCCTTGCTCTCTTATGATACATACATCCTTTCCATCCATCCATCTATCATGAGCCTTTTATCCTTTATCCTATTACCCACCCTTGCACCTACACTTGGTTTGCCCCTTGTCATTGGTATCTAGCACAAAGGCTACCCAAATTTCCATCCATTGACATCTCATAACATGTCAAAAATCCAAAAAAAATCAAAACATGTCAAAAATCCAAAAAAATCAAAACATGTAAGAAATCCAAAAAAAATCATAAACTTCAAAAATCCAAAAAAATAAAAATATCCAAAAAACACAAAAACATACAAATAACTTTCAAAAATCCAAAAACATAGTCAATGTTTGTCATGTCAGTCAAATAAGTCAAGACATAGTCAATCATTTAAAATTTCAAAATTTAAATCATTAACCAACTTACAATATAGTCCAATTAGTCATCTAGTCAAAATAAGTCAAATTGTCAAAACAATGTCAAATCAGTCTTAAAATTATCCCAATCACATCAATTTTTCTATTCAATTCATCACATCCTCTCATCCATGTCAAATCATCTTTAGTCATTGCAAGCAATAGTCCAAATGCAAGTCAATCCTTAGTCCATACCAATCAAGTCAATCAGTCTTGCCAAATAATCCAATCATATCCTTTGGTCTTGATCCTAATCTTGTTGTAAACCCAATCAATCAAAGTCAATCAGTCAATTAGTCAGTCATCCTTGTGTTGAACTAGGGATATGTCTTTCCCCACAATGACAACACTATTAGTCATCATCATCAATCAATGAATTACTCATCGATTTATAGCTTGGCAGGGGCAATACCTTGTTTGTTTTTGTATCATTTGTGCATGATTTCTTTCTTGCTTGTGCATGTTATCATTTTTATCTTGCATTGGCATCAAGTCTGACTTATTCCAATTAATATTCATATCTTGTATCTAGACAAGGTTGTATTACACCAGGGCACGAGACACGTGATCACCTTGGTCCTTATACCTTGGTGCATCATGTCTAGTGTTACATCAAACATCATGGTCTCTCACTTTCTTGTAGCATAACATATCATTCATCACCTTCATCTACTTCCAATCTTACATCATTCATCTTGTCCCTCCTTATCATTTCATTTCGAGAGCATACTAGTGTTTGTCCAACCCGCCTATCCTCTCGAGGGGGCATCATCATCCCACTCTTATTTCATCATCATCCTATTTTTCTATCATCATCCATTTTTCCTGTATTCATACCTTAGCTTCTTTGAAATGATGTTACTTGACACAGAGCTAATCATCTCGAACATCATTTCAAAAAGGGGCAAAATGTAGACACCAAAAATTGTCCTAGGCTTGCGATTTCTAAATTCTTCATCACTTCTCCTTTCATTCTTCATAATTAAATAATTTTTAATTATTTAATTATTTTCTAAAGTCATAATTCTTCTATTAATTAAATAATTTTAATTATTTAATTAATTCATTTATATCCTTATTTCTTCCTGATTAATTAAATAAATTTTATTTATTTAATTACGTCACTAATTAAGTCCTCTTCTTCCTAAAATTAAATAAATTCTTATTTATTTAATTTTTATCCACCTTCCACTATAGTTAAATAATTATTTAATTATTTAATTATTCATTAGCCTTTTCTCTCATAAATTAAATAAATTTGGTCCACTCTCTTGAATTTTGAATTAAATCATTATTTAATTCAAAATGATTCCTTTTCTCACATTCTTCTATAATTAAATAATATCTTTATTATTTAATTATTCATTTGCCACCTAAATTAAATAATTTTTATTATTTAATTTCTCCTATCACCTCTTTGTTCATGCCAATCTTATCTTCCACATCAAATCTTATCTCTTGACATCTCATTTAATTTCAGCCTTTGAGTGAATTATCTTATAATTCAATCTTAGCCATTCATTTCTTGTCATTTCCCTAATTTTGACCTAACCCTAGTGCATACTACAACTTTCAATTTTGGCCATTGATTTAGACATCTTATTCACATTCAATCTCAATCGTCAATCCAAATTAGGCATTTCCTATAAATAAACTCTCTCATAAGCCATTTAGGGGGTTGATTCTTCAAGTGTCCTTATGCTGTCAAAATCATTCTTGAGTCTTTCTTCCATTTCTATCTATTGTCATTCATCTATCATCCCCATGTCAATGTTATGCTGTTGAATTAAGCAACCAACATTCCTTCAACAATCAACCTTCAAATTCTTGCATTCTCATGCAGGTGGAGAAGATCCATGGAGGTCAATCAAGTCTAGTTTGAAAATTGGTTTGCATTTCCTTTGTTTATTTGCATTTTCATTCTACTTTGTGCTTCATGGTGCTTGATATGGTTTAGTTAGTTTGTTGTTTTCAACATTTAAATCTGAATTTTTCCCTATTTACACTATCATTTTATAAAGTTACCTTTTGAAGTACTTTAGCTTGCATATGCATGTAGTGTCATATGGCACTAAAGTGGGGGCTAAATTTAGTGTAGAAAAATGCATACCTTTGCATTTTCACACTTAGTCTAGATCTATTTTAGCATCCCTTGCATTAAATTCCCTTTAGGTCACTTGTTATGGGCCCCTAAGACCCCTTTTTGTGGGACCAAGACTCCCTTGGTTGCATCTTATTCCCCCTTAGTGGGACCAATGCACCACCTAGGATGTCTTAGTCTCAAGTACTTTATTTTTGGTAATTAAGAGCAGGAAATGAAAATATTTGAATTAATTTGACATTTTGTCAGCCTCTGGGATCTAATAATTAGGTTATTAGATAGGAATGCCTATAAAAGTAAGATTCCCACCCATTTTTACCCAAGTTTTGAAGAGAGAAGTAGTAAGCAAGGGGAGTTTCAAGAAGCAAGGAATTGAAGTCTTGGAGCATACTTCTGTGGTGTTTTTGTAGGTTTTTCAAATCCATTTCTAAGTCAAGATCTAGCATTGCCAAAGACTAATGATGGATTCCTATGGAGGATCATGAGTGGTTCTAGGTTGGAGATGCAACTATCCATTATTCTAATCCTAAGGACTTGTTTCTTGATTGATCCCATCTTCCATTGTTGTTCTATTTTCTACCTAAGGAAGGTACATTTCATGTTTATGACTTATTAGGATGATGAGAAATCTCCTTTGTAGGCCATTTTCATTTGCATTTTATGAATTTTATTCTAACACATTTGAATAGGGTTTCACCATGTTCTTGCTTGCATAATCTTAGACACACTTAAGATTGGGGCACAGACACATTTCCATTTTTGATCTAGGAGGATCTAGAAGAACCTGAAATTTTCACAATCTCAAAATCTCTAAAAATTGGTGTCATTGTGTAGAGCCCGCCGACATGAACCCGATGCAACTCGAATAGGCTCAAAAGGAATATGTATGCAAAATTTGTGAGCAGTCAAAGTTTTGGTCAACAGGTAAATCAAAGGGCTCAAAAAAAGGCAAAAATTTGAAGTCATCAAATGTGTTCAAATGGGGTGTCATCGCGAAGAGCTCGTTGAGAGCTTTCTGACGCAACTCGTTTTGTTGAAAACGGAGTCCATTTGCACAAGATACAAGCGGTCAAAGTTGGCAACATATGTTGACCAATCAATGCCTCATCATCAGCCCAGTCAGCAAACACATCAGCCAGCAAATCCCACGTGGCACACTTCACCCAATATCTCCATTTTAAAAATATATATAAAACAATATATATATATATATATATATATATATATATATATATATATATATATATATATATATATATATATATATATATATGAAAATAAATAAATATAAAAGACATGGGATGGGCCCCTCCCCAAAAGGAGCGCTCCCCCTTGAAATGTGGGTCCTCCCTAAATAAAAGGGAATCCCATGCTTAAACCCATGAGCCCCATAAATGGGATAAAAATCCAAAGTAAAGGTGGCGATCCCTATTTTATGGGATAAAGATTTTATTTTAAGATTTAAAAATATGTCTCCTCCCCTATTACTTAGGGGTTAAGAAACAAAATACTCCCTAATAAATAGGAGAATAAACCCATTAGAAAGATAATATTGGTTTTAGATAAAATTTCCAAGATATTAGATTAATGTAAACCATTAATTCAAATATGGATTATTATTATTTTTTGTAAATCCCAAGGGCTATCCCAGAAAAATATTTTGGGGATTATGGGTGCAAATAGAAGATTTATAAAATATTATGGTTTCTACCATAATAGGCAAATGTAATCGTATAAAAGGAGGGTGAGTTTGGTTTTGTAAAGCTTAGTGTGATTTGGAGAAATAATTCAAGTGTTTTGTAAGGGATATTTGGAGAGTTTGAACTTCTTGAGAGAAAATCACAAGGTGTTTGCATACACCAAAAATTGTAAACTGGAGATTGTGAGGAAATTGTATGTAGGTTTTGAAGGCTTGGGTATTGTAACAAAGCATAGTTTTTCTTGGCACTATCAATAAAGTGGTCCCATCATTGTGAAGTGGACAAAGAGATGTAGTCCACATTGGACGAACTCTGTTATCAATCTACGCATTCTGATCCTTTTGTCTTCTATCTCATTCTTCTCTCTTCCATCTTAAATTCTCTCTAGTTATTTTAGTATTTTCAATTATAATTACTTGAGTTTAGTAATTAGTTAATTTCATTGAATTGTGTAAAAGTGAACCTAGTTTGTAATTTCAATGGTTAAACAACATAATCGCACAATTTTGCATGGATCGGGAAAATTTTGTAATTAGGAGTTAAGTGCAATAATTTGTAACTTTCTAATTATAGATCAATTTTTTAGATCTATGCATATTCATCAAGGTTGAATTACCAAACAAGGGGTTTGACCAAGGGAAATCCTCCAAGAAAATCACTCAAATTTCCTTTGTTTTGACAATTATTTACATGTTCAGATTTGAAGAATTGGTGAAGAAGGAAGTGCAGACCTTGAACCTCAGACCACATTAAAAATTTCAAATGGGACTAAGTCGCCACCTAGGGAATCTTAGTCCTTCTGAGTTTATTTTGTAGAGATTCTTTCAGATCCAATTCCAGCATTCGAAGATTTTGCATCTACCCTAAAAAATAGTAGCGGGTCTAAGACAACAGCAAGGGCATCTTAGTCCTCCAAAGCACATTTTGACAATATTTTTTTCATTTATACTAGAATCATCATAACATTTCTAGACTTCCCAAGTACATACATCATAAATTCCTATTTATTAATTTCATCATTTGTATCCATCATTTAGCTTGCATTATCAGGTTTTTTAAGTTGAATACTAAGTTGTCTTTTCCAAGCTTTTTCTTGGTGGTGAACCACTCAAAGCTTAAAGAACCCCCTCCTAGGCCTTCCTTGTTGAGAATTGACGCACCCTTGAGGTTGATATCCATTCCAATCTGGATTTCTAGGACATTATTGAATGACCTAAAGAGAATAGATGGATACCTCACCCTACCTTATTTTCTTTTGTTCAGTCATCATTGTATGCACATTTGATTTTGGAAAGTGAAGTAATTTAATTTTGATGAATAATTTCAATTTGTTAGTTTTCTATTAGAATTTAGTTGTAGAGATGAGTTTCATTTATTTTATAATTTGATTGTACAAAATGTACAAATAATTCAATTAATATTGATAAGGATTCTTTTTGTGCCCTCCTAATTATCCCTATTTTTGTGTGTTGATAATTTTTAAATCATCATATTTTTGTTTTTAATTGATTGAAACATTCATTCAGTACAAAATGACTAGAAAGGAGGAGAAACATGGGATGAATTTCATCACTATTGACTCACAAGGAGAGAAAAAAAATTCAAAACTACATCATAGAATTAAATATTTATGAATGATTGGATGAGGGCTTAAATCACTCTTATGAGGATTCCATGGTTGTATGTTCACTAATTTGTGGTTTCTATCAACCATAATGTTTTTCTAAATATAAGGGAAACTAGTCTATGATAAAATTTAGTGGATATAAAGGGATTTGGATATTATTTATAGATACGATAACATCTCATTGCATGATGTGAGGTAGGGATGCCTAGATGTATTTAAGAGATAAATGAATATCATTGTGAAGAAATATTTTCATCAAAAAATAGAAAGGTGGACTTTATTTTCATACCAATAAGACAATTATTAAACAAGTTTTTATTGTTCCATCCAAGAAACTATCAAATAAGATTGTTCAATTTTCAATGCATTTGATGATACGCCTTCAAAGAGGTCTCATTAGAGGAATTTTTAAAGGGAAAGAGGATCTACTAAAGTAAAAGGAGAATTTTTTGATGTAGGGAATGGAAGATTGGGTATAGAATAACTCTACACTATGCAAGATTTGGCTAAGGATTATAGCCGCCCAAGATCTAGAAACTTCTTGAAAGCACAAGAGAGATTGGCTATGAAAGAATAATTCTATTCTATCAAAGGATTCAAATGATAGGAATTTCCATATCAATAATATCTGTCAATATGATTTACATATGAAACCATCTAGTTATATAGACAAGGTGAGACATAGGATTAAATAGGATCATGGCAAGTGTCTTAATCCTATGTCATGTGAAAAATTAAAACATAACTACCAAAGACACATGGGTTAAAATTTGAAATATAAGATAAGATCTAATGACAACTAACACCTTCCAGAAATATTCCCTCCTAGGGCCTAAGTAAAGCTAACATGTAAATAGGACCTACTAATCAATAGATAGGTAAAACACCTATTTACGCCAACACTGTACCCTGCTCCCCCCTAGCCATTAAGTGTAACTTGGAGAGTAGCTTATTATAATGCAAATGACACAAATATTCATTCCAACCATGAGGCCATGTTAGGTACCCATATACAAATGAAAATGCAATATCTAATAAATGGAGGAAAGGAGAAAAACTAGTGGGAAAACACTCATCTTCGGAGGAGAGATGAAATATAAATTCTCTCAATGATGCATGAGAAGGATAAAATCCCATTCAAGGAAAAATACTCCCCATAAGAAGAAGAAAAGAAACTATGAAACCCCCTCAATGTTGAGTCTCTTGCAATGATGGTAGAAACTTGAAATTGAATATTGAAGATGATCCAAAAGAATTGAATAACTTTCCTCCCCTTAGGAAGAAACAAAATCAAGATGGTATTTAGGATGTCTTCCCATTCTTAAAATAAATATGGGAGAAAAAGGATGATGGATGATGTCTCTGAATGATGCTCAAGTGTTTCCATGTTGATGCTAAAATTTTCCACTCAAAACGGGTGTTCTAGGAAACACTGTAGAAGATGAAAATCCAAAATTTCATATAAATGAATCTTGTAGAACATAATCCAAAGATAAATTACCTCCTCTAAAGAAAAAGAAAAATCTTGCAATTTTTTTCCAAAAGAATCGACACTCATGTCAAATTACAAAGGGTGATCATGTGGAGAATAAATAAGATGGCCATAGTTTTGCCTTGCAACAACTGAAGAAGGATCATGTCAATCAAAGAGAAGATAAATATAATCAATGGTGTTTCTAAAATTTGAAATGTAGGACTGATAAAACAAACCAACAATTTCTGACAAGTAGCCATCACTACAAGAAAATGTATCCCATGCTACACTGAATCCCAAGGAGCCAAATCTGTGGATGTTGACACAAGCATCCTCAGGTACAACAATAGATTAAGGAGATGGAATAACAACACGTCACTAGATCCTTAGTAGATGAAATAATACCAAGATTCAAGTGACCATACTGAATCTCGTCAAAAGTGTCCACACTAGATGTCTCAATGTGAATATTTTTTGAGTCAATAGTATGATAAAAATATGAGAAGGTGTAGATTAAATTTTGGTGATCAACCTTCCCAACTACAACTATATCTCTGCTATGCAAATACTAGATTATGAGAGAATCTGGTGTGAACTCAACACTCATGCCTAATCCACCAAGTGTGATATGATAGATAGAAAGGATGTTGGTTGAGAATGAAGGCACACAAAGGATACCATTGAATCCTCGATCATCCATGTCAATGTATCCCTTCCCAAAAACATGTATATATGTGTTGTTCACCATCAAGATACTTGTGGTGATGAACAAGTCTCAAATGAAGAGAAAATACTCTTTGATGAAGCCATGTGATGTGAGGCTCTTGAATCAAGTATCCATCTCTCTGACTTAGAATGTGCAACTATAACAAGTTTTTTCCCCTTATGTCTATCACACTTTGATAAGGAAGAATAAGGTGAAACCTTTGGTGAAGAAGACAAATTAATTTTGTCCTTCTTAAGAAGATGGTTCAACTCATTCATTTTTTTTTAATGACATTAATATTCTTCATGCCCTGATCTCTCACAATATGAACAAATAGGCCTCTCCTTCTTAGATGATTCCCCTTTCGAGAGAGATGCCCTTGATTCTTTATGTGGCTTGTTCTATTTCTTTGTTTTCTTCTTATCAAGATTCCCTAATTTTTCTATACCTTAGACTCACTAGGAAGCAATGCTTTGGAAGACTTGATTAGACCCATATTCATTAACATATCTTACTCTTGAATTAGGATATTTGTAAATTTTTCAAACTTAGGATCAACATATCATGCTCCCATAGAAATTTGATGGGTATGAAAGCCAGAAACATACACTAAATACTCAAGACCAAGGATAAAACATTCATAATCAAATGTAAATCCTCCTTATCAATGTTGTAATATTTCAATTGTGTTCTTAGTTTCTTAACTTTGGAGATGTAGTCTTCGATGTCGTTAAAAAATTAGGATCAAGATTCATCAAATCATTATCAATTTGATATCCCTGATCCTATCTATTTTTCCATACAATTTTTCAAAAGCCTCCCAAGCCTCTTTAAGTGTTTTGTATTATTCTACATGAAATTGTAAATCAAATGAGATTAATGGACATATGAATCCAAGTTTTTTCTCATGATCAATCTCCCATCTTGCCAATTATTTAGCATTAGTAGTTGCAAAAATAGTTTCCTTTAGATAGCCTATTATACCCATCCCCATGAGATAATTCCATATTAATTTTCTCCATCTAGCATAATTATATGGAGTTAGGAGTTTCAGTTGGTATTCCCCCATTGTAAGAACACAAACCAAGAAAAATAAAGCAACCAGCCACTACAAGATTACCCCTCAAAATTAGTCAATCAAGAAATCCCCATCAATATATGGTTTGGCACTTTATAATTAGTGCAACTATAGATGCCACTTTCAAAAAATAGTGAAGTGGACTTGATATTAGTGCTTATAAATGCCAAATTTGATCACAAGATAAAGATAATATTTTTACACAAAATGGGATCAATCTAATTACACTAATGCAAAGTACATGAAAAAATATTCACATTCAAAATAAAATTCACCCAAAAAAGTTACCCTAGGAGCAAGAATGCAGCCTCGAAAGTTTTGAAAATGAGAATGTTTTAGGAACACATATGAGAATTGTAGACATTAAAAAATGTCTTGAATGATAGCATGCACTCGAATCAGGTATATTAACATCATTTCCTCCTAAAATCTATCCTCATTTCACTTTTTATTAAAATTACCTAACTATTTAATTAATTGCATCATTTTCGTCTATTAACCTAATTGATTTAATTAGGTTGATTCACCCCCTTCCATGCTAACATTTCATCTCATTAAATTAAATATATCAAGATATCTAATTTAAATCCCTAAATCTCTTTATTTAATTAAATAACCCTAGGTTATTTAATTAAATATCATTCCACCTTTTCCCCATTCATTATATCATTTTATTTAATATCATGTAATTTCCCTAATTTGCATAATTGAAACCTTATTTAAGTATCAAATTACTAATTAAATCTAATTCCCCCCACTTGCAAGGGAATATTCCTCCTTTGCACAATTAAAATTTGTTTTAATTTGCTAATTTCCCATTCTCCTCACCATGAGAATATTAAAAAGAATATTCCCTTCCCTCACTCAATTGAAAAAGGGAAATATTCCATTTTCAACAAACTTACTTGACTTCATGTGCAAGTTAACTTGTGAGCTCTTGTGCAAGTTAAAAGTGTGTTTGTTTGGACAAAGGTGAATCCTTGATTAAATCTCATCATTGATTCACTACCAAGAGAAGATTAATGACTACTACATCCTTTTTAATAAGCCTTAATTTTCCTTTTTTTTTAATTTTTTCTCACTTTTCCATCTAGTTCATTTATCTACAAATTGTAGTTATGAATATGGATTACTAATAAACAAAATTAATATAAAAAATACCAAATATTTTTTAGATTGCTTTAAGAATGTATAAAAATCGTAGAAGAATAAATTCAATTGTTTGAAGCATGGGAAGGCTATTGTTTATATAAAAATAACTATAAATAAAATAAAGTCTATTTAGATTTTTTTTAACTTAAAGATTCGAAAAAAAAGATTGAAATAATAAATGATTTTGTTCCACAATAGAATTTTGTATTGAATAATTTAAATGGAGAAGAAAAAGAATATACATATATGCATAATTTCTAATTATAACATTGACTTTTCATATGCATATATATTGATATTTTAATATTAATTTTATTTTTACAATTTTTAAAATAAATTGAATGTATTAATATATTGTCAAATATTTATGTTCATTAAATTTTATAGTAAATTTATTTGAATACAAGTATATAACCATAAAAGTGTTTCTTCAATTTGAGTTATATAGGTGTTTTTGGTTTACATAGAATTTTCAATAAACATACATGTTCATATTTTAATATTAATTTTATTTTTATAATTTCTAAAATAAATTAAATGTATTAATATATTGTCAAATATTTATGTTCATTATATTTTATAATAAATTTATTTGAATACAAGCATATAACCATAAAATTGTTTCTTCAACTTGAGTTTTATAGGTATTTTAGATCCACACAAATATGTATATAATATACTATTCTAGAATTTTGATTTTAAGAAAGGTCAAATTAAGAGAATGGTTTTACTAGAATCTAATAACATATCTATTGGGATCAAGGTAATTTTATTTAAGTAAAAAAAATATATATTTGTATTAAGATGCAAAAATATAAACAATTGGTTTTGGTTTTCATAATTCGCTTGGGGTGTTACAATGGTTTTGAAGAAGTATGTGTCTAAAATTATAGGGGACGAGTACTCATGTGGGCTAACTTAATGACCATGTAATGGTTATATAAAATTGTGTAAAACACAAATAAAATATAATATGGACTTTTATCTACTAATAAAAGCTTGGATTTTGAATACATTTAAATCAAAATATATTGTTATTTACAGAAGACAAGATTTGAAATGAGGTTAGATAAATTTATGTGATTGGATGAGCTAAAGGAGCTCTACAATGAATGGTTCATACAATAAAATTCTTGTTGAAGGTTTTACAAATGACATATCAAGTTAAATGGACTTATCATGAAAAGACTCTCTAACTAAGCCTATTTGAGTCATAATAGAAATGAGAAGAGAAACCTCTTAGATATTCCAACTCTTGACCCTTGTGAGCATCACCTACATATAATGATTGATATATGTATAATTAATTCTTATAAGAGATGAGTTCCTGTGAACCATTATTTATTAAATAGAAGTCAATAAAATTAACTTATAAACTACATAGTTAAATCCTAATAAAACACTATTATTTGATACACTAAAAAAAAAATACATTTTTTTATTATAAAAAATATATCTATTATTATAAACACCAATTTTTCACAATTTTCTATCCCATGAAAAATACTTTTCATGCTACAAGAATATATTTTTCAATAATTAAGATCAGATCCAATACCCTTGCCAAATCTTATATATGTTAAAATATTTTAACTAAATAGAACTTAAAATAGACCTATAATTATAAAACTCAGATACATACCATATCAAAAACCAGATATACAGCCTCGACAAATTTAACTTGCAAACTATTATTTTGCATTGTTTCAATATATATATGAAAAAAAAGAAAAAACAGATATACAGCCTCGACAAGTTGATCTTTGAAACTATTATCTTTGAATTATCAACGACCCTAAATAGTTGGATCATCATGCACGCTTTTTAACTTCCACCTAAACAGCCTGCGCATACTCCCGATTTATTGTTGAATGTATTCGAAAAGAGCAAATACAAATTCTGAGTAAATCATAAAAGCTAAATTCTGAGTAGACCTGACATAAACCATGAATACCACATACAAATCCTCACTCAATTCTCACTACAATACACCCTTCGGCCTTCATAACGATGTCCATAGCACACCCAGGCTTTGGAAACATTAAAAAAATACTACCCGTGGAGGCTTTGGAAGCGTTATCCTGACATAAATCATCTTTGTATTTTTGATAAAGCATATATTAATGGCAGTTAATGGAAAAGCTATTCCAGCCAAAAGGAGTATTGCAGTCTGCTACAAGCTTAGATCTTGTCCTTTGTAATAAAAAGTACCCACACCCTTCGGCCTTCATAACGATGTCCATAGCACACCCAGGCTTTGGAAACATAAAAAAAAATACTACCCGTGGAAGCTTTTCAAAGCAAGAACCATACCAACATTACTCCTATGTATTTGTAAACACTGGTTTTCTTCATAACTTCACAATTCAATGCAGTTATATAGAGCAAATGCTTACTTGTATTGCTGGAGGAGTTGGCCTTTGTATTTATAGACGAACGATGGGCATCTCTGGGCACAAAACAGTGTCTCCATTGCAGGACTGTAAAGGGAAAAGACAAACTTATCTTCTGCTGTATCATAAAATAATGTATAAAATATCAATATTCGATAAAGGCTAAAATTGATTTACAAAGTCAAATTTCTGGTTACTCGATTGTATTTGAAATTTGATGTGTAGGAGAAAGCTTGTATGAGTTTTTCCCGTTGTTTGTAGTACGTATGAAAGTTTGATAGGTGTGATTTCCTAGGCCTGCAACTGTTTAGTCTTGTTTTGTAGGGCGCCATTTCCAAGGCCTGCAATTCTTTGTTCTCGTTTTCGCAGGATGCCATGATTTCCTACGTCTGCAACTGTTCACATTTTTCTCTTTTTTACGTTAGAAAATACGCCATGCAGAAGCAAGCCCTTAATAGAGATCATTATCACAAATATACAAAACTGACCATTTTATCTTGCAAAAAAATATTACTATGTGCGCAGAAACTTTGGTGCCTATAGGGGTAGGTTAGTTTCATTTAATTCTATGGAAAGGAGGAAATGTTATTATTTTGTGAGACAATGTGTTATGATATTAATTGTTGTGGGCGAATAAAACTATTCTTTTTATTTAGGGTAAAGAATGTAGTGTTTCGATTTAGTTAAATTTGTTTAGGTATAAAGTCATCTTTTTTGGTATTAATGTTTACAATTATTAAATAAGTGATATGTAGTGCTGTAATTTCTTTAAAGTTATTTAAGTGATTAAAATATTTGTTAATAAGTTTGAAAAGGGAAAAAAATAATTGTTAAAATTAGTCTAAATTAATCTAGTAGGACGCATCCACATAAAGGAAATTAATTTAGAGATTAACAAATAATAGTTGGAATTAGATACATCATTCTCAATTATATAATTTGTTATTAATAAAAAGAAAATAAGAGGATAGGTCACTTATCTCTATGATTAAAAAATGAGTGTCAAATAGATAAGTCTATAATACATGCATATATGATTAAAAAATGACGCTGATAGTCATATGTATGTGATGCTGGAGCATCCCGGACGAATCAATTATCATCATCAACCAAAAAAAAAACAGATATACAGCCTCGACAAGTTGATCTTTGAAACTATTATCTTTGAATTATCAACGACCCTAGATAGTTGGATCAACATGCACGCTTTTTAACTTCCACCTAAACAGCCTGCGCATACTCCCGATTTATTGTCGAATGTATTCGAAAAGAGCAAATACAAATTCTGAGTAAATCATAAAAGCTAAATAGAAATCCTACTATAATTGTAAAGACGCATGTCGAATCTCAATCATAAAGATGAGATACAAACCTTACTAGATTAAACAAAGTAGACCTGACACAAACCATGAATACCACATACAAATCCTCACTCAATTCTCACTACAATACACAACACCAAGCTTAGATTTTTCATACTAACATTCATCTTTGTATTTTTGATAAAGCATATATTAATGGCAGTTAATGGAAAAGCTATTCCAGCCAAAAGAAGTATTGCAGTCTGCTACAAGTTCACGAAGGCGAGTATGTGGTTCGCCCTCACACCCATCAGTATTATAAAGAGCGAGATCTTGTCCTTTGTAATAAAAAAGTATCCTGCTTTGTAATCGGTGGGTACAGAACCACACCCACACTCTTCGGCCTTCATAACGATGTCCATAGCACACCCAGGCTTTGGAAACATTAAAAAAATACTACCCGTGGAAGCTTTTCAAAGCAAGAACCATACCAACATTACTCCTATGTATTTGTAAACACTGGTTTTCTTCATAACTTCACAATTCAATGCAGTTATATAGAGCAAATGCTTACTTGTATTGCTGGAGGAGTTGGCCTTTGTATTTATAGAGGAACGGTGGGCATCTCTAGGAACAAAAATGTGTCTCCATTGCAGGACTGTGAAGGGAAAAGACAATCTTATTTTCTGCTGAATCATAAAATAATGTATAAAATATCAATATTCGATAAAGGCTAAAATTGATTTACAAAGTCAAATTTCTGGTTACTCGATTGTATTTGAAATTTGATGTGTAGGAGAAAGCTTGTATGAGTCTTTCCCGTTGTTTGTAGTACGTATGAAAGTTTGATAGGTGTGATTTCCTAGGCCTGCAACTGTTTAGTCTTGTTTTGTAGGGCGCCATTTCCAAGGCCTGCAACTCTTTGTTCTCGTTTTCGCAGGATGCCATGATTTCCTACGTCTGCAACTGTTCACATTTTTCTCTTTTTTACGTTAGAAAATACGCCATGCAGAAGCAAGCCCTTAATAGAGATCATTATCACAAATATACAAAACTGACCATTTTATCTTGCAAAAAAATATTACTATGTGCGCAGGAACTTTGGTGCCTATAGGGGTAGGTTAGTTTCATTTAATTCTATGGAAAGGAGGAAATGTTATTATTTTGTGAGACAATGTGTTATGATATTAATTGTTGTGGGCGAATAAAAATATTCTTTTTATTTAGGGTAAAGAATGTAGTGTTTCAATTTAGTTAAATTTGTTTAGGTATAAAGTCATTATCCTTTTTTATATTAATGTTTACAATTATTAAATAAGTGATATGTAGTGCTGTAATTTCTTTAAAGTTATTTAAGTGATTAAGATATTTGTTAATAAGTTTGAAAAGGGAAAAAAATAATTGTTAAAATTAGTCTAAATTAATCTAGTAGGACGCATCCACATAAAGGAAATTAATTTAGAGATTAACAAATAATAGTTGCGGATGAGCTCCTGAAATCTATGAACTCTATGAACTAGTGGTGGTCGGGCCCTGCTTCTTCTGTTTGCTGGCTGTTTGCTGGCTTCTTTGAGGCTTTTTGTTGCTGCCTACTGATGCTGGTTTTATTTTCTTTGGCAGTTTTTTTGTTTTTTGGACCGCTGTTTCAGTCTTCTCCTGTATTGTTACTTTGTGGTTTCGGGTCCCTGTAAAACCCGTTTATTCCCCTTTTATCAAAAAAACAAATAATAGTTGGAATTAGATACATCATTCTCAATTATATAATTTGTTACTAATAGAAAGAAAATAAGAGGATAGGTCACTTATCTCTATGACTAAAAAATGAGTGTCAAATAGATAAGTCTATAATATATGCATATATAATTAAAAACTGACTTTGATAGTCATATGTATGTGATGCTGGAGCATCCGGGACGAATCAATTATCATCATCAACCAAAAAAAAAATTACTTTAATTTTTACTTTTCGTTTGTTTTGGTTCTCCATTGCAGGCAAACGTGGATGTGAATATGAAAGTGATAAAGACATTCAATGAGAAAATATACATTCACATTTGAAACATGACACTGGCATGTTTCATAATTCCATTATTGTCACCATATCACTATAAATAAAAGAGGCAAGAAAAATAAATTGCACTCATGAAAGCAAAAAGGTAATTGGTTATCACAAGAGAATGCTAATGGTCATTGCAGTAAGCGTTACAAAATAAATTGCACTCATGGAAGGAATAAGGTAATTGGTTATCACAAGAGAATGCTAATGGTCATTGCAGTAAGCGGTACAAAACAGGAGAAAGCATGAAGTAAAATTTAAATCGCTCAACCTAAGTAAAGAATGCAAACCGCTATGTGAAGGAATCATTATCTTGGCATATCAAAAGCGATGGAAGACATGTCAAAAGGCAGATTTAAATGAAGAGAAAAGAAATGCTGCACATAGCCATAGAAAAGGTAGACAGACGGTTGGAGGGGCTGTGCCATCTCAACTAGGAAAAATCATTTAAAAATCAAATCGAAAGAAAGGCTGATAAAAACTTGGGAAAAAGGCCGATATCTTCTGGTTTGAAAATTGGATATAAAAATTCTTCCTTTTCATATTCAAGAAGAATCGAATGAAGTAAAAAAAAGTATTAAGGGAGGGTGCGTAAAGTGTAGAAAAGGTTAGAGAGCCCGTGAGGAGTGAGAAGGAGGACGGTATATGTTTTGAATCGAACTTAGAAATGAGGTTTTGCATAGATTAGGAAATCAGGACAAGCTAGATAAAAATCAATGCACCAAGTTGATAGGGGCTACGCAGTTATTGATATTTTTATTCTTTGCTGAGAATGAATGATCGGTTAAAAGTAAACAATTTAACATCAAAACGATTCATGGAATGTTGATCTTGGAGAAGGGTGCGGTGAAGTCAAAGAAACAAGGAAGGCTGATAGAGTCAAGAGACAGCCTGTGGCGTAGTAGGCTGCATAGAAATCAAGACAGGTTGCATATGAGACATGGAAGAACAAAATTTGAAGGCATAGTATTGTGCAACATTGTACAACATAAAGGAAAATAAAGGGGCAGCGTATGAACAAAGTGGAAGCTAATCAGTTGTGTAAGAGAGGCCAATGAAGGCCAAATAATTATGTTTTTTAATTAAATCAATAATATCAAGTTTGCTTGCAATTGCTATTTCATTGAATTGTTGGAATTTGTTCCTACATTAATTTTACATTTATGAGTGGTTGGTTGTGGAAGGTGAGTGTCTTTCTCCATCAAATGGTATCAGAGTAGTTAGTCCTGAGCATGGTGAGGATCCACCTAGTCCTATGGGTAGAGAAGAGTGCATGAAATGATAGAGTTGTCCGAGGAGTTCGAGAGGATTGTTGCAAGTGAATGTGGAGTCCCAAAAAATTGAGAATTGAAAGAGAAAAACCATGGAGATACAGAGAATGTGAGTTGTGGAAGATTAGAGTAGACAAGATGGGTTGGGCCATGAGGAGACCTATAAAAATACTGTTTTAGGAGCAGTATTGGGAGAAAGTGGAGGATGAAATTTTTGAGAAGTTTGGACAAATAGTTTATGAAGAAGTGGGAAAGTGTGTTGGAAAGAGTTAGAGAAAAGTGGTAAAGAAGAGTGAGATGAAGACAGAAGATAGTGAAAGAAAGTATTATAGTCTCAGTTGGATAGAGAAGGATGAGAGAGCGGTCCCTACACAAGAAGTTGTAGTAGAGACATGCCATGACAAAGGCATGAAGAGAGAAGAAGAGAGAATTGAGGTGAGAAGAAAAGAGGTTGCAGGAAAGAAAGAAGAACACGAAGTTGTAGCTAACAAGGATGTGAAAGATATCGCAGTGAAGTTTGATTTTCCAGCTGTGAATGCAAATGAGATAAATCAGTTAGGTGATGTTATTTTTTTTAGACACAGTAGTAAAAGGTGAGTTGGATAGAAGAAAAGAGCAAGATGGAGATGTTACATATTTGTTAGTAGAAATTGTGGAGGATGTCACAGGGTTTTGGTGGAGGTGGATAGTCAAAGGTTGGTTTGAACCAAAAAAAGAGGAGATGAGTGAAAAGTATTTGGCGGAGGAGGTCAGGCTTTAGTGGACAAGAGTCCATGAAAGAGAAAAGGAGGTAAATGTAGTGTTTCTAGAGGGAGGTGGTGCGTCTTTCCACATGATGCTAGAAAAGGTGGAAGAAAGATTAATCTTTAGCATTTGGATAGTGAAGGAGTTCACTGCAAGTTGATGGCAACCTAGAAGAGTAGTGCAACTACTCAACTCCACCATTGTGAGCCTATGCTCATAATATTTCTACTTGGAATATCTCATGCAAGAGCATCGTAGGTGAATCAGTTATCCTCATCAACCAAAAAAAATATTTTAATTTTTAGATTCCATTTGTTTTGGTTCTCTATTGCAAGCAAACATGGATGTGAATATGATAGTGATAAAGATATTCAATGATAAACTATCCATTCACATTTGAAACATTGACACTAGCGAATTTTTGAGCTTGTCGAAGAAGAATGTTGCACAATTCCATTATTGTCGTTATATCAGAAAAAGTAAAATATGCAAGAAAAGTAAATCACACTCATGAAAGGAAAAAGGTAATCGGTGATCACAAGAGAATTCTAATGATCATTGTAGTAACTAGTAGAAAATAGGTGAAAGTATTAAATTAAATTTAAATCGCTTGGCCTGAGTGAAACAAATATTTTTGGATGTAGGACTCTTACACTTCTAGGGTTTTTCACCTAAAAGGAGAGAGGTATCCAAAAGTCTTAATGGCTCACTCAAGAATATGCCCTTGAGATTCCAATGACAATATGATTGAAATTTTTCTAACGGGAATGTCCTAGATGCAAAGAACTGATAAAAGAGATTGAATACTAATGTAAAACTAATGAAATGCAAGATGTTTGAAAACACACTGTGATATGTAAAATGAACTAAAAATGCAAGTAACTGTAACAAAAATTAGTGAGATTGAAGAGGTGCACCTGGAAATTTGAAAGTGATGGAGAGGAGCTTTGGAATCCTATAGAAATCACTGTTAAAGCCTACTGAGACACTTACACCAAGCTGGGCGACTTAGTCGTGTTTTGGGGAAATTTTGTCTGAATATGTTTAAGACACAAGGGTACTCAACTACAAAAACCACTTTTCATCTCTAGCAGTTGGACTAATTCGCCACCAATAGTGACTTAGTCCACTTTGGGTTCTCTAAAAATTTGAAAGTGGAAATGGAAGCTCTCGGTCTACACTTTCTGTCCCTCCAGGTGTCTAGATCTGAAACCCTAATTTCGAAGGTTATAAGTGACCTTTTATGTAGATTTTGACCTAGCCAACTAGTAGATGACTTCAAAAAGTTTGTAACCTATTCTTTAATAATCTCTAAGTCTTCAAAGTACCTAAATCTACAACTACACAAAGAAAGAGAGAGAAATGTTGGATGTTAGGGAATAGTGGTTTGCCTTGGTCAAACCCCTTTTAGGTAATTAAACCAAATGAAGAAATATGAGGAAGCATGAACATGATACAGATGAATTAGAAATTTCCCATGATGATAGATCTTGAATTTCTACAACAATAAATGAAGAATCTACCTTTGAATGTCTAAAAAGTGATCTTGAATGCTCTCTAAATGACCTAACCCTAGCTTGCTTGACTTGAGATGGAGAATGAATCATGAATGAATCACAAATGAATTATTAATTGGGTTTAAAAGCTTGTTTATATAGGAAATCCACCTAAAATGTCAGTTAATTTGATCCCCAAGGCCGACATGGAGGAAAATTAAACTTAAAACCCAAAATTTCCTACTCAAACCTTGGGAAAGTCCCAAGTGGGACTAAGTCACCAAGCTAGGTGACTTATTCCCACCTAGATGGGACTCATTTTCCCAGATGGGAAACTTAGTCCCATAGGGATTGTTTTGTGAGTTGGATTGTCGGGGAGTGAAGAATTTTAGTTTTTATGTTGATTTTATCTGGTCTTTGATCAAATTATGCCTTTGGATGCATAATATGGGGTCATAGGGGCCCATTATTGATGATGTAAAAGGTAATTAGTGCTAGGGACACAAAGTTCAATATGAAAGTGTGATTAAATACACTTCACAACATTCAAGTGAGGTCTGCATAGCCTTGAAAGGCACAACATCCAATGTGAATGTGTAAAACACATTACAACACTAGATTAAAATCGAGTTTAGTTTACAAGTGTGTGAGGGGGAAGATGATAGACAAAAAAAGGATCAAACTGCAATTGAAATTAGGATCTAAGCTAAGATCAAACACAAAAAATCTAAAATCTAATCCCTACACATACGAAATGAAACTAAGCTAATTGAACATACAATTAGAAACCTATGATTACCAAAATGAATGCAAGCAATAAGTGTAGCTTTACCATCCCGTAGTAGAGTTTATTCGCTTGATGTTGGATTGTTCCTATCACCACAAAACCTCCAAAGTTCATGTGCAAAAGCTGGATGAATGATGCTTGGTTGATCAAAAAAGGTTAAAGCTCTATCAGTGGTGATTATGACAGCACTTCGTTGCAAAAAGTATGTTGATTCCTCAATCCATATTTGTGAGAAAGGTTTTTTATATACGAAATGAGATTTTTAATTGATGATCAAGATTGTGTTGGAGAATATCCAAATCATAGTCAAAATGTGTTGAGAGGATTTAGACATGAGAAGATTGTGCAAAGTTGATTGCACAATTTGGGTGATTGAAGAATAGATTGGCTGGTTAGCATTTAGATTGATCAGTCAAGATTTGATTGATTAGTCAAGGTTTAGTAGGAAATTGAAGGTTGATTTAGAAAAATTAGATTTCTTAGTTAGAAACCCATGATTTTATCAATCAAAAAGTAGGTGGGGAATATGGATTAATTGATTTAATTAATTAATTCCTTCTTAGAGTTGAACGTGCAAATCAACTTTGACTTTTTCAAATAGAGTTACATTAGTTTGATTTTATTTTTGATAATTGATTTGAATAATTTGATTTGATTATCAAATTTTGGAGGGAAATTGTCATAAATAAATTATTAAGATTTAATCATTTAATCAATTTAGGAGAATAAGGCGAATTAGTGACGTAATAAAATAATTGGTGTTGTTCTACTAATCAAGACAAAATAAGATTAGATTAGGACTTTATTAAATAAATGTAATTTATTTAATTGGTCGAAATGATGAAACATAAATTAATCAAATAGCGTTGCATTATTCAATTAATAGTAGAATCATGGTTTTCAATTCTTTATTAAATAAACAATATTTATTTAATTTTTCGAGAATGATGAAAAAGTGAATAAATTTAAAATATTATATTATTTAATTAATAGAGGAAAATAGGGTTTTAGATGTTGTTTGATGTTGTGGGATTGATCGTGGGATGATTCTAAGATGATTCAAGATATTCCAGAGATGTTTTGAGATGTTTCGAAGATGTTTAGAATTGATTTTGAGATGTTCTGAGACATTCCAGGTTGATTCTAAGATGTTCTGAGACGTTCCAAGTTGATTTTGAGTTGTTTCAAGACATTTTTGGTTGATTTTGAATTGTTCTAAGACATTTTGAGTTGATTCTAAGTTGTTCTGAGACATTCCAAGTTGATTCTGAGTTGTTTCGATACATTCTGTGTTGATTCTAGAATGTTTCAAGTTGATTTTGAGATGTTACGAGACAATTCAAGTTGATTCTGAGTTGTTCTGAGACATTCTGAGTTGTGATAGGTGTTAAGTTAATTTTACATGACTACAACAAGCCTTCTCGATTAATGTGAGAATACAATTAAATATATTTAACATCGTTGAATTAAGGGAGAAATAAGTCCATTAGACTTAGATGCTTAATAAAAGTCTAGAAAAGTGTGAAAGTCATTTACAACACTTTACAACACCTTTACAAGACATCGATGAATGCATTTTATTCAGTTTGCAAGTGCCCAAGACCTAATGTGGATGTGTAAAACACCTCACAACACTAAATCAAGGCATCATTAGGTCCAATTTATCATTAACTATTCCTAAATCAACCAAGTTGTCCTTTTCCTATGCTACATTTAGCCCCCACTTTAGTGAGAGGATGAACTTACTTCAAACACACACTATAGTAGACATTCAAGAGGGGTCCAAGTGTACCAATCCAGATGGTTTAGGATAACAAAGATGAAGGAGATAATCAAGTGCCCAAGATCCAAGATCCTAAGTCAAACCAACATAAAAATGGAATGAAATGCACAAGGTGAATGATTTGCAACAAACAAGATACATGATCATGTGATGGAAAAAAATAAAAGAAAGAAAAATGAAACATGGATCAAAGATGTGCTCACTATGGAGCCATGGAACAATAAGTCATCTACAGGGTGAGTTTTCCCAATGAAGTGGTTTAGTGAGAAATTCATGCCAGTGTGTTGAGTTCCAATTATACTAACCATGTACCAAATTTATCCTCCTGATAAATTTGATAAGGAACCACAATGTAATATTTTTGTAAATGCTTTCAAATGTCATGTAAGGATTTTGTTAAAGGGCATTTTTGTTTGTTCATTGTAAGGTCTTCTTCTTAGGGAGCATTGTGCCTAATGTCTCCAAGAGAGGACAAATCAAAAGTGTTAGATCATTGCCCATGGGATGCCTCATTCACATCATGATATGTTAGAAGTTCGTACAATCTTGGATGACATCAAACCCAATGACACCACCAAGAAGAGGACGCATCACAAGAAAAATGAAAAATCATGCCATAAATTTTTTTCCAAATAACATCATCTATGTATGCCCCCACTTTAAAGAGGTTTCGACACCATCACTATGAGAAATTTCTTTAAAGTAGCCAATGATAAATGCTAAGAATACATGAGAGTCAACTTGGAAAGCTCTATGTCAAGTCACATTTTTTTGTATTGAGCTACATCATGAATAAGTATGTCATATGCGAGTCAACTTAAGACATGTCGTCCACATCCCAAGCTTTCTCTTATATGTTCAAGAAAGGTTAACAATTAGCCAAAAGAGACAACGACAAGTGAAATATGAGGGCAAGGCTACTTAACCCCTTGCCCCTACATAGTGCAGGACAAAGGTGAGTCAGGAATGGATGATGATATGTTGCTCCTTGCGATGAATGTAAAACTTGCAACTATGGAAAGGATTAGCAACTAATGTTATTTATGTCGATAAGTAAACAAAATTTCTACTTGATACATATTTAGTTAGATGTCTATCAGTTTAGGATATACCAAGGTTAGACTTTTCTTGGAAGAATTGTTAGTGATAGTGTTGAAATTGAATGAAATTTTTAATTTTGAGGGAAAATAACTAAGATCATGAGGCTTTATAGCATCACATCCTTTTTTAGGTTCCTTCATAAGTTCAAAACATCTTCCAAAAAGTTTTGTCATGTTTGGTGGATGTCTTTGCTTTTAAGGTGGTTGAAGTGGATGTTTTTGACATTACCTCTTTTTCTCATCCCTTTGTAGATTCTTTGGTTATGATCTTGCATTCCCCCACAAATTTAGAAATTAAATCAAAGGTTTTTGAAGCCTCTCCTAATAACTTTGTGGCTTCATCAATTTTCTTGTCTTTCTATACCGTTTTGTTTGGTACTGATTATAGCACATGCAATCTTTTTGTTTTGAGGAGTAGAAGGTTACTCGTGATAAACTCCTAACATTTAATTCAAGATTTCATCATTGTGAGAGCATTCCTGAGTATGTGCAGGATCATTATGGGCCAAAAAGTGGTGATATGGATGGGTATGTGTAGAGTATGTGGCTGATAACTTTTTTTACCCAAAATTGATGAAACAAAAAGGGTTTTTAAAGGATATTCTCAGCTTTCCACCAATATAAATTATGCTTTACTTTGAATTTAATAAATAATTATTATTCATTTTCTATTTGAATTACGACTAATGTCTTGATTAATCGACTAATTGAAAAACATCTATAGCTTCTAAACAGTATCATGTTTTTTGAATCAGAAACATGTGTCGCATTCTATGCTTCGTACACTATAGGATTAAAAATAATAATAATAATAATAATAATTTCATGAAGTTTTGACCAAGTTAAGGTGTTCAAACATACAAATTTTTAATATTTTTAAAAATTTGTAATAAAAAAATCATAATTAATTATTTTCTTGAAAAAAATTACAAAAAAATATGCATCACATTGGGACATGAATCCTCTATTTATATCTAAAATCTTATGGAAAAAAATATCATTTTATTGTGGTTAGGGTGGTCAGACAGACACCTACTTATTTTTTCCTTGAAATTTAAGTGCTACTGCATTGAAATTTAAAATTTTTACCATTTTTTAAATAAACCTAGTAGTTTAGAAGCTACATTCAATTTTCCATAGATTATATTCTTACATATTTTTGAATTAATATCAATAACTTATTCAAATATTTACGTCAAGTTGTTAACTCTTATTCTCCTGAATTTCATCGCCACTTAAGGGCCTATTTTTTCCATGATGATCCTACACATACCCTCCCATAATGGTGGTAAATCCATTTCAAGCAATTCAAAATGCTGAAAAGTGAGGTTGATTTTTGGTTTGCACATGATAGTGTTGATGTTTTCTTGCACCATGATACCTTCCCTATTAGGAGAGCTTTTAGGAGAACTAAAAACTAGATGTTCATAACATGCATTTTTTGGTTCTTCACTATTGAATTCATTGCAAGTAAGGGAATGATTCATGGTTGGAGTTTCTTGGTTGGCAATGATGGCATTTCTTTGTTCAATAATGTTGTTCTTATGATTCTCATTGATGGGATCTTGCAACACCATAATATATTTGTTGGTATTTGGCGACTAATCATGCTATATTGTACACTTTTCATATATTGTTGTTGGGGTCCAAGGTTGGGCCGGGCCCCAGGTGGGGGTTCGAGGGTGGCAACCCCCCCAAAAAAAAATCCCATTTTTTTCGCATCATTGCTGAAAAAGGAAAAGTCACCAAAAAAATTGGACTTTGTAAAACCCTAATTCTAGAAGCTTCTAAAAAGCTTGTTATAAAGGGTTGGGATGGGAGTAACAGTATGTAGAAAAAGGCGATTATTCATGAGATTGTAATAAGTTTTGCATTAGATAATAAAATCATTGGATGGTTGTGGTTCTATGGATGTAGCCTAGATTGGGTGACCACGTTAAATTCTATATGTTGTCTTGTTTCTGCTATATTTTTTTGTGTGTTTTATTTCTCTCTTGTATTGATGAAATATACATTTAACTGTTATATATTTTCTTTCTAACCCTAAAAAGTGGTATTAGAGTGGGTTGTTTTTAGTTATCCTCTATAGGAAGGTCTCATGGTTGAGTGGGAGTCTCATGGTTAAGTGGGAGCCATGGCAAACGAGGGTAAATTGAAGCTAGATAAATTCAATGGGAAAAAATATTAGTTATGGAAGATGCATATGGAGGATTATCTCTATCACAAGGATTTATGGAGGCCGCTAGAAGGAACATCCAAGAAATCGACAAAAATGAGTGATGAATGAAATCTTCTAGATAGAAAGGCATTGGGAGCCGTTTGTTTATTCTTGGCACAATCGGTGGCATTCAATAATACAACAACAAAGACAACTCAAGAGTTGATGGAAACCCTAGTGAAGTTATATGAAAATACTTTCACTTTGAGTAAGGTATTTTTTATGGAGCATTTATTTAATATGAAAATGGTAGAAGGTGGGTCAGTTGTTGATCATTTAAATGAGTTTAATATGGTTACCAGTCAATTAACTTCTGTAAATGTAAACTTTGATGAAGAAGTTGGGGCTCTTTCGATTCTGTGTTATTTTCCTAAGTGTTGGAATAGCTTGGTAATGGCTATTAGTAATTCTTTTTTTGGTTTGAATACATTGAAATTTGATGATGTTGTTGGTGAAATTTGAGTGAGGAAATTCGTAGGAAAAGCTCAGGTGTAACACCCACATCAGGCAGTGTTTTGAATGTAGAAAGCAGGGGTGGACCAAAGGAGAGAGGAAACAATTTTGGAATTCATGGAAGTCATGAGGAAAATCAAAGGACAAAATATCCCAATCTATAGACAAGAGGGATTGTTGGTACTGTGGTAAGCTGGGTCATTTAAAAAAGGATTGTTGGTCTTAGAAAAATAAAGAAGGAAACAAAAAGGAAGGAAATAAAGAAACAAATGTGGTAAGTAATAAATCCGATGAGGATGCTTTGATTCTTTCCCTTGATAATGTTGATGATTATTAGTGTTATATTTAGGGGCTTCATTTCATGCTATGCCCCATTGAAATTATTTTCTTGATTATGTCCAAGGGGATTTTGGGATGGTTTATTTGGGAGATAACAAACCCTGTCAAATTGTTGGAAAGGGAAGAATCAAGATTAAGTTCAGAATGAGAATCATTGGCTACTACATGAGGTAAGGCATGTTCCAAAGTTAAAAATAAATTTAATTTCAGCAGGGCAACTAGATGATGAGAATTGTGTTGTTACATTTAGTGATAAAAATAGGAAGGTTACGAAAGATTTCTTAGTGGTAGAAAAAGGTGTGAAAGTAGGCACCTTATATCTTTGTATAGGTCATATTGTTCCTTCTACTTTAGCTATTGTAGATAAAAATCAATGTTTAGGAATAGTTGTTATAGTCCAGCAAATAGAAAATCAGACAGTTACTATGGATTCCAAATCAACGTTGTGGCATAATAGACTTGCGCATATGAGTGCAAAAGGTATGAAAGTACTTCATTCAAAGAATGTTTTACCAAGTATGAAATGTGTTAATATGGATTTCTGTGAAAGTTGTGTATGGAAAAAAAAAAGAGTTAGTCTTCTCAACGATGGGAAGCAAAAGAAAGAAGAGAAATTGGAGCTTGTGCATACAGATGTATGGGGACTAGCTCAAGTATCTTCTCTCAGTGGCTCTCGATACTATGTCACTTTTATTGATGATGCAACAAGGAAGGTATGGATCTATTTCCTTAGGAAAAAATCTGATGTATTTGAAACTTTTAAGAAATTTAGAGAAGCTTGGTGGAGAATGAGACAAGTAAAAAGTTAAAATGTCTTATATCTAATAATTGGGGTGAGTATTGTAGCAAAGAATTTGAAGATTATTGTTCCTCAAATGATATTCATAGGAAGAAAATGATTCTAAGGACTCCACAGGAAAATAGAGTGGTTGAGCGCACAAACATAACAATAATGGAGCGTGCATGAACTATGAGATTGCATGTTGGGCTACCTTTAAACATGTGGGAAGAGGCTATAAACACTTCTATTTATCTAATCAATAGAGGTCCCTCTAATCCTTTGGGTTATGGTATTCCAGAGGAAGCATGTACAGGAAAGAAGGTGAGTTATTATTTTCTCAAGAACTTTGATTGTGAAAAATTTGTACATGTAGATTCTAAAAATAGAACCAAGCTTGATCCAAAATTGAAGAAATGTATATTTTTTGGATATGGAATTAATTAATTTGGTTATAGATTTTGAGATTTTGAAAATAAAAAAATTATGAGAAGCAGGGATGTCATATTTAATAAGAAATTATTGTACAAATATTAGTTGCAGCAGCATGAGAAGAAATAAAATGATTATGTTGTGTTGGATGATACACCAAATAGTGATGTTCCAGTGGTTCCTTATGCTCTACAACAATAGCAACAACAAATACCACAAACTCCAATGAATTTTAGATGATCTTCAAGGATAAGTAGACCTCTATAAATATTTTCTCCCTCTTCAAGTATTCTATTTTATTAACTAATGTTGGTGAACCAAAATATTATGACAAAGCTATGTAGGTGGATACCAAGGTTCAATGGGAGCATGGAATGGAAGAAGAAATGGACTCCTTGTTGAAAAATCAGACTTGGGAATTATGCAAGTTTCCTGCAGATAAAAAGGTTTTATCAAACAAATGTGGTTTTATAGGCTGAAAGAGGAGGATGGAGGTAACAAAATATTTAAAGCTAGATTAGTTGTAAAGAGATTTTAATAGAAAAAGGGTATTAATTTTGATGAAATATTTTCTCTAGTTGTTAAAATGACTTTTATTCATACTGTTTTAAGTATTGTGGTTGTTGAAGATTTGAATTTAGAGCAACTTGATGTTAAAACCACCTTTCTCCATAGTTATTTAGAAGAGGAAATATATATGGAACAACCGCAAGGATTTGAGGTCAAAGGTAACGAAAAACTAGTGTGTAGATTGAAGAAAAGTCTATATGGCTAGAAGCAAGCACCTCGAAAATGGTATATTAAATTTGATAGTTTTATGGTTGACCAAGGATATAGTCAGTGTAATTTAGACCATTGTGTTTATTTTAAAAGGTTAAATGATGATAGCTACATTATCTTATATTTATATGTTGATGATATGCTTGTAGTAGGGTCTAACATGGATCACATAAGGGAATTAAAACAACAATTAGCAAATTCATTTGCTATGAAGGATTGCAGGGCAGCAAAGAAAATCCTTGGAATGAAGATTACAAGATATAGGAAAAATAGAAAATTGTTTTTATCTTAGGATAATTATGTTTTGAAGGTGTTGCAAAGATTTCATATGGAAAATGAAAAATTTGTCAGCAAACCTTTGCCCAATCATGTTAAATTGAAAAAGGATATGTGTCCAAAGACACGGGAGGAGGAAGAAAAAATGTCTAAGGTACCATATGCTTCAATTGTAGGTAGTTTAATCTATGCCATGGTATGCACAAGACCAAATATTGCACATGATGTAGGATTTGTTAGTAGGTATATGAGTCATCTTGAAGTTGAGCATTGAAATGCGGTAAAATGGATTCTCTAGTATTTGAGAGGTACATCCAATAAATGTTTATGTTTTGGGAGCTCCAATACTAATTTAAAAGGCTATGTTGACTCAAATTTGGTAGGGGATGTAGATACCAGGTGGACTACCACAGGTTATGTATTTAAAGTTGGTGGGACAGTAGTGAGTTGTATTTCTCTGTTACAAAAGGTGGTTGCTCTATCCACCATGGAGGAAAAGTATGTTGTTGTAACAAAGGTAGAAAAGGAGATGATATGGCTGCAACTTTTCATGGAAGAGTTGGGAAAACAACAAGCTAAAAATCACTTCTTTCTGAACAACTAGAGTGCTATACATCTTACAAATAATTCTACCTTTCATTCTAAAACCAAAAATATATAGTTGAGATATCATTTCATTTGGTCAGTGTTGGAGGATAGAAAGGTCAAGTTGGAAAAGATACATATAGATGTCAATCTAGCAGATATGTTTATGAAGGTAGTGACAAGGGAGAATTTGAGCTCCTCTTTAGCTTTGGTTGGCCTTCAAGGTTGAATTCAAGTATAATAGACCAACAGGGTCCAAGGTGTTTATTTCTACTGGGAGTTGTAAGTGCACCAGTGTCGTCCAGGATCAGTCTCCAAGTGGGAGATTGTTTTGGTGTGGAGCCTGATTAGTTTCCAAGTGGGAGATTGTTGGTATGTGGCAACTGATCATGCTATATTTTACACTCTTCATATATTATTTTTGGGGTCTAAGGCTGGGCCGATCCCCGAGCGGGGTTTCGGGGGAGCAGCCCCTAAGAATTTTTTTATCCCTTTTTTCGCATTGTCACTGAAAAAGAAAAATTTGACTTTTTAAAACCCTAATTCTGGAAGCTTATGAAAATCTTGTTATAAGGGGTTTGGATGGGAGTTATAGTATGTAGAAAAAGATGATTATTTGCAAGATTGTAATAAGTTTTGCACTGGATAATAAAATCATTATATGGCCATAGTTTTGTGGATGTACCCCAGATTGGGTGAACCGCATTAAATTCTCTGTGTTGTCTTGTTTATGTTATATTTTTCTGTGTTTTATTTTTTTGTTATATTGATCAAATTTGCATTTAACTATTAGATATATGATTTGTAACCCTAAAAATATTTTTTACCAATAGGAAAGATATTAGGAGAGAGGGAAATTTGATTGTTGGTCATAATTTCATCATTTTTCTCTAAGGTGTCATTTTCTTGTGACACAATATTTACCCTAGTAGGAGATATTTTAGGAAAGTGACAAACAAGAGGTTCATCACATTTCATGGTTAGATTTGATAAAGTAGCTTCATCGCTCATAGGAGAGGCATCAAGAGAAGGAGAACTAGGAGTTTTATGGTTACTAATGATTATAATTTTTTGTTCAAATATGTCTTCCCAAATGGTATGGGCATCATGAAAGGGAGGAATAAGATTCTCATGAGTCTCAATAGGGATATATTCTAACACTAAACTATCTTCTTCATTTCTAGAGAAGATATTAGGAGAAGAAAAGGTTTGATTGTCATCATTATCTACATTTACATCCTTATGTCCTATAATGTATTCTTGAGTAGGAGAGGTAGGATTCTCATAGCTCTCAACTATCAACATATCCTCCACACAAATGTGTTTATCATAATTGTTCATGATTTTATCCTTATTCACTAAAGAATTTTCACAAGTAGGGGAGATGTTTGGAGATGAATGGAGACTAGGTAAAGTAATGGCTATGATTTCAACTTCATGTCTCATAATGTATTTGAAACTTGGGGGAGGAGGAAGAAGAAAAGCAAGACTTTCATGATCTTCAATGATTGTGTCTTCTTTCACCAAGATGCCTTCATCACCAATGGGAGAGATATCAGGAGAAGAACAATTATGAGTATCATGATTATCAATGTTTGCATCCTTTTGTGTCAAACCTTTAGTGGATGATATTAGTGAGAGGAAGTCCTTAAGGGCTTTTTCTAACATTTCGAAGTCATCACTACTAAAGGGCTTTGATTTTATGCTTTTTCTAAATTGAATCCTTTCTTGAATTCTTTCTTTTGATGTTTTTAGTTTTTTATTTTCATTTTCTAATGAATTTGATCTAAATGAACTAGGAACTAATATTGAAAATGAAAATTGCAAAAATATAATGCTATCCATAATTGTCATGAATGTAAATAATGTTAAATCTAATGATTTAAATGTAATAGAAGCTGTGTACAATTAAAATGCAATGTTAAAGAAATAGGATGAAATGCAAATTTCAGATTTCACACAAGGTAATTTATTGATTATATTATGCAATGATCTAAAAATGAAATGTTGTGAATGAAAAATTGAAATTGAGAAATGCATGGAATGAGAAAAATTAAGCTAGATTCAGTGAAATGCTTGTAACAGGAACATAACTGTCTAATACAGATAGTTAATGGTAGCAAACATAACTATAGAAATAGGGTTTTTAGTATTGTAAAATGTAGTTTCAGGGGTGCAAAGGGACTAATTCGCCCAAAGTGGCAAATGAGCCTATGTGGGGATTTTCTTCTCTAGAAATTTTCATATTTTTTTGGTTGATTTTTTTTTTTGTGTTGTATGATGCGAACCTAAGATGCTAATTTAGAATTAAAAAAAAAAATGATTTGAGATGCAAAAACGCAATCTATATGCACTTTCACTAATGCAAAATTTGAAATCCTAGAAAATGTTAATGCAAGATAATTATAGGATAATAATGGACTCCAAATTAGTAATGAAGGTATTAGAAAAGAAGGTTCACCAAAATGAACCAAATATTTTTGGATGTGGGACTCTCTTACACTTCTAGGGTTTTTCACCTAAAAGGAGAGAAGTATCCAAAAGTCTTAATGGCTCACTCAAGAATATGCCCTTGAGATTCCAATGCAAAGATGATTGAAATTTGTCTAAGGGGAATTTCCTAGATGAAAAGAACTAATAAAAGATATTGAATACTAATGGAATGAAAGATGTTTGAAAACACACTATGATATGTAAAATGAACTAAAAATTCACGTAAACTATAATAGAAATTAATGAGATTGAAGAGGTGAACCTGGAAATTGAAAAGTGATGGAGAGGAGATCTGGAATCCTACAAAAATTATTGTTGAAGCCTATTGGGACACTTACGCCAAGCTGAGTGACTTAGTCTTGTTTTGGGGAAATTTTGTCTAAATAGGTATCAGACAAAAGGGTACTCAAAACTATAGAAACTACTTTTCAGGCCTGGCAGTGGGACTAATTCACCACTAATGGTGACTTAGTCCACTTTGACTTTTTTTAAAATCTAAAAGGGGAAACAAAAGCTCTTGGTCTACACTTTCTGTCCCTCCAAGTGCGTGGATCTAAAACCCTGATTTTTGAGGTTGTAAGTGACTTTTTGTATATATTTTGACCTAGCCAACTAGAAGATGGCTTCAACAAGTTTTCAACCTATTCTTTAATGATCTCCAAGTCTTCAAAGAACCTAAATCTGCAACCACCCAAAGAAAGAGAGAGAAATGTTGGATATTAGGGAATAGGGATTTACCTTGGTCAAACCCTTTTTAGGTAATTAAACCAAATGAAGAAATAAGAGGAAGCATGAACATGAAATGAAGGAATTAGAAACTTTCCATAATGATAGGTTTCAAATTTTTGTAACAATATATGAAAAAATTTCCTTTGAATGTCTAAAAAATGATCTTGAATGCTCTCTAAATGACCTAACCCTAGCTTGTTTGACTTGAGATGGAGAATGGATGATGAATGAATTATGAATTAGGGTTTAAAATCTTGTTTATATAGGTAATCTAAATAAAATTCCTGTTAATTTTATCCCCAAGACTAACATGGAGGAAAATTAAACTTAAAACCCATTTTTTCTCGCTCAAACCTTGATAAAGGCCCAAATGGGACTAAGTCGCCAAGTTGGGCAATTTAGTCCCACCTGAATGGGACTCATTCACCTAGATCGGAAACTTAGTTCCAGAGGGGCTCTTTTGTCAGCTAGATTGTTGTGGAGTGAATAATTTTTGTTTTTATGTTGATTTTATCAGGTCTTTGATCAAATTATGCCTCATAATGCATAATATGGGGTCATAGGGGCCTATTAATGATGATGTAAAGGGTAATTTGTGCTAGGGACACAAATTTCAATGTGAAAGTGTGATTAAATACACTTTATAATATTAAAATGAGGTCCACATAGCCTAGAAAGGCCCAACATCAAATATGAATGTAAAACACATTACAACACTAGATTGAAACTAGGTATAGTTTACAAGCCTTTTAAATTAATCTGCGAATACAATTGAATACATTTTACCTCATTGAATTAAGGGATAAATAGGTCTATTAGACTTAAATGCTTAATACAAGTCTAGAAAAGTGTGAAAGTCATTTATAACACTTTAGAACACCTTTACAAGACATCGATGAATGCATTTTATTCAGTTTTCAAGGGCCCAAAACCTAATGTGGATGTGTAGAACACCTCACAACACTAAATCAAGGTATCATTAGGTCCAATTTATCATTAATTATTCTCAAATCAAGCAAGTTTCATTTTTTCTACACTACACTAAGTAAAGAATGAAGACTGCTATGTGAAGGAATCATTATCTTGGCATATCAAAAGCCATGGAAGACATGTCAAAAGGTAGATTTAAATGAAGAGAAAAGAAATGGCATGCATAGCTATAGTAAAATTAGATGGACAGGTGGAGGGTTTGTGCCATCTTAGCTAGAAAATATCATTTAAAAATCATATCAAAAGAAAGGCTAATAAAAACTTGGGAAAATGGCTAATATCTTCTAGTTTGAAAATTAGAAATAAAAGGTCTACCTTTTCATATTGAAAGGAGAATCGAATGAAGGAAAAAAAATTAAGGGGGGCGTAAAGTGTAGAAAAGGTTAGAGAGCCCATGAGGAGTGAGAAAGAGGGTTGTGTAGAAGTGTGGGTCAACATGTGGGGAACAAGAGATTGTGCCCATAGAAGGAGGACAATAAATGCTTTGAATCAAACTTAGAAATGAGGTTACACACAGATTAGGAAATCGAGACAAGATATATAAAAATCAATGCACCAAGTTGAGAGGGGTTGAACACTTATTGATATTTTATTCTTTGTTGTGAATGAAGGATCATTTAAAAGTAATCAATTTAACATGAAAACAATTCATGGAATTTTTATCTTGGAGAAGGGAATGGTGAAGTCAGAGAAACAAGGAAGGCCGATAGAGTCAAGAGATAGCCTGTGGCATAGTATGTTGCATCAAAATCAAGACAAGTTGGATATGAGATAGGGAAGAACAAAATTTGAAGGCATAGTATTGTGTAACTTCACACAACATAAAGGAAAATAAAGGGGCAACATATGAACAAAGCGAAAGCTAACCGGTTGTGAAAGAGAGGCCAATGAAGCCAAATAATTGTATTTTTGTAATTAAATCAATAATATTGAGTTTGATTGCAATTTTTATTTCATCGAATTGTTGGATTTTTTTTTTGAGTTAATTTTACATTTCTAAGTGGTTGGTTGTCGAAGGTGAGTGTCCTACATCAATTTGTATTAGAGCAGGTAGTCCTAAGCATGGAGAGGATCCACCTAGACTTGCAGGAAGAGAAGAGTGCATGAAGTGGTTGAGTTATTTGAGGAGTTTGAGAGGATTTTTACGGGTGAGTATGGAGTCTTGAACAATTGACAACTATGAGGGAAAACCATGGAGATGTAGAGAATGTGATTTGTGGAAGATTGCAGTAGATAAAGATGGGTTGGGTCATGAAGAGACCCGTACGAATACTATTTTGGGAGCATTATTAGGAGAAAGTGGAGGATGAAATGTTTGAGAAGTTTGGATAGATAATTTGTGAAGAAGTGGGAAAGATGGTTCGAGAAGAAGGGAGAAAGTGTATTGGAAAGAGTGAGACGAAGACATAAGACATTAAAAGAGAGTATTGTATCTTGAGTTGGATGGATAAGGATGAGAGAGCAGCCCCTACGAAAGAAGTTGCAGTAGAGACATGCATGAGAAAGGTATGAAGAGAGAAGAAGAAAGAGTTGAGGTGATAAGAAAAGAGGTTGTGGCGAAGAGATAAGAACATGAAGATGTAGCTGACAAGGATGTGAAAGAAATCATAGTGAAGTTTCATGTTGCAGCTATGAATGCAGATGAGGTAAATCAATTATGTGATGTTATTTTTTTCAAATGCAATAGTAAAAAGTGAGTTAGATAGAAGAAAAGAGAGTGTTGTAGATGTCACATATTTGTTAGTAGAAATTGTGGAGGATGTCACAAGGTTTTGGTGGAGGTGAATGGTCAAAGGTGGTTTTGAACCCACAAAAGAGGAGAGGAGTGTGAAAATTATTTGGCCGAGGAGGTTGAGCTTTGGTGGACATGAGTCCATGAGAGGGAAAAAGAGGAAATTGCAGTGTTGTTGGACGGAGGTGGTGCATTTTCTGACATGATGCTAGAAAAGGAAGAAGAAAGATTAATTTTTAGCATTTGGATAGCGAACAAGTTCACTGTAGGTTGATGGACACTTGGAAGAGTAGTGCAAATACTCAACTCCACCATTCTGAACCTATTCTCACAATATTTCTACTCAACATGTCTAATGCAAGAGCATCTTGGGAAAATTGGTTATCCTCATCAACCAAAAATAAAATAGTATAATTTTTAGTTTTAGTTTTTTTTGGTTTTCCATTGCAAGTAAACGTGGATGTGAATATGAAAGTGACAAAGACATTCAATGAGAAAATATCCATTCGTGCATTTTAAACATTGACATTGGCAAATTTTTAAGCTCGTCGAAGAAGAATGTTGCACAATTCCATTATTTTCGCTTTATCACCAAAAGTAAAAGAGGAAAGAAAAGTAAATCGCACTCATGAAAGTCAACAGATAATTGGTGATCATAAGAGAATACTAATGGTCATTATAGTAAGTGGTAGAAAATAGGAGAAAGTATGAAATAAAATTTAAATCACTTGACCTAAGTAAAGAATGCAAACCACTATGTGAGGTAATCATTATCTTGGCATATCAAAAGCCATGGAAGACATGTCAAAAGGTAGATTTAAATGAAGAGAAAAGAAACACCGCACATAGCCATAGAAAACCCAGATGGACGGTTGGAGCTGTTGCGCCATCTCAGCTAGGAAAAATCATTCAAAAATCAGATCAAAAGAAAGGCTGTTAAAACTTGGGAAAAAGGACGATATCTTCTGGTTTGAAAATTGGAAATAAAAAGTTCTCCTTTTCATATTCAAGAAGAATCGAATGAATGGGGGGCGTAAAGTGCAAAAAAGGTTAGAGAGCCCGTGAGGAGTGAGACAGAGGGTTGCATAGAAGTTTGGGTCTACGTGTGGGGAAGAAGAGATTGTGCCCACTGAAGGAGGATGGTATATGTTTTGAATCATACTTAGAAATGAGGCTGTGCACAGATTAGGAAATCGAGACACTCTAGAAAAAAAATCAATGCACCAAGTTGAGAGGGGCTACACACTTATTGATATTTTTATTCTTTGTTGTGAATGAAGGATTGGTTAAAAGTAGTCAATTTAACATTAAAACAATTCATGTAATGTTGATCTTGGAGAAGGGCGCAGTGAGGTCAAAGAAACAAGGAATGCCGATAGAGTCAAGAGACCACCTATGGCATAGTAGGTTGCATAGAAATCAAGAAAGGCTGCATATGAGACAAGGGAGAACAAAATTTGAAGGCATATTATTGTGCAACGTCAGGCAACATAAAGGAAAATAAAGGGGTAGCGTATGAACAGAGTGGAAGCTGATAGGTTGTGTAAGAGAGGCCAATGAAGGCCAAGCAATTGTATTTTTGTAATAAAATCAATAACATGAAGTTTTCTTGCAATTGCTATTTCATTAAATTTTTGGAATTTGTCTGTGAGCTAATTTTACGTTTGTGAGTGGTTGGTCAAGTGGAAGGTGAGTGTGCTTCTGCATATGGATTACAACTAAAATATTTTCTTTATTCCACACTAGGTCAAGTTTGTTGATATAGATTTTGTTTGCAAATTCAAATTTATTCTATAGTTAGAAAATCAACAACTAGTAATCTCTTAATTTTTCCTCTACAAAAACTAAAAGAAAATTATTTGATCTCTCATGAGAAATTGGGTTAGTAGATTTATTCATGTGAACTTGATAATTGTAATGAATGAAAAAGTTAACTTCTCCAAAGGAAATCTTCCTCAGGAGTTAACTTCGCCTATATGCTAAGATAAACTAATATTTGTAAAACCTATTTAAAAGTATAATAATTTCTTAAACGGACAAATGCTAATAGCTAAAAAATGCTTAAAGAAAATAAAGTTATGAAAATATCTCAAAACATAAAAAAATTTGAATTTATTAACTATAAAAGTAAAAGGATGCATACATTAAGGGGCCTAGGGTTGAAATTTGGAAGTCACTAGCTAGGACACCAATGCATTGCATGGATTCCCATGTGTAATGCTATCGTCTATGTGAATAAAGTATGAAAAGTGTCCAAAAATGTAAAAAAAATCAACTTAGTTGTTTGCCTCACCTAGAAAACCTAGAAGTAAGAAAACACCAAGATATACTATACAATTAAATATAAATAAATAAATGAAATAATAAGATTTAAATGATATAAATGAATAATAAGAAAAAATCTATAAAAAAAGAACTTGAAAATCTTTGTGTAGTTGAGTGCTTCCAAAAGTATTTGCAATCTTACAAGTAAAAAGGAAAAATGTTTGGGGGGTTGTTTAAGGGTTTGTGTCAGTCAAACCATTGCTTTAGTATATCCAACTCCATAACAACCAAGATAGACAAATAGAAATAAAATAGTATGTGTTTGCTACTATCCCAAGCATGTGTGGGAATGTTTAGAGCTATAAATGTGTAATAGTGTAACTAAACTGAAAGAGAGAGGATGTGATGATAAGAAAATAAAGTATTACAATAATAAAAGAACAATATTACCTAAGAAGCTTAAGAAAGATAAACAGTGTAGGAATTCCAGAAAGAATGTTGAGAAATTTTTTAGAGTGTTGTGTGATAGCTTGAGAGAGACAAAGCTATGTAAAAACAGTTTCTTCAATGAGAAGAGAGTGAAATTAAAGTAGCTTTTGAGCCATTTTAGAAATTTTGTGTCTTTTCCATTAACTTGGGAAGGTGACAAGTTTTAAAATACCCAAAAGTTGCCTTCAAATAAAAAATTATCACATATGACAATAGCAAAAATTAGGGAAATCCACAAAAGGTGATATTTCCTAGAGAATTTATGCTAAAGAAAATGAGAGACTAGTAAAATATAGGGAAAACTAAAAAGCGACACAAAATTTACCATTAGAAAGGAGGTTTGAGAATCTTGACAAGGAATAAGGTTGATTCAAGAGTCAACTGGCATGAGCCTATAAAACCACTAAGATAATGAATGTACCAAAGTGGACACAAAACATAGGTTAACTTTTAAGGGTATGCAATTTTTGACACTACAATAAAATCTCCTTTTGTCAATATGTCAAATATTGTAAGGATGGAAAATCAATGAATTTGACTAAATGACCAAAGGCAATAAAAATATTCTTATAAATTAGATTCATTTCTCCTTTTATCTACCAAATCCAAAAGTTTCTCTCTTGGTTTTATCTTTTAAATGCTCCTAGAATGAGATATTTTCTAATGTGTGGATGATGGTCATGGATGCAAATAATTGTTTTATTTATAACTACTTGACAAAAAATCACATAAATATGGACATAGTCAACTATAGGGAGGACATAAAAGGGCTCACTCAACCCATTTTAAATTTAGGTGGGTAAAGTTAAGTCTCATGAGGATCACCTCATGATAGTATACTTGACCTAGGATTGAAGAAACAAAATGGACCATGGTAGAAAAAGAGATCTAGGTACCAAAGTAAGGATTAACATGGATAATATATAGATAAGAAAAATATAAATTAAGGACTAAAATCAATAAGAATAGCACCATGTGTAGATAATGATGTAATAAAATCTTGGTAAATGATCTTTCTTTTGTACAAATTATGTCAGTTTCATCGTGTACAAGTATCAACATATTACCTTAGAATAGATATAAAACTATATGGGAAAAGAATAAAGATGCATTTTTCACTATTATATATAGTGGACCAAATTTCAAATTCATATGAACCTAAATGAAGCATGCTTGTAAAATTATGTAGCAATCACACAACTGCATTTGTAGTAATGTAAATATTCAAAACTTGAAAGAATATGTCTTGTGGGATATGTTAGTGCTCCAAATTGTACCATGTGTAACCCTAGAGAATGCACTTGAAATCTAAACTTTTCTAACATAAGTAAATTCATATTAAAATGAAAAGACTCACAATTAAGCTATTAGCAATCATGGACCAATTGGAAAGGGTGTATGACTCTTCAACACCTTTATCTCTAAAAGACTAAGGTGGGTATTCCTAAAACCATAGATATTACAATTAAAGAGAAATGAATAATTAACTATGTCACAAAACTTAACCACACCTTTAAGTAAGGATATACCAATTGTTTAGAACTAAATTTCCCTTATTGTGACTTTCTTTTGAGTTAAAAATATCTCTTAAAAAATGAGATTATAATAAAATTATGAATGGCATTAATAAATTTATACCCCAAAATGTGATGTCTTTAATATGATCATACTTCACTTTTAACCCCTAAAATGTATAAATACATAACCTTCTAAATATATTAAATAAGTATAGAATCACAAGTTGTATTTGTAAACTAAGTAATATTGAATTATTTAGACTACTAAAACAATAACTAAACTAAGTTAAAAAAAACATATAATATATTTTAAATATGGAAGGATTAAATTCTAATAGAATAGTGCCTTAGTTTATTAATGGAAAAGTCAATACCTAGTATTGAGTGAAAAAACATATGAAAGTCTAATGTCACTAGAAAGATATAAATCAACATAAAAATAAATAATTTGAGATGTATTTAGTTACCCTATTATTCTAGTTACAATTTCATATAAATGCATTTCAAAATCTACTTAAAATATCATAGGATGAAATCTATTTCAATAATCTACAATTGATCAAAGAAATCCCATATATGGTATTATGAAAAGAGTATTGAAATACATTGGACAATTTTACAATTAACTAGTATGATAGTTGAAGTTAATTAAAGAAAGTATTAAAATAGTAGATGTATCCCTAGATATTTTCTTATTCCTTGAAATTATTAGTGAACTAAAAATATATTTGAAATTATTAGTGAACTAAAAATATATTCAAATCATGGAGATAATTTGAAAAATTCAAGCATCTTCTTAATGTTTTATAAAGATTAAAGAAAAAAAAATTAATCACTAAATTTAAAAAGTCACACTTGACAACATACTATTTTTGAATTGGAGGTGATTTTGAGGTTGTGGTTTTGTTATTCTGTTTGGACTGCACTTCGTTTGTTGCCTTGGATCCGTTTGTTTCCTCTGGTTGGTGGCGGGGATTTGGTGTTGTTGGAGTGCTCAGTTCCCTTTTATGTTACGCTGCCTTTGTTGAGGTCTTCGGCCCTACTCTGTCTGAGTTGGGTCTTTTCCCCTTTCGTATGACACTTCTTTCACTTCGGACTCACCTTACTTTCTACGCCTATTCTTTACGGGTTGTTTCATGGGTAGTGGTGTTGTGTTTTTGTCACAAGCTCCTCTTTGCCTGGTTTTGGCCCCATCCTTGGTGTTGCGACCTTTGACTGTCTGTTGAACCTTGCTTCTTGGTTTTTGGGTCCCATCTTGGCCTGGGGGTTGCTTGCTGCTAGTTTGGCGAGGGAAGAGTTGTTTTTTGCTGCTTCTCTTTTGGTGGGGAAGGGCCACGCTCGGGTGGGATTGTGGGTTTCTTCCCTTTGGTAGTTCTGGAGTTTCTACAATGTTAGTCTTCTGCTTCAATGCCCTTTCTCTGCTTTCTAATGTGGGTTGCAGAGTCTCGGCTGTGTTCTTGTTGGCGGATGTTGAGATACATTTTATGGTGCCTTGGTTGCTATTTAATAGGTTCATCTTGTTATTCTCTTCAGAGTTGAGGCTTGTTTTGGAGAATATTACTCTGGATGTTGCTCCAAGGTTGTTTACTATCACTTTCAGTTTGGTGTTAGGGGTATTTTATGCATTTCCTCGGATGGTTTTCCCTGGAACCGTATGGTGCTCCCTGTTGTGTGGTGGTGGGGGCTCTACTTTTTTTGGAGAGAGATTTTAAGTTCTACTATTGATTGCCAGGCCTTTGTGGCTCCTGGGGTTCTTTTTTTGTGGGGTGTTATCTCTATTACTTTATTTAGGGCTTTGCAGAGATGTGTTCCTTCGTGCTGGCGTTTGAACCCCCTATTGGTTTTGAATGGTTTGGCTTATTCAAGGTGAGCTACAACAGTCCTCTCTGAGATTTGTGGGTGTTGTGGATCTTTTTTCTTGAATCTTTGTCTAGCTTCCCCTTTTGAGGTGGGGTTGTATTCTATAGAGGTGGAGACTGTTCTTATCGACTTGGCTTGGGTTCGGCCTCTTTCTCTGCTTATCCTTTGTTTTCATTGCTTCCATGGTTGCTACGGGGTTTATGGCCTCGGCTCAAAGTCTCTTTTTTCTCCTATTGAGGCAGAGACTGGCTAGTGGTGAGCTCTTGGTTCTGCCCCGTTGATTGCGGCAGTTGGGTTTTGGTAGTTGGTTGCTTCTGCTGGATCATTCCTATCTCAAAAATGTTGTGTTTTTAATGGGTTTCTTTCTATTACTACCTTGCTGTTGCAGGAAATTTCTTTTCTAGCTCTTTGCTTCAGGCTAAATTTTATTTCATGTGTCGTTCATCCCAGGCTCTAAGCTGGGTGGTTTTTTCTGAGTTGGTTCCTTGTTGTTTTTGCTCCTCTTTTCGATTTCATGTTTCAAGAAAAAGCATGACTTGTTACCAGTTCTATGCTCCAGTCAAAAGCATAAGTTTGTGGTTTGTTCCTCTCTAGGTCACTTCTTGTGAGTCTTGCTTTTTGTGGCCTCACTTTTTGCGAGCACCTCTACCTCTATGGCTACTTTGTAATGGGTACTAGCCCTTCCAGTTTTAATCTAATCAAAACATTCTAAACTAGAGGACACACTTAGCTGATTTAAGAATTTTTTTATTCAAATGTAACTTTAGTTGTAGAATTTATATATATATTCCATTTTCATTTCTCTAAGTTTTAATGCACTTGATATTTGTCAAACATTTATGTATGATCATCACACGTCCATCTAATTTTGTGTTGAATATATATTTTTTAAATGGTAAAAATTTTTGACTAGAGCTATGAACCATTAAGGTCACATATGAGGGACCACATCCCGAACATGAAAACTTAACATCACCCTATCAAGGGTTTGAACTTTTGTGGCAAGAATCACAAAACCATGACCTAACCATCACAATATGCCATTGCCAGCATGTTGCATAATTTTTTTGCAAGAATTGAGTCTTTTATAGATAAAATGAGTACTTAATTATCTCATGTAGAAGAATTTGAAAAATTGCAAAACCTAATAAATTGACACCTATAATCAAGAGTACCAAATAATATTTTTTAAATCCTAATTATCTTCTTGATTTCTAAGAAAATATCCCTTAAATTTGTATGTTTATTATATGTAGTTATTAAATTTCACAATGCCTCATAAATTTGTACAACATAACCCACCCCTTATAGTATGCATAAGGTATAAGATGTGTAATGTGCATAAGGTGGAAAGAATAAACACATATAATATTGGGTTGTATAATCGCAAACTTTGAATGATAAGCAAAAAAAAAAACCCACATAGAAACACAAGAAGTAACACTTGGTGATCAAATGGAATGCTACAATGCACAATAAATGATAATGGAGTATCCAATGATCCTTAAAAAAATAATTTTAGGATTAAACTGAGTTGGTAATTCTAAAGGTTGGTGCAAGCTACATTAATGATAGCTCAAAGTATTTGAGCAAAAAAATATCATACCTAGATCCTCTTAAGGAATATTTTTTTTATTTCGGATTTGAATGCTAAGATTGGTAAAGACTTTGTTCGGGAAATAAATTGTGTAAAAAAAAAAAAAATTGTCCTTTCTAGATATAATATAGACTTCTTTCATAAAGAATTTTATTTCAACAAACATGTGAATAATTATAAAATTCCTTGAAGTTCCATGTTATGATAAATTTTCACCAAGTTTGAGGAGTTTTAATCAAAATAATTATATGTTATTGACACCATTATTGAAAATTTTATATGTTACATGACCCTTAAAGTTTTCACGTTATTATTTTTTGATCAAACAAAGATAATTTTTTTTATTAAATTTAAATTTAAGATATTTGGATGAATATTTTTGGTCTCTTTATACTTTTTTGAGCATGTTTTATTTCTTTAATTTATTTTTATCAAAGTTGTGAGTAATTGGTAAATCTTTAGGAAAACTTTTATATGTGTTTTCTAAATTTTTAATGTATTTAATTCAATTTAATTTAAATTTGTGTAGAAAAAAATATAATTAAGGTGTTTTTGAGAACTCATGACACTTATTCTCTGTGAGCATCACTTAAATGCAATGAGGAATAAATATACTATTGTAATTCATGAGAGATTTTGATTTATGTGAACTAATATTCTTAAAATATGGATAAATCAATTTGATTCATAATTTGATATGTTATAAAAAAATACCTTGTTAATATCATTTAAATATATCCTTCAATTATAGATACAAAATTATAAATTTTGCATAATTACATCCAACATCCTAAATTTTTTATCTATTGTTATCATAAACAATATCGAGTCAATGAATTTGGGAATTGGATTATCATATAATAAAAATTATCTGATGCCATCAGTGTATGCACGTTTGAATGTGGTAAGTGAAAGAATTTAATCTTAATGAATATTGTTAATATATTTATTTTTTGTTAGAAGGTAGCCATAGAGGTTAGTTACATTTTCTTTAAATCCTTGATGAGGTCCCTAAAAATATTTTTTTTATGGAGGATGTTTGGCCTCCTAACATTCCAAGAGAGGATTAACATTGTTTTGATCTCCTGAAGCCAAATTGCTTCAAGGTGATCTAGTTTCAATTTTCTATATATTTTGATATGTTGCTCTAACTCAATTTTTTGATATATTTCTATCCTGGTTTAGAGTCGGTATCCACATCCATCAATTCCCTAACCCTTGTCTAGATTTTGTAGACAAGGGTGAAGAGGGAGAGCTAAGAAGACTAACTTGAGCCTCTCCAAGGATTGGAGAGAAAGGGGTGGACTTTAAGGAATCTTGCATAGAATCACCAAGGGTATTGGTAACTTTTCCCTTCTTAATCAAACCTTCTCCTATGGTAGGAACAAATACCTCTAGAACTAAATGAAAATATAACACAAGAGACAAGGGAGGGGAAATTTAAGCTATCTACAAGATTCTATTATCAACAAGGACACACCAATGAGCTTCATTTGAAGACACTCCCTTAGCAAGGGAGGTATTAAGTGAGGGAGGATATGTACAAAAATTCATAGGGACACCTCTACATGAAGAGAGGGATTAGAAGGGGGTTCCATAATTAGAGATCGAGAAGCCTTCATAGTTGACTAGGAAGAAAGGGATTATAAAGGGTTGATCTTCATCTAGCCAAAGAGCTCTAAGGGGGATGGATACACTCTTATATCTACTATGAGTGTTTGATATCCTCACCACTTTTTATGGAACACATTACAGAGGTGACCCACTAAAGAATAGTTTTGATAAAAAAATGATTTGAGATTCATATTTGATTGGTTGAGTCCACTTCCCAAGCTTAGACTCTAGGGTGACTGAGATTGGTAGGATGTTGTTGGGTTCAATGCTAAGATTTGTCCTTGGTGACATTATTTAGGGAAACAAAGTTCCTAAAGAATTTGGCCTCCCACAATAATATTCTCATCCTAGAACTCTAAGGGGAGGCCTCATAATGTGCATAGCCTCATAATTTTTTATAATGTATATCCCACCCCTAAATGATTTATATAATGGTATGTATAAGTAGAAGGCATATAATATGTATAGGGTGGAAAGAATAACCATGTATAATTGTGGGTTGTATACTATCAAACTAAAAATGATAAGCACAAAACCTTCATAGAAGCACAAGAAGTAACATTTGGTGATCAAATAGAATGTTAGCAAAGACAATATATGGTAATGGACTATACAATCATCTTTAATAACCTGATTTTTAGGATTAATTGAGTTGGTAATTATACAAGTTTTTTCAAGATATCTTAGTGATATCTAGAAGAATTTTAGCAAAAAATAATCATACCCAAATGGTCTTAAGGAATACTCTTTTATTTCATATTTGAATTCTAAGAGTGGTAAAGGAATTTTTGAGAAAGGAAGTTGGCGTTGTTGGTTTTTTCCTGTTGAACCCTAAAAACCCTCTAAAGGATGACCAACTCTTATGCTCAAGGACTTTAGGGTTAGGGGCCAATGAATGAGAGATGGATTTTATACTTCTCTCCCCTACACTTCAGGCTCTATAGGACCTAGGTGGGTATCCCTATATGACAATGGATGCAAATATTCATCTTATAATGCAACACAATGTAAATTAGATAAGCTTCATACAATACAACAAGGATGTGTATGGTTGCATCAAATTATGGTACAACCCTTGTTCTCATTTCATTACAAGTATGAAGAAGAAAAAATAAAGAAAATCTAAACCAATAAAGTAGGGAAAAGGTTTTTTGAATTTAAAGTTTATTTTTGAGGATGTGGGAGGAAAATCATACAACACCAATGCCTTCCTTGGACTACAAAGTCATATGTGATTAATTTTATCATGGCAGTACCAAACATATCCTAAGGTTCTTCTACCATAATATCATCTTATGATAATCATACCTAGGAAAGCATGCTATGCAATACACTTACAAATCCTTATGAAATGATAATGTATGCATTAATTCATGGAAATCATTTACTCTATCCCTTCGAAAAATAGAAAACTAGTAAACTAATTTACAATAGGAAATATGCTTAAAAAACTAATATAACCCTTGACTAGATAGTTGAGATCATATCATCACTCACATTTAGAGGAAATTGTATAATAGAGTATATTCATATGCCACAGTTCAAAATATAGAGGAACAATCAAGTAATGGATAGAAAGAAAAGATCTTCACCTTTCAGCAATACAATACTTTTTGTACATAGTACTTGGAGCCAAAAACCACATAACCATGGAAATGAGAACCAATATAAAAACCCTCACTACAACAACTTAACTTACCTTTATAGATCAGGCATAACGCAAAACTCAACCAGGCACAAACCCTAACCCAACTTGGGTTTACATATGTTAACAAAAAAAAATTGATCAGGAGAAAAATCTAGCTAGAATTGAGAAGATATATATCATAAATGACCTTGACATCCATACCAAACCCTTCTACAAGAAACAAAGAAGACCCCATTAAATCAATAACAAATCATGAAATGGAAGAGATCTATGATAGAAAGGAGGCCTAAAGCCCATAAAGAACCATGGGAAACACCTCATCCTGAGGGAAATTGGTACAAAAATAAATAAATACCATCCTTTTCGAGTATGTGCATGATCATAATGGAAAAAATAGGCCCTTAAGTGGCAAAAAATTCAGAAAAAACAGAGATAGGAAACTTGACATAAAAATTTGAATAAGTTATCTATACTATTTAAAAAATATGTAAGAATAGAATATGAATAAAATTTAATGTAGTTTCTAAACTACAAGGTTTATTTAAAAAAAAAAAAACTATTTGGTGAAAATTTGAAATTTTAATGCACTAGTACTTAAATTTCAGGGAAAAAATAAGAAGTAGGTGTGTGTCTGACCACCCTAACCACAATAAAATTATAATATTTTTTTATAATATTTAAGAAAGTAGAGGACTCATGTCCCGGATGTGATGCATTTTTTGTAATTTTTCTGTAAATAATTAATTATGATTTTTTATTACAAATTTTTAAAAATATAAAAAACTGTATGTCGACCACTTAACGTCAAAACTTCATGAAATTCAATTTTTATTTTTTTAATTCTATGTATGTGAAGCATAGAATGTGACACATGTTTCAGATTCAAGAAATGTGATATTGTTTGAAAGCTATAGATGTTTTTCAATCAACCTATCAATTAAGACTTTAGTTGTAATTAAAATAGAAAATAAATAATAATTATTTATTAAATTCAAAGTAAAGCATAATTTATATTGGTGGAAAGTTGAGAATCTCTTTTAAAAACCCTTTTCATTTCATCAATTTTGGGTGAAAAAAAAGTTGTCAGCCACATACCCTACAAATACCCATCATATTGCCACTTTTTGGCCCATCATGATCCCGCACATACCCTTTCCTCTCAAAGTTCAAATCAAGTTTCCCAAAACCTTGTTGTAGAATTAATGGAGTTCATGACTAAAACACGTCAAGTCGAAAGTACAGTGGAGTTTGTGGGCCTAAAACAACTATTGGATTAACATTAAATTATTCACAAGGCTGAAAAACTACCCCTCTTAAAAATTAGGCCAGGTTGGGCCTTCTCCATCCCTTATATCCTTTATCAGAATTAGGGCTTCAAAGATCATGCATCGGGTCAGAAGCATACTCTTTGTCTTAAGTTAAGGAAAAGAGTAAGAAGGAAGAGTAACACCTAACATGACTGAAAGAAACCATTGGAAGTAGATCCCATCAAAAGGAATTACTTTTTCTTACCAAAAGGAAGTAAGAGATAAGAGATAGATTTGATCCCCGACATTTGAAAATTCAAGAATTTTGAATTTTCAAAGCATCCATTAGAGATCAAGCTTTAGAAGAAAATCCTAAAGCTTTGAGAAAAAAGGAATTTCAAGGAAGAATGCAAAGGAAGAAGAATTTTGGGCATCAAGTGTCAGGAAAATGTCTTACATCCTAGCTTAATAAAGGTAAGAGATAAGAGGGAAGCTCAATCTATGATTCCAAAAAGATCGGCATAGTCATGTTTCGAAGAGATTTTCGAGAATCAAGGGTTAGAGAGAATGGATACCTCTTAATGTTAAGAGGTAAATGGGAAGGTGAATCCTTGATCCCCAATCCCTGAAATATTGACACTTAGTCGATTTTTAACTTTCAAAAGGAGGGATTGAGAATTGAGGTTAGAAGGGTGGCTTAATGCTTATGAAGAAAGGAAAAAGAGGTAAAGGGGAGGACCAATCCCTGAAGTATGAAACATCAACACTTAGTGTTTTTAATTATTAAGACTTTGATGATCATGCATCAAGAATATTGATTAACTCTTAGTATAAAAAAAGTAGGAGGTAAAGGGGAAGGTTGATCCATGATCCTTGAAATATTGACACTTAAATCGATTTTCCAAAGAAAGGGATTGAGATTTGACAGGAGGGAAGTAAAAGGATGGGACAAAGGGTAAGGGTTAGGCCTGATGGGAGAAACCAAATATTCTTAGGAAAGTGATGACAATGAAGGGAAAAGAGGGAGAATATTGGGAGTGAAAGAGGAAGCATGTAAGGATGTAGGAAACTGACAACCCGAAATCCCAAAAACAATAACACTTGGCAACTTTTGGGGCTTGGAAATGCATCTTATCTTGCCTATAACTTTGGGAGGGGATTTTGCAACTTACATAAGGTCTTGAGCATGATGCACTATTAAGATCTCTCAGATCAATTATAACTGATGGGAATCATAAGGGGGATGGCACAAGCTGTAAATAGTGTTGCTAAGTATGAAGAAATAAAAAATTGAACGTTTGTATAAAATATAGATGGTTTTAGGAAATAATTTCATTTAGATAAAGATGTAAATAATTTTGAAATTCCTTGAAGTTCCATTTCATAATTTATACTTTCAATAATTTTTCACAAATTTTGAGGAGTTTCAATCAACATTCTTCAATTTTATTCACACCATTAGTGAAAATTTTATATGTTATATAACACTCAAGCTTTTCAAATTATTATTTGGTGATTTTAAACAAAGATAAGAATTTATTATTCAATTTAGAGCTATGATTTTTGGATCAATATTTATTTTCCATTCATTTTGTTTGATAATTTTGTTGATTATCGAATTTGTGAGTAATTGGTAACTCTTTAGGAAATTGTTTTTGTATGTTTCCTTAATTTTTAATATATTTTTATTATTTTTATTCAAATTTATGTAGAAATAGACATAGGTAATGGATTTTTTAGAATTCCTAACAATTCTTCTCTTGGATCATCACCTAAATGCTATGAGCATTAAATATACCATTGATATTCATGATAGATTTGGATTTGTGCTAACTAGCATTCCTAAAATATGAATCAATCAATTAAACTCATAATTTGATATGTTACAGAACATACCTCATTATTATCAGTAAAATATATCCCTTAATTATAGATACAATATTATAAATTTTGTGTAATTACATGCAACACCATACTAGGTTTAATTAGTTTTCACCCCTCTTGTAGAATTTTTTGAACTCAAAATTTAATGTACATTGTTGAATTAATGGATTTGGGAATTGGATTATCATATATGAGAAAATTTAATTCATTTCATAATTGTATGCACATTTGATCTTGGGAAGTGAAAGAATTTAATTTTGATGAATAGCATCAATTTTTTAGTTTTTTGTTAGAATATAATTCTAGACATGAGTTACATTTAGTTGATAATTCTATTATATAAACTGTATAAATAATTCAATTACTATTGATACAAATTTTTTGTGCGCCCTCCTAATAATCTCTATTTTTGTGTTTTGATAATTTTTAGATCATGATTAGAGTTTTGTTTGTAATTGATTGACACCTTCATTTGGTATCAAAGCAATAGGAAGGAGGAGAAGCATGGGATGAGTTTGGTCACTATTTACTCAAAAGGAGAGAAAAAAAATAAAAAATACAATATAGAATCAACTAGGTATCTTCCCTATGCTAAACCTTTTTGGGTACAATGTTGTGATGATTTTTTCGTTTTGGATTCTTTCTTCTCTACAGTAGTCGATTAAGGTCATATAGGTTAAATGTAAAAACCTACCTTTACACTAGGGTTTGATCTTTCATTTATGTTACATTTAGGTGGCCCGATCCCCTTACTTGAACTCTATTAAAAAGAATTCCATTGTCATTCATGACCCTGTTAAACCCTTGGAGGGTACCTCTTCTAACCATGTCCCAGATTTGACTTCATTCTCCTTGCATAGAATTACCAAGGCAAGAACTAAAATCCCTGCCTTTGAAGACCTCACTCCCGACTCTAAAGGAGTTTCTTTTTATTCAACCCTGCCCAAATTTCTATATTTGATACTAAGAATTTTGAGCATGAGTCCTAGAACCCAACCCCTATTAGCTCTCCTACTGGTTCCCCTATTCATGAGGATATTTTTTATGTTTCCAAATCCCCTTGGTCCATAAACCCCCTATCCCCTAGAGATCCCCCAACCTTTGTGTGAATTTGAATAATGCCTTTGAAGAACCCCAATTGGATAAAAAGGTTTACATCAATTGTGTCTCCTTGAAGCTTAAATTGAATAACCTTACTAAAGCCTTCAATTTTAAGAACAATATCCTCTAATGGTTATTGGCCTAGCTCACCATGGCCAAGGATTAAATTCAAGTGTTGGAGGAGAAGGTGCTCAATCAGAAGATGACCTAGTTGGTTGAGGTTGATGATGAAGTTCATTGGGGCCTACTATCATCCCTCGGTAGGTCCTTTGAAAAATGGTCCAATTAGGAGAGTGAGGTTGAAGAGCTTTGGGCATTGGTACTGAGGAAGATAAGGTGAGGCTACATGAGGAGATTGCCACCATGCATTGTAATCATAATAAAACCATGAATTTTCTTCAAGAAATTGTGGACTACAATAAAGAAATTATTAAAAAAATTGTAGTTACTATCTAGGTCCACTAGTAGGAATTATAGAACAAGCATTACAAAATGGCTAGTGATGATAGTTAGGATGCTAGTCACTCCAAAAAAAATTGTAAGAAAGGGACAACTTTGCTTCACCCAGTACTCAATAGGTCTAGCCTACACATAAGGGTCATTTTCTCCTTTGAAGAGAAACTACAGTTTCTAGATAAAGAGTGGTAGGCCATTAGTGGTTTGAAGATGTTGGGTGATGAGTAGCCAGTCTAGTCCCTAGCTAGTTTTTCCCTCTAATTTCTTTCTTCCTTCTTTTTCTAGTCTTTTTGTAAATGTTCTTGTTTTACTTTCCAAGTGTCTCATGTCTTGTGAGCCCCCTCACTTGGCCTCTATGTCCATTTTGTAAAAAGGTGTGGTCCCTTCATGACTTTAATCTAATAAAAACCATGTATGAATGATTAGATGAGGGTTTGGATCATTCTTATAAGGAGTCCATGATTGTACATTCACTAATTTTTGGTTTCTATCAACCATTATTTTTTACTAAATATAAAGGAATCTAGTCTATGATAAAATTTAGTGAATATAAAGGGATATGGTCATTATTTATAGATGTGGTAATATTTCATTGCATGATGTGAGGTAGGGATGCCTAGGTGAATTTAAGAGAGAAATGAATATCATTGTGAAGAAATATTCTCATCAAATGATAGATAGGAACAATTTATTTTCATACCAATAAAAGGATTATTGAAGAAGTTTTGGTTGTTCCATCCAAGTAGTTCTATAGAATAAGATTGTTTAGTTTTAAATGCATTTGATGATGCACATTTAAAGAGTTATAGTTAGAGGAATTTTCAAAGGGAAAGAGGATCTATTGACATAAGAGGATAATTTTTTGATGTAGGAAATGTAAGATATGGTATAGAATATCTCTACACTATGCAAGATTTGGGTGAAGATTATAGCCACCCAAGATCTAGGAACTTCATTAAAGCACAAGAGAGTTCATCTATGAAAGAACAATACTATCCTATCAAAGGATGCAAATTATAGGAATTGTTTATCAATAATATCCATCACTATGATTTGTATATGAAACCACTTGGTTATATAGCCAGGGTGAGACATAGGATTAAATAGGATTATGACAATTTTCTTAATCCTACTTCATGTGACAAGCTATCATAACTACCTAGGACACATGGGTTAAAAGTAAAATATAAGATAAGATATAATGGCAGCTAGCAACTTCTAGAAATATTTCCTTCGAGGACCTAAGTAAACTTAATATATAAATAAGACCTATTAATGACTAGATAGGTAAAACACCTTTTAAATCAACACCCCCCCTTAAGTGCAACTTAGGGAGTAGCTTATTATAATAAAAATGACACAATGGGTCCTAATCGTGAGACCATGTTAGGTACCCATGTACAAATGCAAATGCAATCTCTCACAAATGGAGAAAAGGAGAAAATCTAGTAAGACAAAAATCCTCTCTAAAAGACAGATGAAATATAAAATTCTCTCAATGATGCATGAGAAGAATAAAACCCAATTAAAGGAAAAATACCCCCCATAAGAAGAGGAAGAAAAACTATAGAACCCCCCTGTCAATGTTGAGTCTCCTAGAATGATGGTAGAAGCTCAACATTGAATAATGAAGATGATCCAAAAGTGTTGAACAACATTCCTCCCCTTAGGAAGAAACAAAAAAAAGATAATATGTAGGATGTATTTCCATTCTTGAAAGGAAGATTTGAGAAAAAGGATAATGGATGATGTCTCTAAATGATGCTCAAGTGTCTCCATTTTGATTCCAAAAGTTGTCACACTCCAAACAAGCATTCTAAGCCACACTATAGAAGATGAAAACCAAGAATTTCCAAAAAATAATTATGGGACATAATCCAAAGATAAATATACCTCCTCTAAAGAAAAAGTATCCTCCTCCAAATGTTGTCCAAAAGAATCCATACGCATGTCAAACTATAAAGGATGATCATTTAGAGAATGAAGAAGAGGGTCATAGTGTTCCCTCACAACAAATGAAGAAGGATAATCTCCATCAAAGAGAATATAAATGAAATCAATGGTGTCTCTAAAATCTAAAATGTGGGACACAAAACAAACCAAAAATTTATATCAAGTACTCATCTCAAGTAGCCATCATTGGAAAATGATGTATATAATGCTACATTGAATCACAAGGAACCAAACTATGGAAACACAAGTATCCTTAGGTATAATAGTAGATGAGGGAGATGGAATATCAACACATGTCACTAGATCCTGAAATAAACAAAATAGAGGGTGTGTCCCACCTTTTAGGAGATGGACAACTTAGGGGGGCCTATTTTGCTCTAGTTCATTCAAGGAAACCCTAGAGATCTCAATCCAATGGTCGAATTGAGAAGAGGGATTTTATATAAGGTCTCCTAGGGTGTGATTAATGAAAAAAGGGGGGTTCACCTCTAAGCAAAGGCTTAGAAAGATGAAAAATGAAAATAACATGCAAAACCTAACTATATGACCTAGAAAATGAATTCAAATCAGAATAGCGGATAGGAGATAAACAAAGGTGCACCTAGAAAGTTGAAGATTCTTGTGTAGACATGCAAAATTAAAATTTTTCATTCGATTGGATTCAGTCAAATTAGGTCTCACATTAGGCCCATTCATCACTTTCATCCATTCATTAAATAATCTAATTTTCTAAGGTCATTTATCAAATAAACATTATCATTATCCTTTTAATAAATCAAACATCATCACTTAAATTAAATAGATCAAACATTTATTTAATTAAATCCATATTTCATCCTTTTCTGATTTAAATAAATCAAATATTTAAATCCTAAAGGTCAACTCACCTAATCAGCATTAAATCAGCATAATCATCATCTATTTAATCTAACCCTGATTAAATGTTAATCCCATCCCACTTTCATTATCTAGATCTAGCCACTTGCACATATAAATCAATTTATTGATTTATTAAATCCCTTATTTTCCCTCAACATGACAAGTCAAACATTGCATTTATTATTGTTTTTCTTGTCCCCCTCTCAAAATTTATTGCAAATTTGAATTCAAATTCTCCCTCTCATGGGCACTCTTCCCAAATCTTGCACAACCATTGACCACTCACCATTTGACAAGTGTCATCTTCTCATTGGAGGATCTTTAGTCCCACATTCACCATCTTGGCCAATCTCTCATCAACAAAATCTATAAAAGAAGGCCTTCATTCTCATTCATGGATCCACAACTTTTATGCAAGGTTACTCTCTTAATTTGAGAACTCATTTTGCTCATCATCTCCATTGCATTTGCATCATCTTGAGCTTTGATCAAGGATTGGGAAAGGGTCACTAGCACATGTGAAACCAATCCACTATGGAATAGGTAATTGTAGTTGTTTTCATAATGCTTTAGTCTTTCTATTATCATTTGTTGCATTTGGAAGCATTCACAAGGTATTTCATAGAGGCATTTTGATAGATTTGTGAAATACTAACCCCTATATGAAGTTTAGTTTTTGCATATTTTAATGGATGCCTACATTTGATGCTTACATTTGGTCTCACATTAGGTCTCACATTAGGCCCATTCATCACTTTCATCCATTCATTAAATAATCTCATTTCCTAAGGTCATTTATCAAATAAACATTATCATTAGCCTTTTAATAAATCAAACATCATCACTTTAATTAAATAGATCAAACATTCATTTAATTAAATCCATATTTCATCCTTTTCTAATTTAAATAAATCAAATATTTAAATCCTAAAGGTCAACTCACCTAATCAACATTAAATTAGCATAATCATCATCTATTTAATCTAACCCTGATTAAATGTTAATCCCATCCCACTTGCATTATCTAGATCTAGCCACTTGCACATATAAATCAATTTATTGATTTATTAAATCCCTTATTTTCCCTCAACATGACAAGTCAAACATTGCATTTATTGCTGTTTTTCTTGTCCCCCTCTCAAAATTTATTGCAAATTTGAATTCAAATTCTCCCTCTCATGGGCACTCTTCCCAAATCTTGCACAACCATTGACTACTCACCATTTGACAAGTGTCATCTTCTCATTGGAGGATCTTTAGTCCCACATTCACCATCTTGGCCAATCTCTCATCAACAAAATCTATAAAAGAAGGCCTTCATTCTCATTCATGGATCCACAACTTTTATGCAAGGTTACTCTCTTAATTTGAGAACTCATCTTGCTCATCATCTCCATTGCATTTGCATCATCTTGAGCTTTGATCAAGGATTGGGAAAGGGTCACTAGCACATGTGACACCAATCCACTATGGACTAGGAAAACGAGGAATAGGCAAAATAGGGAAAAGCGAAAAAGGTACAAAAGAAAACGAAGGCAAACAAAAGTGAACAAGGTGCAAAGGAAAAGCGAAGGTGAAAAGTTACAAAGCAAAGGAGGAGGCTAGCAAATGAAAACGAAAGGAGGAGAATTTTTTTTTTTTGAAAACTCAAAGTGTTTTTTAACGCTTTAAGTGTTTGATCAATAGTACTTCACGAAGTTGTTTATCTTTTTGTTTTAGAACAGTAATTTTCATTTGGGTCTAAAATGAACAATTTGATTTTTCATTGCAAAGGCCTTAAAATGAATCTTAGGACAAACTCACTAGATTTTGTTTGAGGTTAAGAATTGAACAATCAAAACTCACACTTCATTTTGGTGCTTAAAATGAATTCACAATTGCTTTGAAGGCTATAAAACAAACAAGTGCTTGAATTGTGTGATTTTGTCTTTTGAGTGCGTATCCTCTCCCCTTGTGCTTCGTGCGATCTAGGGTGCAAGAGAAACACTCAAAATACATTTTATTGCTTTGAAACACTTTGATTTGGGTTTAAAATTGAACATCTTGTGCGAGTGTGAGTAGGGGTATTTTCACATACATTCTCTTTCTTTGTGCCATCAAAGATCGATCGAGTTACGGATTGTGTTTTTGCTTGCTTTTGTTTATCTTAGAGGGCCTGCCTTGGGGAAAAAGTACTCACCCAAGGGAATGACTCAACCGGTAACACTCTAAAGCCAAGAGTATTTCCAGCCGGGATATAAATGTGGGTATTGGTTAAATGCCATTATCACGCGGTTGGCTCCGACAAGATGGATCTGAAAGGGGACTCTTGCCAAATGGGTCAATCTCCACGAATGGAAAGTCCTTACTAGAACCCATGTGCTAGAATTTGCCAAAATCCTTAATCTATTTGTTGGTGCAAGAACGATCGTTCTGAAGCCGCCCCACACTCTTACGGTCTTCTAGTAGAGATGGAAAGCATGCCATGGGAGTTTCATGGGTGTTGATGCTTGGCTGCCCCGATTGACAATAATGAGCCGTGGAGGGGAGCTAGTCGGGTCAAGCATCTAACCATCTGCTAGAGATAAGCATAGCTGGACTTTTCCAAGTGGGAATCCAACAAATATTGTCTTACACATCCATAGGGCTTGCACTTGTTCTTCATTTTAAAACACAGTGTGGTATTCGAAAACATTTTGCAAACAAACATTCAACATGATTTTCAAAAATTTCAAACCCTTTTGAAGACAAATATCAGACTCAATCCATATGTTACTGTTTTCCCTGGGGATTCACGTCCGTAGAGGTTCCTAAGCATTGGATTATACCTCAATTTTTCTTCTTGAGTAAACAATAGGAAAACCCTTGCCTTAAGTTCATTGAATTTCCACATAAAAAATCTCGTGGGGTTTAAAGAAATTAAGACATTGGACATCTTAGTTTGAAACCTTAATCAAAGAGAGTGTTTTTGGTAAAATAAATCCATTAAGCAAAGCTAAGCAAAATGAAATTTTATGTGTGTTGAAGACTCCAAATCCCAAAAGCATAAATCATTGATTGGAAATCCAAAATGTTCAAATCATTTCTTGGTTACAAAGGTCTTTAGGAAGCATATGCATGCTCTTCAATACCTAGGTCTAGTAAAACACAAAGTGTCTTTTTAGGTTCACCTAAGGATCAAAAAAAATCAAACCTCTTTCATCCATCTTTCAAAACATCAAATCCATCTCACAAATCATCTTTTGAAAAACCTTGAAATCATCCTTGAAGTGCTAGGCTTTATGAAAAAAATCAAAATCGTCCAAAAACATTGTGACCAAGTCCTTGAAAACATTTATCAAAACACCTTTGGCTAGGCATGTGTAGATGCATCCTTTTGCATATACTTAGTCAAAGTTATCAAAAACATCTTGTCTAACTTAGTGTATGTAGATGAATCCTTCTCCATATACTTAGTGAAACAATCATCTTGTTTGGGTAGGTATGGGTAGATGCATCCTTCTCCTCACACATATCCAAATCATCATCCTTTGAACACAACTATCCTTTAGATCATTATCAAACATCTTAGGGTCTTTTGTTCAAAATCAAAATCAAAATCAAAATCAAGATCAAGGACAAAATCTCAAAATCCAAAAAATCAAACCAATCAAAAATCCAAAGCCTAGTATTTCATTCAAGATCTATCAAAAGCCAAAAACATCCATAACATCCATCTTTTCATCATCACATTTGATCCTAAAAGAATCCTAAAAACTTTCACTTTGGGACATAAAATAGAGATTAATCCAAAGAATCAAGAGATTCATCTCCCATATTCTCGAAGATTGATCCCCGTTTTATGGTTCTAACTAGATCTAAATACAAGAAGAGTATGGAAGCCAACAAAGAAACACCCACTTCAAGTGATCTTAGCCAAACCACTCTTGAAATGAATTCCATTGGGGATGGAAATCTCACAATTAACCTTCCAACATCATCACAAAACCCACAAGAAGAAAACTAAGGAGAGGACCCTACTTTTGGAATGTCTCGCGAGGAAATGACAGAAATGCTCCAAAATCTAGACAACCATAGAATCATCAACATCATGATGAGACTTAACCCTTCATTGTACATGCTTGAACTAGCAAAACAAGGGGCCAAGTTGCCTTTGGATTTTGATGTGAGCACTATAGTAGAGACATCTTTCCCACCAATCTCATCCACCATCCCCATTTCATCTACACCTCCATCTCAAAACGTCACAGAAAATATCCCGCAAATCACAACATCATTTGCTCCAACTCAACCCAATGTTAACAAGGGAAACACATTCCTCAATGAACTTCAATCACATCCCCTTGTAAATAACCAAAACTTGGATGCAAACACCATAGTGGAACAAAAAATCCTCCATAATCCATTACACAAAATGTTCCTCTCACTTTACATTATGACCCATCATCAACATCTTTTCACGGAGCACCACAAACACCTCTTCTCACAAATCCACAAGAGGAGGGAGACATGTTCGGACTAGGGGGCATTTTCAACACCACAACACTCTCACAAGGATTCACCCCCCTTACATTTCCACTTCTCACACCATCACCATTATCATCAATACCACTCCTTGGTTTAGGGCTTCCCCCTCTACCAAGTATCAATCAGACATACATCCCAACCATCAATCAAAACATTTTGCCAAACACTCAAAACTTATTGTTGACATCACAACAACAAACAACAAACACACAAGCAATGACAACATCATCAAACACCCCCAAAACATTGCAAAGCATGGTCTCTCAAGGGCCAATCACATCAATGACGCCACTTACCACATCAACAACACCATCCACCAATCACCTAATCAACACGACAACACCATCCACCAACCAAATAATCAACACAACATCATCATCTACCACCATTCCAAATCCACCACCACCTCCACCACCACCAATGTTCACCACATCAAACCAATTCGACGCAACATTACAAGCCGCTTTTCAAAGAGGATACCAACAAGTGCATAAATAAAAAGCCGTGCAACAAGCTGCCCAAGCTATGCAAGCTGCCAAAGCTGCACAAGCCGCATTACAAGCACAACAAGCACAACAAGCCAAAGCTTTATTGCAACAGCAACAACAACAAGCCACCCAAGCCACACAAGCATTACAAGCACAAAGAGTCGCTCAAGCACAACTTGTATTACAACAACAAGCCGCACAAGTGCAAGCAACACAAGCGCAAGCCCAAGCCCAAGCACAAGCTCAAGCGCAAGCACAACAAGCACAAGCACAAGCACAACTTATTGCACAAGCAACACAATTGCAAGCGTATCAACAAGCACTAAAGCAATACCAAGATCAGCAAGAAGTAGCAGAATTGGCAGTCCAACAACAAGCATTGTGGGAACAACAACAAGCAGAACAACAAGCATTGTTAGATCAGCAACAAGCGCAGCAACAAGTAGAACAACAAGCATTGTTAGAACAACAAGTACAACAACAAGCAAAAATCCTAGCGCAACAACAAGCATTGTTCATCCAAAAGCAAGTAGAAGCCTACTTTGCCCACCACAACATACCGATACCATTGAACAATGCACCAACCAACCCATCCATCCAAACCATGATTGCAACACCCCAAAACACATTCATCCCACCCCTTGATCCTCAGAATGATATGATGACACAACTCAAGTTGCTCTCGCAACAAGTACTCGATCTTCAATCAGGGCGAACAACCAAAACACAAAGCAACTTGTCCCCCTATCCATTTGATAGGAGCTTAGAAATGAAACCATTCCCTAAGGGATTTGAAATCCCCAAATTTGACAAATATCGAGGGACAGGAAATCCTGAAGATCACTTCAGGGAATTCCAGGTTCATTGCATGGAAGTTGCATATGATGATACGTATCTGATGTGGCTATTTCCTAGAAGCTTGGCGGGTCCCGCTATAGAATGGTTCTCTCGCTTACCTACAGGCATTAGAACATTCCAAGAGATTACAAATGCATTCATTAAGAACTACGCAGGTAACATTGCAATGGATGTTAGTCTCAAAGAACTATATGCTCTAAAACAAGGGAAGAATGAATCTTTCACTTCATTCCTTCAACGATGGCGATCCAAGGCCAATCGGAGTAAATGGACCATGCCGGAAGAACAACAAGTCTGCACAATCATAGCCAATCTTGAAAGTTGTCTATCATTCCATCTCAAAGTTCAGGGTATCACCACATATGATCAATTGATCTCCAAGGTGCTTAGCATCAAAAGAGCCCTTGTGACTCAACCCATCGAATCAACATCATATCACGAACTGCAAAACAACCGCCTGTCATCAAAGTACAATGATAAACCTCACACATGGGTGAGAAACAAAAACGTCACTAATGATGGTGTCGTAGATGCTAAGGTGGTCATTAGTGGTCTGCGCCAAAACACATCCACACAACAAATCCAAACACCAAATCAAAACACTCATCACACAACATATCAACCCAACAATAATCCCACTATCAATAATGTCAATGACCCAAGAGGACCACCTCAACGCAAAACATACCCCAAACGAAAATACACTACCTTGGGGGAACCACTTGAGGACATCATGAAAAAGCTAATCGATGAAAAACTCATCCAAGCTCCTACATTTGAGAATTATCAAGAACCTGATATCAAACCTCCTTGGTACAATGAGAATCAACTGTGTGAATTCCATAAAATCAAAGGCCACACCACAAATAATTGTATGAGACTCAAGAACATCATTCAAGATCTCATCGACAAAAGAATCATAAATGTGGAAGCACCTACTGGGAATTAGGATCTTAAAATCTACATGAATCCGATGCCAAATCATGGCAACAAAGGGAATAAAAAGGATAAAGGAAAAGGCAGTGTAAATCATGTATACGAAACGGTTGTTGCCAACCTCAATGAAAACTGCATGGTCATCACCATCAAAGGCGCCCATGCCGAAGACTGTGGAGTCACCATAAGAGGCGGAAAAGTCACCATCACAAGATCATCCCAACCCAATAGAGTCCCTACATCAAGAGCCGTTCCTTATAGCTACAATGTTGTAGACCAACTCAAAAGAACGCTAGCACACATCTCCATCATGGAGTTGTTAAAAATCTCATCAGCACATAAAAAGATCCTTGAGGAAGCATTAGCCTCATCTACCGTCCCTGCAGACCTCGATGCGGAACAATTCCAAGCTATGGTCAGAAACATCATAACACCTAATCTCCTTACATTTTTCGACCAAGATTTTCCCACCCAACCATCTCACAATCGCGCACTTCACTTGGAGGTCATTGTAAACAAGAGAAAAATCAAAAGGGTCCTGGTGGATGGGGGTGCAGGTTTGAACATCTGCTTTCTCAGCCTAATCAAACAATTGAAAATATTAGAGGATACCATTGACAAAGGTAAAGGCATCACAATCAGAGCATATGATGACCAAGAAAGAGTGTCTCAGGGCACGATTAAACTCCCTGTTCAAGTAGCGCCAACACTCATGGAAACCACCTGTCAGGTCCTGGACCTCGACTTACCATACAACATTCTCCTGGGATGCCCATGGATCCATGCAATGAAATCCATAGCATCAACCTTCCACCAATGTGTGAAATTCACACATAATGGACAAGAGGTTACTGTCCATGGAGATCCTGAGCTGTTTTCATACTGCATGAACCTTGAAGCCAAATATTACAAAATCCCCCAAGTGCCGAAAAATGATGAGGGCCCATCCACATCATACATCGATCTTGCCACTCTCACGTCCACTTCTGTGACAGAGACACCCGCCATTCCCACCATATCCGATATCAAGCTCATCATCCAGGAGGATGGTTGTGGAAGTTATAGGCTCCCTAACAATGCTTTTGTGATAGGAGAGTTACCACAATCTCCAAGATCACGAGGACGCAAGAAAATCAAGCTCCCACCATCACAAACCTATCCTCAAAATTATCCTGAATTCACAAGGTGGGGAGACCTTGGCCATGAGGTAATTGAAGCAGATCCATCAAACATGTTGTATCGAGATGAAAGACTGACACCTGAATTACCAATGGATGAAAGAAGTAAAGGCCTACACATGATGCTTGCGATGGGCTATGACCGAAACCAAAGATTGGGGAAAAATAACAATGGGCTCTTAATACCAATCATGCCTAAGATGCGACCTATAAAAAATCTTGGTCTTGGATGTACCCCTCTAAGAATAACCATACGTGGCCGAAGTCCTCTAGTTAGAACCGCTAATGTTTCTCCTCAGCCAGTCCTAGTACAAGTGCACTCCCCAATACCCATAGGGACAGACATGCATAACTTTATCATTAAGCCCTATATTAGTAGCAATGATGAAGATACCTTATCCAACCTACCTAGGTTATTCAAAGATACCACCCTGTGTATGATTAGTACCATATCCTTTGAACCAGATAGTCAAAATCATGAGATCCACTTAGTGTACCCCCAACTGATCGACATGACCAACGAGGACCACCAGTTCTCGATACATTTGAAAATGATGAAGCGCTCTCAGAATTCATGGGGTTGAGGGATAACATTCTAGATGGAGATCACAAGGCAATATTCATAATGGAGTTAGACACACATGCTTATTATGGGGAAACGATTGAATCCTTCAGTCGCAAAAGTGAGAAACTAAGAATCATATCCAAGTCCTTGAGTGAAAACCACACCATGGCACTCTCTGACAAGAAAATAGTAAAATGAAAGGACATATCCAATGGTGAAAACCTCTCTGAGGCACCTGAAGATGAAGGATTCAATCTTCCCCTAAGAGCTATTCATCAAGAGAAGTCAACAATCTTGGCCGAAAAATGCAACCCAGTCAACCTAGGAATAGAGGAGACCCCGCATATCACATTCTATGTGGAATCACTATTATCAGAAGAGCAAGAACTCCTAGTAGCATTCCTAAGGGAAAGAAAAATAAACTTTGCATGGAGTTATGCTGATATGCCAGGACTTGATCCAAATACTGTGGTCCACCACCTAGCGTTTCAAATGCAAAACCCGCTGATTTACATTGCAAAATGCATCCTCAAATTGCTTTGTTAGTCAAAATGGAGCTCAAAAAGCTATTAGATGTGGATTCATCCAACCAATTGATTATCCGAATGGGTATCGAACTTGGTACCTATTTCAAAACCCGACGGAGCTATCGACTGCACTAATTTTAGAGATTTGAACAAAGCATGTCCCAAGGATGACTTTCCACTTCCCAATATCGATATGATAGTGGACATGACAGCAGGCATGAGATGCTATCACTAATGAAGGATTTTCAGGATACAACCAGATTATGATAGCAAAAGAAGATCAACACAAGACGGCTTTCACTTGCCCATGGGGAACCTACTGCTGGAACATGATGCCATTCGACCTAAAGAATGCAGGAGCAACCTATCAAAGGGCCATGACACTTCATATTCTCAAGGATATGATTCACAAACAAATAAGACTGCGTCGACGCATATCCTAGCAAAGTCAAGAAAAAGACAAGATCATATAGCAACCCTAAGTGCTATCTTTGATGACAGAGGAATACAAGGTTAGACTAACCTAAGAAGTGCTGCCTTCGGGTGTACAATCAAACTCAGGGATACATAGGTCTCCATGAGGGGTATTGAGGTGGATCCGTTAGAAAGTCAAAGCAATCCTGAGATGGAAGCACCATGAACTTAAAGTAACCGAGAGTCTCCAAGGCGTGTCTAATCCATTACAAGGTCTATAGCACAACTAGAAGACAAACAACCAGATTCACACCTACTCCACAAGGGTGGTATACAAATGGATACCAAGTGCTAAGAGGCATTCAACAAAATAAAGGAATATCTATATCTACACCTCCAGTTGTTAATGCCACCCATCCCAAGAAAGCCATTGATCTTATATGTACAACAACAGAGCAGCCCTTAGGAGCTCTTTCTCACCAAAGATGATGAAAATAGAATCGTGAAAGGGCCATCTACTATATCAGCAGGACAATGGTCGGTCATGAGCTAAATTACTCCTTCATTGAAAAAGCTTGCCTTGCAGTAGTGTTTGCATCCCAAAAATTTAGACATTATATGCTGGCACACAAGATAAAGCTTATTTCCAAAATTGACCCCCTTAAATATCTCTTACCCAAGGCAATGCTCACAGGCAGAATGGAAAAATGGGTGATGATACTGTCAGAGTATGACATCGAGTATGTGGAAATAAAAGCTATCAAGGGTCAAGTTATTGCAGACCAATTAGTAGAAGTACCTATGTATTCTGAGAATCCCCTTGTCTCAGAGTTTCCAGATGAGTCTATTTTTAACCTCAACATTGCTAATCACTGGAAACTATACTTTGATGGTTCATATACACAACATGGATCAGGAGTTGGTGTCTTCTTCATCACCCCATAGGGGGACTACATACCAAGATCATACAAACTAGCATTTCCTTGCACTAACAACATAGCGGAATATGAGGCTTTAACTATAGGTCTCAGGATAGCAGTACAATGGAATATCATAGCTCTCAAGGTATATGGAGACTCTCAGTTGATCATAAATCAAGCCAATGATGAATATCGGACAAAGGATGACAAGCTAACCCCATACAAGAAATTGGTGGAGACCCTAAAGGAATCCTTCATCGACATAACGTTTGAGCAAATTCCAAGAACCAACAACAGAGCCGCTGATGCCATGGCTACAATTAGGTCTCTAGTAGACATCCCTCACAACGTGCCAAAATACGAATTTCTGATCGAGCAACTTCTCGTTCCCACATTCGAGGTACCAAAATCGGAATATGTGTGTGAAATCGTTGGTCCAGGTGATCCTTGGTATCATGAAATCTATACATATCTTCGAATAGGAGTCTTACTCGCTGACCTACCATCGAGCCTAAAATGAACCTTCATCAAAAAAGCATCTAGATTTGTCATCCTAGGTGATACCTTATACCGTAGAAGCATAGAGGGTACTTTAATTTGCAGTCTAAATGTTGAGGAGGCATTAACTACTCTAACTAAGGTTCATAACAGTATTTGTGGCTCACACTCGAGCGGAATAACCATAGCCAAGAAACTGCTGAGGCTGGGGTATTATTGGCCCACAATGGAGCGAGAAGCACATGATCATGCTAAAAGGTGTTTACAATGTCTGCAGCATGGGGACCTCATCCATGCTTCAGCTCAAGAGCTTCACCCGATTATCACACCATGGCCCTTTTCACAGTGGGGACTCGATCTCATTGGGAAAATGTCACCCACCTCATCCAATGGCCACAAATTCATTATAACTGCAACTGAGTACTTCACAAAGTGGGTGGAAGCCATACCGATGACCTATATCATTGGAAAGAAGATCTCAAAATTCATCCTGAACTATCTCATATGTCGTTACGGTGCCCCACAAGCCATTATCTCAAATAATGGGACACCATTCAAGAACCAGGAGGTTCATGACTTGTGCGAGAAATTCAAAATCCAGCATCGCTTCTCCACCTTGTACTA